>WFKH01011925.1:61651356-61681118 GCA_016163765.1 Magallana hongkongensis
CATGTGAAAGTGTCTAATTTTAACGAAAACTACTCATAAAACATCATTTCGTAACGCATTTGAACAAGCATTCCATGTTTAGCGCACATTAGTGACGTCATAATGAAAAATGACGTCATTTTAGTGCCTGTAGGATTTAGCTAATATCATACTTAGTATAATGCACAACTTCAATAACGCGGACAAAGACGTTGAAAATTTCGTAAATTTTGCGGCCAAATAATGCCAATACCGTATCTTGTTCTTTGCTGAGATACGTATTTTAAATGGTAATTATTTTTTTTCATATAAAATCCCCCTTAAAATGTAAATGTTCCGTCGCTTTAAGATAATGATTCAAACATTACTCTGACTAAAATTTGTGACTCAATTTTACTCTCATTTGCTTGCATCTCAGGTATACAATATAAAAACGTCAATTTTTACGGAATTTTTTTGTTGGACTAAATGTTTCGATGAATGAAATATTTTGCAGATCTAGCAAAATAGATATTAACACCTAGCTGGATAATTATTATATCAGTGCCAATATTTGCATTTTGCCAAAGGATATAAGATAAAGTTTTGAAAATAAAATCTTGAAATGCCGACAATTTGAGCTGCTGTTACCCCAAAATGCTTATGTAGAAAAACATATTTAAATGCCATCTTGAATGCGACATAAAACTTTCAAAACCTTAAAATCTATTTGTTTTCCCTTATATAACACTTTTTTTAGAAATTTGCTGTTATTTCTGCATAACATTAAAGACTGGGGATAACGGTCAAATTCGCACATGAATAACCTACTAGGTCACTACATGTACTTTTTATGTACACAAACTAACCGACTTACGTATAAAATCCACCAAGTATCGTAGTGGAAACACATTTTTTAGGCATAAAGATAAGCTCCGTTAAAACATATAATTTATTCTATACTTTGTAATACGAAATTTTATCCACTCAATTTTTTTTAACAATATGACATCAATTTGATAAAAAGATAAATTATAGCTTAGGATTAAAGTTAGATGATGTGTATGAGTCGACATCGTAACAAATCGGCACTGAAAAATACATTCGTAATTTGTCAAAAAAGTTAAAACTCAGTTATATCATATGTCTGACTTTTCCAATAAAACCCGATCTAAATCGCAAACGTTTTATCACAGATATTTCGTGTATACAGTCCATCCACAATGTCAAATTTGACTCCTTCTGCTTCTCTCTGTCCTTTTCGTTCCATAAACAAAATTTAAAAAGTTTGTCTCTAAATTTCCAGAGAAAAATACTTACTGGTTTATAAAATTAGATTACGAGATCAAGCCATATTTATATCCCAAAATACATCCAAAAATGACTTTTTATTTCTTAAACAAATGTTATGTAAAACAAATGTTACCAAGAGGCTAAAGGTCAATAAAAAAAAGGCAATCAGCTAAGAGCTGTGTTTAAACACCTGTGATTAGTTTCTTTTACTTCATTTTTTGTATGGGTTTTGAGTAAACATGGACTTCAAAGAGGCTAAACAAAACAAAAATTAACACAGTTATGCTATTTTTTTATTTTTAAAGAAAATACAAACAACACATACAGTACATGTTTAGGAGCGAAGTTCTACGTCTAGGCGGTTTAATTGACTCACGTCATTTGCAATGAAACCCTAAATACCGAATGATATGAATACACAATGTAGATACAGTCAAACTTCGTTATCTCGAACTAGATGGGACTATTTAAAAACTTCGAGATATCCGAGTATTCGAGATATCGATGGAAAAATACTTAAAAAATAAGTGGTTGGGACTTACAAATCACTTCGACATATCCATTGTATTCGAGATATCGGTGTTCGAGATATCGAAGTTTAAGTGTATATATCTGTAGAGAGAGAGAGAGAGAGAGAGAGAGAGAGAGAGAGAGAGAGAGAGAGTTAACCACATGTTTAATAAAACAAGTAGACATATTTTTCGTTTGAGATAAATTCGTCAACAAATTATTTTGTTTACATTTTTACTCGGAACAAGAACAGTATGTAATGCAAGAAAATGTAGCGCAAAGGATATGCACATATTTTAATTAGCCAAACTATGGTAGATTAATTATTTGCCCGGAAAACAGCGTGACAAATTATAATTAATTTGTCAATCAGAGATATGTAAACAAAAATGACTCAAAAACGTCAAATTTCCAAGCATTGATGGAAAGCAGTTTTGAAGTTGAATACAAACGATCATAACAGTTAAATCAATTCATTCATTCAAATTTAGCTAAACTTAGAAGAAAAAGTGTCGGGAACATTGATTTTTGGGACAACAATAAGAATCATTTCAAGAAACTTCCGATAACTTCTTATCATATAACCATAGCAAATAGAACAATAAACTATTATAATACATGTACCTAACGTAAAACGTAGCCCTTACTCACTTTTTCTTACCCCGTCTAAATATAGCTTAAGGTAATTATCCATACGTCACAAAACAACGTATGACGTAATTCACGCGTTATTACGTCTTGCCCGTGCCCGATCTTTACTCTATACGCTGAGCAACGAACATAAATATATTTTCCCTAAAAATTGTTTTAGAATTAAAATTATGCGTTGAAGAAAAACTATTTCATTTTTTAGAACAGTATTTCAAACCAGTAAAAGTAGTTAAAAATAGGTTTTGTCTTGAAAGCATATCAGGTAATTAGCGTTTATAATACCGATTGACCAGTTAACTGGGTAAAATTTAATAAGGATATATCCCCAAATACATGTTTGAGAAATTTGAAAAAAAATTATGTAGGTATTTTATTTATGTAGTGGGGTATGGATTATTACCTTAATACATGTATTTCAAGACAGTAACCAGGCATTTTATATTTATGACCTATTTTATGATGTGATATTATATGTACATGTATATTTATGTCTGAATTTTTAATTATGCTATAAAGATCACTATTTTAATCTTTGTCTAATAAATAATAGCCATTATCTAACAAATCTGGAAAATTGGGCATACCAAAAACCCAAAACTTTGATACATGTACATGTGAGACCTCGGGACAAACCAGGAGGTAAAACTTTTTAAAAAAAATAATTATTTGATGCTTTAAGCAATAACTTTAATATGTAGAACAGAAAAAATATTAGGCTGGAAGTCTGAAAAATGAAAAAAAATGAATTGTACAAAATTTATTCATGTATATTTCAAGCAAAATCTAATAAGGTCCTATGTTAAAAATTAACAAACTTTGAGATTACATATAAACAAGCGATGTTGTAAGTGAAAAAATGACAATAACAAATCGTCAACCATCTCAAAAATCCATAAAACGAAATACAAATTCAAAGCAGAGCAACACGGACCTCCAAGATAGAGGTAGGATCAGGTGCCATGGAAGAGTGAGCATCCTCTGCTGACCGGTCACACCCGCCGTGTGCTCTTTGTCGTAATCGGGAAATAAAAACCGCAAAAGTCCGTAAACAATTAGGGAATTAATTATG
This sequence comes from Magallana hongkongensis, assembly GCA_016163765.1. Classification (NCBI taxonomy): domain Eukaryota; kingdom Metazoa; phylum Mollusca; class Bivalvia; order Ostreida; family Ostreidae; genus Magallana; species Magallana hongkongensis. Next base: position 61,654,838 of record WFKH01011925.1, read on the forward strand.
GTCTAACAATTAGTATGAAAAACGTCAGTCAGCATGTGACTCAGTGGAAGATTACATTTGCTGACAAGGTCGTCGTATTGACCATAGAACTTACGAAAAGATAACTTTAAACGAGACTGTTAATAGTCCTGTTTTATCAACTTGTTTGTCAGTAGCTTGCCTCGTCTAAGATACTGTTCATGCGAAGAGCATGCCCTTGCGTATCGAATTAACTGAGAGACAAAAAACCATATGCAGGTGATGAAGGTATATTGTACATAAGTAGGGAAAGTTGACTATAGAAAAATTGAAGTCATCGCGTTTATCATAAAGTTTTGTTGTTAGGTTACCATCACTGTCCATTTCCAGTAAAATATCCAAATATGAAACAGATGACGCTGACTCTGTGGTATCTTTTATTTCAAGTTCACTGGGATATATCGTGTCGACGTAAGTATGGAAATAACAATTGTTAATTGATAATACGTCGTCGATATACCTAAATGTTGAGTTGAAGGTCACGGCGAGTGATTTATTTTTTTCACGTACAAGTTTTTAAATAAATTCTGCTTCATAAGAATACAAAAATAGGTCTGCTAACAATGGGGCACAATTGGTACCCATGGGAATTCCAACAGATTGTTGGAAGGCTTGATTTCCAAAAACTACATAGATGTTGTCTATCAAAAATTCAAGCATCTTTTTAATGTCAACTTCAGAGTACTTGTGTGTGCAATCAGAATGGTTTTTAACAAAATAGTTTTTTAGATTTCCAATGACAAGGTAGGCATTTTTACGACTTCCATTTTTATTGAAGAAACAGATGTCGATGATATCAAAAAGTCTGGATTTTAATTTGTCGTGGGGAATGGTTGTATAACGCGTTGAAAAATCGTAATTTTTGATGCTATTGATTTTGGTAAGATTTTGTGACCTCAAAGTTTCTAATAATTCTTTAGAGTTTTTTAGTATCCACATCTGATTCACACCACTTCTGGAGTAGATTGTTGTACAGTACTCTTGAAGCTTCTCCTTAACTTCTGTAAGAATTTTAGTAAGGAGTAAAGAGAGAGGTTTGGTAGAACATTTACTGGAACCTGCTATATATCTCTGTTTGTAAGGACTTTTGTGAAGCTTTGGAATCCAGTACAAATAAGGTAAATCAAATTCATTTTGTTTATTCGGGATATTAAAAGTATTAATAACCGATTTATGATTTTGAAGTATTTCCTGCTTGGAAAGGCTGCTATGGGTGTAAGTAGGATTACCATGTGTAGAATCGAAACCTAGTTCTTTGAAAATGCAATTACTATAATGTGCCTTACAAACAAAGTCTATTTTTTAAAATTCTAAAATGATAATTAGTTATTTGAAGAAATTTGTGTTACAATTCATTAGAAAATTTAGTGCAGAACAAATTTGACCTGGCCTCGTTAAATTATTTCACAAAGACTTGGATTTCGCAGATATTAAGAATATCAGAAATTCCTGGATTGGAATTAATGGTTGCCACTATATATCTGCCCACTGCACCATTTGCGCAATATATTAGAATTTGGTCTGCTGCATTTGCTGTTCTTCCAAAGTAACCACACTCGTTTTCCGTTCCTGTGTTACCAACACTTATGAGCAGCTTATTAAGTCGTTGAGCACCTTATATATAAAAAAAAAAACAATACACAAATTGCTTTTTCAAAATCATCATTAAAGGTACGGTACTGAACACATTATGTGGTGGTATTTATTTTAAATTGCATATTTACATATCTGAAAAAAAAAAACCTAAAAGACTACGACAAGTGCAAGAGAAAAGTCAACTGCTTTACGAGTTAAGCTAATTAACATACAATATCTCCCACTTAACTAAGAATTTTAAATAATTTAATATTTTGAACATTTATAATTCATACCGGGGTAAGTTTAATTCCGACAAAGAAGTGTTTTAAATTTAAAATCAACATGTTCTTACATCACACAACACAATCATTTTAATAACATTTCTATATTATTATTTTCATTTTCTGTTTTTAAGCAAAAGTGCATTATATGCAACATACTGATAATCATTTCCTATATCCAATAGTCCAGAATACTTTTCTGTAGCATTCCCATTTAATATTTATATCTAGTTTATTATAAACATGGTATAGACCAAACCACATTTTCCAAAAAGAGGATTTAGTTGTTTTGCTACCAAATATTAAATATGATGAAATGTCTTTGGAAATAAATGCATTGGTAGCCTAATAACGGGGCTATTACAAATGGATCTTTAATGTTGAATAACAAAGTCTAAAAAGGTTACTGTCAAAATCGTTTGTTTATTCCCGAAAGATGGCGACCAGTGCACATCTCAAAGCCTTATTAGCATAATCGGAACCTCTCTGATTTTTATATTAACGAAATAATGAAAAAACCCGTGAACGTCTAAACTACGTCATTCACGGGATCTTAACGAGACCAGTTTGAGACTCGTGAAAATCGAGAAAGGATGTTAGATCGAAAAAGTAAGTAAAAATTTATGTTTCTTTTATCGGCAAGCTTTTTAAATTATTTAAAGTTGCAGAACAATTGTTTATTAATGTAAATTCGAAGTTTGGGGTGATTAGCCTTATCTCGTTAAATATTGTTCAACATGAAACTGTCTGAACAGCAGTCCTCGATTTTGATAACAATCTAAAACGTGGTATGGAGTAGTCTTTCGTTGGTACGTAAGAACATACTTACATTTCACTGTTAAACTACTTTTAAAGACCTACAATACATTTATTCTTTTAACGTTACACGTGTTACCAAAATGTTAATTATTAAGTAAAATGTGACTTGAAAGACATCTTTTGATATAAAATGTGTATTCAGGTTATTATAGTCAGTTTCTACACATTGGTCAGTTGGTTATGGCATACTTTAAAAAAAATTGTATATTTTTTCTATAATATTTTCACGCGTTTTTTGAGTTTGTGTTAATCATACAGAATTTCCTCGACACGTTAATGCAGTTTTGATACTTTTAAATTTATATCTTAATTATCTATTAACGATGAGAGTGTTTTATTTGAAATTAAATGTATGTCTATAGATGCACGGCAAAATCAAGTCACTCAATCCTATCTTCTTTATTGTTAAAGTAATTGATGATAAAACTGAATCAAGTTGACAACTAAATTCATAATGAAATCTTTACTTGCATAAAATAATGCAATAAAGGAATTCTTTGGTGGTAAATTAATTAAAATATGTGTACTTAAATATAGTTTAGTTTTGTTGAACAGCATGTCTATTAGTTTTTTTGATTTCCTCAATATGATATATGCACTATGCATGGTCATTAATTTATTTTTCATTATAAGAAAATTGATTTTAAAAAAAGATATCATAAATCCTGGGCTCCTTTTTTTCAATTTACATCATATAGTGTATTAATTGTATGTAGTTGTGTAGATTTATACCTACAAGCAACATACTTTTAATATTCACCAGGTACATGTACCAGCTTACCATATTTGATTATAATTAAAAAAAAATATTTTCTATTTATTATAAAAATGCTAGGTTGAAAACAATGCCATATACATTTTATTGCGTTTTCCTTTGCTATAATTGTGCAATTCAATTTTATATGTATATTTCATGTCTTATAATCATTGTTATATGTGACGCGCCAAGCAAAAACCTTCCTTATCTCAATTATGACGTAATTATGACGTAACGTTAAAATACGTATCTACATATCACTACAACGTAAACGCTGTATAAGTAATCGTATCTGCCATGTGTTTCCCTTTTACAAAGTTATGAAGGAAATTCTGCTAAGCCTTAATAAAGTGTTGATCTAAGTTGTGCGGAACAAGAAAAATGTCGGGGCTTCTAAGTTAATTTTTTTTAGATAATAAAACACTACGTTATTTTCATTTATTCGACCTTAATAAAATATAAATAGATTTACTAAAAAGCTAAATATGTTTATTGTTAAATTGATAAATTATCATAATTTAAATCAAGCTTGTTTTCTCAGCAGACGTGATGCTGAACTGACGATCCGATCTAAATGTCGGGCGCTTTCAAGTCTCATTTTCATTTTCTGTGATATGAAAACACGGCGTGATTTAACACCTTTTGATTTAAAATATTAATTTTTAGCTTTACTTTTAACCAAATAACAAATATATTGTCAGATGAAAAATGAAAACATTTTTAGTTCATGTTTTTTTTTAGTAAACCCTATATTTCCGGTGACACGAATGATTTGTACTTCAGAAATTACTGTAGCAATAAATAAACCAAAAAAGAAAGAAACTCTTATATGATGAAAAATACAGATGTAGATACATGCATACTGCATGTATACACTCTTGATAGATTAAATTCAAGCACTGAACAAAAACAATACACGCATTTCTAGAAATAACTCCCGTATAGTTGGTTATGGCGTCGCTTAACAGAACAAAAAAATCACTCGCGAGATACACGTGTAATGGTGTACAGAAGCTAATCATAAGATATAAAAATCATCTCTGAGTCATCTTTTTTAAGCATTCAATATATATGCATTTATAACACTCAAAAGTCCGCGTTTCAGGAATAAAATCCCATATTTCGATTTTTAGAAAAAAAAAAATATGTATTCATGGTATGGACAATTTAACTCTTCTTTTTCCTGTTGTGATAATGTTAAATTGTTCGTTTTATTGTCAGATTCTTTATTAAAAATACTTTCGCCTATTTAGTATCATTGATTTCCCCCGTAATGAAAATTAAACAAAACAAATTGTTCTATCCTGCAAATGAACTACTCTAAATTATTTCTGCTCCCATTGTTTTTATTTTTCTATTAAAACTAATGTTTATCCACATGCAAATAAAACTATTCTTATTTATTTATATTCCCATTGTTTTGATTTAACTAATATTTCATCGATATCCATTCAAACGATTTTTTCCTTTCACAAAAATACATTGTATTATACCTTAAAACATCCTCCATTTTCATTCCCATGTTTCATGCCAATGGAACCCATGAAAATTAAATAACAATTGATTTTAAAGTTGTATAATATGTTCTGTTCTTTTACAGTTGTATGAGATAAACTAAATGCAATGTTATAATAAAAAGTCATTTGTTTCTGTTTTTCCTATCAATTTTTATTTCTATTATCAATTTGAAAAATGCAGTTAATGTTTCCACGTATTTCCGTCAATGTTATCCAGCATTTTGAAAAATAAAGAACAGAAAAACATCAAATAAGAGAGAGAGAGAGAGAGAGAGAGAGAGAGAGAGAAAGAGAGAGATGTTGTATTTTTTTTTTTTGAGAAAGTATAATTGTTTTCATCGCAAGGTTATACAATGTAAACCATTTGTTAGCAAATGCAATATTTTTTTTACAACCAGAAGTTGGTTTCTTTGTTGGAAATATGCATGGTCTGTCAAAATCATAGATATAGAAAATCTAGAAAGGGTAAATGGGATCTTGTATGCAGCCGTTCTCTGAATGATGATCTGAGCTATATTCTGCCTTTTTTCTGCAACATGGTGTAGAAATATTATGTTTTAACAAATAGAAAACTCAATTCAGCATTGTAGGACAATTTTTCGTAACAATTCATACATATACTGTACTATCTTGCAAGGTATAGTCATGTTTTTTCATGGCTTTCAAAACATTGAAAACAAGGATGGTATTTAATCAATGAAAATCAAAAATAAAAAATCACCTCTTATTTTTGTTGACTTTTTAAATGTTCCTATAAAAATGACAAGTTATACGGCGATTAAAGATTATCTAGAGTACTAAGGCAGAATAGGTATTCCGATAATTCTCCAGTACAGATATAGGGACCGAACAATACTGCGCGAACAGACCGGCAGACTACGTGATATTTATTTTTTTATTATTTTACTGTTATTAAAAAATCTTTAGCTATTAATCTAGCAACAATAACATGTATGTAGCCTATATTTGCGCGGTCGACGTCAAAGCATATACTTCTTCATTTTAATGCGCTCTTACAACACCCTAATAATGAGAAACATATGTAATGCTGTAGATTATTAGAACAAGAAGGATAAGCTTTATTATAATCAATAAAAAACTGAATTTGTCAAAATTTTCAGTTAAGGGAGGTTTTTGCTTGGCGCGTCACATATGTATTATGTTTAATTAAAATACTTGCAAAACTTTTCTCTTCTTACTTATTTATTTTAATATGATTAAGAAACGGACTATAGTCACTGCACGTTTTCAAGAGTTGTCTCTCTTGCGGACAATAATGAATGCTCCCCAGGGTTCATGACCCTGAATATTGAGTAGGCTGTGAGGTGTGCAGTGGACATAGCACTTTTGTAAAGTGTAGATTCAACTTTAGGATATACTTATTTGAGCAAATTCGTGCCGCTCTTTTAAATAAGTTCATATGTCAAAAAGTTCTACTACTTAAATATACGTTGCTGTCCCTCCTCCTCTCCTCTATATAATTTCACAACACTTTACAAACCTACCATTGACACCCTGCAGGTTAAAAATGGCCACTCTATATACATCATATTCAGATTGCAAGTCTATCTTAATCCAAGGCCTGTGCTCTTGGAAGCTGTTTGCTGTGTAGGTGACATCTGGACAAATGGTTAAATTGTTCACAGCGTTACTTGTAGGTTATAGGGTTGGACTGTAGACAGAACTCATGGTGACAGGTTTATTTACAGCTACTACAAAGAAGATTTGTACTATTAAAATCTTAAATATAATTTTTGTTAAAGTGTAAATTTGTTACGTGTAAATGAAATAAAGATGCACGGCCTAGATGTAGATGATTAAAAATATATTGTTATACATGTACAATATTTGTACACAAAATTGGTAAATTTATAAAAATGGTATAAAAGAAGATAAAAGCAGTGTTTCATTAATAATATGGTATTTGGATGTATTGAATATTTCGATCGATAAAGTTTAAAAAAGCCTGCATTTTTAATTTTCAGATAAAAATATAGAAAATTATATACTTACCATTGCGGAAGGAACCTTCTTCCTGCAAAGAATATAAATTGATTTTGTTTGTAAATTGATAAATGTGCTTGAGATATCTTTGACTTGATGGAAAACCAGTACAAAACCAACATTTTTGTATTATTGTTTGGAAAGGAAAATAGATAATAATATATTAATTGATTAATTACTTTTCAGAAGGTTATCAAGATTATATTAACCTTTATTGTCTCTCACTGTAAGGCACGTATTCATTGTACATTGCATGCATCACTTTTTTTTGTATCAAAAACAAAGTTTCTCTTTCAATCCTTTACTTTATAAATTTAAGAATTTAAGATGAAAGGAAAATAAACAGACATACCTTTATCAGGTATTTGCAATTATCATCTGATATAAACTGTTCTTTATTTGTTATCATCCACGAACAACACACTCTACACCTGAACAAATCTTCTTTGATTCTGCACACCTCCATCCCAATACAGCGGCGATCCTCTCGACAGAAATTAGCACAATCGATTATGACTCTGCCATGTGAATTTTGCTCCGAAATGAAAAGAATGTTATTGCTGCTTGTCAAAGATCCAAATGTAGTAAAACTGAATTTCTCTGTGTAACATTTGGAATTAGAAAAAACCGCTTTTCTGGTTAAAAAAAGCAGACATAAAAACAGAGTAACAGACATGTTCTGCGGCAGGATGCGTATTTTATTCCTAAGATCTAAAATTGCACTGTAACAAAAGTTTTTTCAGACCAACACTACGAGCTTATGTATAATTTAACATCATCACAATAGAACACTGCATAGCTTTAAGGTATCACACCGGTAATCGACCAATCAAAATGAACTTAGTCAATTGTAGTTCCATATATACTTCAGAATTATTTTTTTCCTTGACTGCAATTTTACATTTTCCTTTACTTAATTTCAAAAGTTTTTGTACCACTGAGAAGGATATTTCATGTATTTTGTTAGATGATGATCTTTTTTCACAGGGACTACTTCTTTCAGGGCACATGCAGCAGCTTCCTTGGGAGTGTGCAGTCTGTTTACATACAAACAGAAAACACGTGGTTTTGAGGGTAGACCTGTTTGAAGCTAGATATTTTGAGAAAATGCCGTATCGTGTGCCCTTTTTTTTGGTGTTAGCTGATGAAATAGGTAACAAATAACATTTCCTCCGATTATTTTGTCATGAGAAAATACAAACTGATTTTTAAGAATTTTTTTCCCTCTATAGTGTTATATAGTGAAAACAATTACCGGTGTGATACCTTGAAGGGCTGTATGTTGACATGTAAAAATGCATGTAGATGCCAGATTTCAGTATTTTATGTCAAATTTTGATGAAAGAAATTATTTTATGCAGTCTGAAGATTGAAAAATGCTTTTAAAATTTTGTAATAAAAAAAAATATGAAAAATAACGAATTTTGGTGTGGAAAACACATAATTTTCAATATATAATAAAACAAACCTTAGGAAATGGATGATATGAAGTCAGTGGAGCTTAAGAAATTGGTTTCTGTATTCTATATGCTGTAAAGGTGTGCAGATCAGTTGAACGCAGTCATAAATGATGCCCTCAGAGTTTGTCGTAACAGTACGCAGTGACTAGTTTTTCATCGAATGACCAATTTTGAGTTTACGCGCAAGTCTCAGAATTAAGCGACAAGTGCGAAACATTGCAAAGAAGAACACAAACATTTTATCAAAGGACTATTTTGACAAAAACTTAAATTTCTTTGATTTTAGCTCACCTTATGTGAGATTTGATTTCACTGCCTACAGAGCCATGAGTCAAGGAATGAGAGGATTTGAACAAATATGTGCTATGTTTATGTTTATTTTACATTGAGTTTCCCACTGATGATATATTTCAGGCAAAAACATGCTTAAACACCTTTTACATGATCACCCAGATGCATATTTTGTGTAGGAAATAGGTTTCATTCATTTAGTTAAGAAGGTCCTTAGGAGTCAAGTATACATAATATCATTATGATTGAATCTAGGAGCTGTTCATGGTTTTCATCCTCAAGAACCAATGGATTTCACTTTACCTGAAAATATTTTTATGCAATATAGCCAAAAAATCAGTTTCCACCAACATTTTAAGGGGAGTTCCTTATTTACAAAATACAAATTCTGATATTTATGTTTGAATGCATAAGATATTGAGAGATTAGTCAATGTTAAAATGTATAGAAAGAGATATTGCTATTTTTTATATGGTTACCCCAGTACAGCTGTCATATTCTATATACTGAAAATCAAAATTTGAATGGAATCATGTCATGTAACTTGTATGGGTACAATATAGATGCCCCACCCATATCTAGAACTATGAGGGTTGGTCTGATTCTTATTTTAGTATTGTGATATGACATGCACTTATGTGATTTCTCTTGTAAATATGCTTCAGAAATGCATTGCCTAATTGAATTACTCCTTCTTGCTCTTGCTGTAAATTATCTAAGATGTGTCAATCATTTTCATGACCTTGACAATGAGCAAATGGCGGGTGCGACCGGTCGGCAGGGAATGCTTACTTCTCCTAGGCACTTGATCCCATCTCTATCTTCTTAAAAGGTCGTGTTGCTCTGCTTTTAATTTATATTTTGCTTAAAAGTTTATGGATTTTTGAGATGTTTGGCGGTTTGTTATTGTCATTTTTTTGGTTAAATATACGATAAAAAGCTTTTTTTTCAAGCTCATTTTTTCTTTCTTTTGATTAGTTTTGGACATAATTAAAAAGTTCCTAGCTTTTACGTCCATTTTAGGCTTATACCTGGAAAATTCAAAACGTAAAAAAAATCATAACCTTACCTTGGTTTACCTAACAAAAAATTGGGAATTCTGTATCTCATAACTCGGTGACTAACACTCAAATTTCAATTGACTATTAGAAATCCTTTACTAAAGCAATGTAAACTTTAAAAACAGCAAAAATGACCAAAATCGTGACCATGCCACTTTAAATCACAGAGGAATGTCCAATGTATAGACCTGTTAATCTCTCGATCCTTGCAATGATCTTCATCATGAAGAACAACACAGACATGACTGTATGTGTTCATTGAGATATAAACGTCGACAGCAATCACGTATTAGTATTCTCCTTTTCTTATGTATAACATTAAAAAAATGAGTTATTTTATAAAGACAACAAAATTATTCTTTCATGAAAATAATTCTCGTTAATATTAATATTTGTTTATAAAAGATGAAATCATAATGCTGAAAGAATTGGAATCAGAAACAGACGTTGAATCTGTGAAGCATAGAATGTTGGACAACATATTTTACATTAAGTCAAAGAAATGGCAAGGTCATTACGTTTACTTAAGCATTTGCGGGATATGTCTGTGTATGGAAGGAGAACAAGGGCCTGAAGAACAATGGAAGGTCGTAAAGTTGGAGGATGACGCCAAAACTTCAAAGTTCATTTTATCCACTCTGAAATGGCCATGCCATTTTATGTTCATGGATTTCATGGGAATCGTAAAAACTACTAATAACCTGGTAAGACAAAGGAGTTTGGGAAATTCTCGATACTTAAAGAATACGCAAGTTACGCTGCTCTTTACCTATATAATTACACTTTTTGAATAAAAACTTTCGGTATTTTGTTATGCTTCTTTACTGGTAAAAATACATATGTGGGATTTTACTCCAGGTAATACTGATTTATTCGAATATTTTGTATTATTTGCAAGCTGTATGTTTAAATCATTATTGTTTCTGATCACTAAAGTTTTGATCGGCTGTAGAGATTTGGGCGATGAACAACGTCACGTCATATGTATACAAATTGTTTCTGATATATCTAAATCCTCCTTATGTATAATATCTATTAAACAAAGGCCCAAACATTCTGTTCAATTTCATTTATTTCCAACATGAGGGCTACGCATGTACAAACCAGAATATATTTTCTGTTCTTTAATCTAGACTTCATCGCTAACACGCCAATCATTACAATAAAAATTAATCAGAACTAAACACAAATAAGAAACTCCAAGTTTTATTCACTTTTGTTTGAAATTTATCTAAACCGTGATGAAAAATGGCAATAACAAATTGTCAACCATCTCTAAAATACAAAACGCGAATTACAAATTCAAAGCATAGCAAAACGGACCTCTAAAAAGATAGAGGTGGGATCAGTTGCCTAGGATGAGTAAGAATCCCCTGCCGAGTGGTCGCACTCGCCGTTTGCTCATTGTCAAGGTCATGAAAAACGAAAGAAACCGTAGTCAGTCCGGTGTATGAATAATGGTATAACAAGTATGAAAAACGTCAGTCATCATGTGTCTTAATGAAACATTGCTGACAAGGTCATTGTATCGACCATAGAACTTTTTTTTACAAAGGATTTTTAAGACATGCAATAGACAGTTTTTAAATTAACGTATGTATAGACTAAATGGAAGACTCCTAAATTAAAATAGCAATTTAACAGGAGTGTTAATTTTCTTCAATTATAAATTTTAAAGATATCGAAACAATTTTAAAATTCATGAGAAGTATTTTTGTACAAGCTAACTAATTAACAGTTTGGTATAAACATTTTTCTGTACAAGCTAACTATTCTGAGTTTAATATATTCATCTTTGGTACAAGTTAAAGCTGACATGAATTCATAAAATTTTAATACGCATTACTTTCCTTTTATCTCCGACTAATGTCATATGAATTGTCGATTTCTATTGTTCTGCTCATCGCTACACCCCCCCCCCCCCTTATATAAGGCCGATAGCACTATTCATGCTTCGTCGCATTCAGGTATTTTATTCACCCGAACACGTTACATTTGACAAAAAAGACTTGTAAAAACGCGTTTTGAAGAAAAATTATGACAACCACCGCACTTGTAAGGAATATCCAATGAACGACGGAACAAGACAGACTGAATTCCAGGCACACATATTCCAAAAATCTTCGATCATTGTATAACGTTTTCCTGTGTATATTATAACATCGCACATGCGCAAACGACACACTGTGGCAGATCGAGCAATGTCAATGACCGCATGGATTTTAGGACGGTGTGTTTTTGTAGAAACCGATGGAAACGATACTACGTTGTTACTTTCTTGGATTTATTATCACATATTTACTGCGTTGGATGTAGTGCCGCCAGGTCTTTAAAAAAAAAAATATGCAGACGTTATGCACTCTGTATGAACGACACAGGTGTTCGATGTGCATGCGAAGTAAGGCAATACTATCTGTGCAAAATAATACAAATACATTGGAAATTCTTTCAAAGTATAAATATATTTTGTGTTTTTTGATTGTACTTTTCTTTATTCATTTTTATGATCATTTTACTACATTGTGTATTTCATGCATTTAGAAGTCCGTGCAATCTGAATGCCTCTATCGGAAAGCAACCGACCGTAGCTTTCTCGACCCGTATATAATACCCTAGTGGCAGCTAAGGTGCGATCGAAACTAATATGGCGACCAAATTTCTGTTTGACCAAAAAAAAAAGAACACTCATCATAATTTAAGGTTGATTATATGGTTGCCGAGGCGCTGAACATAATTAACTAAATTTAAGCCTCCAATATATGACTTCTAAACTGTTGATAAATTTAGAAAACAGTAACTGACTCGATTTAATAGCAATTCAGGGTTCGTCATCTTTTTCAACTACATTGAATTATCTACATAAAGTTACAAAAGAAATATCCCAGAGGGAGTTATCATCTGCCAGGTGTCCGGTGTGAGAAATTAACAATACGACGAAGACGGCTCTCTGGTTACAAATGACCGTGTTCATCTTCCCAAGTCAAGGGTTTCTAATCCGTTCCGCTCTACATGGAGAGAAACCCTTGACATGGGAAGATGGACGGTGTTATAATTGACCTGGTCAAAAAATGGCAAGGCTGAACATTTATAAGAAAATGAGAAAATTTGAAAATAATCTGAATTCGCAAAAAGTAAATACTTGTTACAGTAACAAGTACCGAACTTATAGTGAGACTAAAACTGAGTGGGACTTTTAAAGGGTAAAATACTTGCGTTTTTGCACTGAAAACAATTTGACAGTTTGTACATGTAATTTCAATAAAGTTAATTTCAATTTTTAGCATATTCAAAGAATTTATAGAAATGTACATGGAAACTTCTCTTTAAATGAAAATATATCTGATCTTTACTGATTCAATGCCTTACATGGCCTACATATTTGATATGCGTGGTTTACCATACAAATATCAAGAATATAATGCATAATGATAATTATAGTAAATTGCGCTTACAATACAATATGTATGAATTTGATTTTGCTTGATTAGACTACCTTTTCATAATAATGGAGGAAAACCCATTTAAAACAAATTTTAAAATATGAACTGTTTTTTAATCAAAATTACACGTCTCATATGCCTGAATTCAAAACCCACAGAGAATGTCGTCTCTTTCTATAAATATACAACGATTTAATACAACTGTGGTCAATGAACGATTCAGGGTTCTTTAAAAATTCTCATTTTGTTACCTGACTTGCTAAATAAATATTAGATATCTTCAAAGATTCAAAGCTATAAGTAAATAAAAAATACAAAAAGATGTATTTGGTGTGCAAACGGAATATAATAGGAAATTATTTAAAATCCTAATTCTCTATGCCTAACAGCTTCGGTTTTAAAATATGTCAATTTAGATAATGATAGGTTAAGTTTTGAATTTGATAAAGTTTAACTTTAAATATATACTGCTACAGTTGTGTTGAATTAGGTCACATGGTTTTATAAATGCATCTAGCGAACCGAAAAGCAATTTTGTTTTCGGTCTAATAAAAGTAGAATAAGGAAGTATTAAGTTTCTGCTGTGTCAGTGCATAAAAGGTCATCTATGTTGATGCTTTGGGGAAATCAGACTGGGAAATTTGTAGGACCAGCATTACTTCACTTTTGAAACGTAATGGAGATTTGTGTCACAATCGCAATTTTCTACATTGGAATATTCTACATTAAAGGTATGACATCATTAGATAACTTTTGCAAGAATTTTTTTTAATAAGGGCGTGGTAGCGAATGAAAAAGCAGTTTGTCTTTTCGAGTTTCGTACGGATACCTCCCTCGTATATACCATTAATCGTTACTACAGAGCATATTGACCAAACGAGTAAATAAATTAAATCAAATGCAATAAGCAAGAAGTATTACCTGTTACATATATAACAGTTATAACAAATTTAACGCAAGCTTTAATTAATAACGTATAAATATAAACCATAGGGAAATATATCTTTTTCTTAAATGCTTTGAAGAATATACCATGCAAAATAAAAAGAAAAACATAAATACAAACCAACTATTACATGTATATACATAAAATGTTTTTTGTAGTTAAGTACCAAGTTAATACATCCTTGATATTTAAATTGATATCAGTAAAAGGTAAATACCATCCATATGTAAAAAGTACACTTTAATAGTATAGTTGTACATTGTAATTCTTCTTCTTTTTCTTCTTCTTCTATTAAAGTCATTTTTCTACATTAGAAATTAAGGGTAATACAACGACTGAAAAACTAATAACAACGACTGAAACTCCAACAGCATCTACTGAATCAGATATAATTATTTCATCAACTACAGTGTTACCAGAGACAACTGAAACAATGATATCAACAACTGAAAAACTAACAACAACGACTGAAACTCCAACAACATCTACTGAGAAAATAACCACATCGACTACGGTGTTACCACTAACAAATCAACAATTGACATCAACAACAGATAAAACAACATTTACGACTAAAGAAATTACCTCATCAACTGAGAAAATAACTACATCGACAAAGACAATAACATCAACACTTGTAGAAACGACAACACCGACTCAGGAAATAACAACATCGACTGAGAAAATAACCTCGAATGAAAATGGGTCGACAACTATACCATTTGTCATAGAAATAACCAAATCAGATAAAAATGAAGGAGCATTCGTTGCGCTAGGCACCATTGCGGGTGTCTCTTTGATAGCTAACGTGATATTGTCTATATTGTTGTTCAAAAGGTAAGTTTTACGATAAATATCATCTGCGTGTAAAGGGTGTCTATTTTCGGTATCCAAATACTAGGAGTTAAATTTCAGTTTGCAAAATCGAGTTTTGTTCAATCATTTTAATACATGTGATAATGTGTTTCATTGGTATCATTTCTTTATTTAAGATGATAGAAAAAATATCTTGTTGTGATAATTTTTCTACTATGAAAAACAAAATCTACTTTAAGTTAGTTTTTAAAAGTAACATGTAATTATTTTTGTTGTACATGTAGCTGTAGACGAAAATCTGGTGAAAATAGTACAATGCCAATGTATGCATATGAAAATACTTTGACAAATGACCAAACAGAAATGTATACAGAACTGGGAAACAAGGAAGATGGTGGAGCATACCAGACATTAACCCACAGACACGAAGTCGTTTACAGCAACACAAATACATCTATGTGAGATGATTGTCTTAAAATCGCTTAATGCGATTATTTTCATTTAGAATATAACTTTAAAGGATTTTTTGTTATATTCCTGTATTTCAGTGCGTTGTTGAATACCAATTCTACAATAACAATACACATTTTATATTTGCTCAGTATTTTCTTTTATATTCTTGTAAGTCTAATCGTGTTCATATAGCCAGACAAAGCCGAATCAAGAACTTACCAGTTTCGATTAATGTATTCGCGTAGTAATATGCACATTGAGTTCTTTGAACTTTTCAAAACTGCCTTCAAACAATTTTGTTTAGCAGTGTTTGGTTTATAAAAATACAATTTTTATGCAAATACCTATCAAGTTTATTTGATAGATACATTTCAGGTTTTAAATAATAGGGTAATTGAAACTACAGTGGTGGAAATAAAAACACGGACTAAGGACTGCTAGGCCAAGTGCAAAACTTGATTCTGTAATAAACCCTTTTATGATAATTATAAATTGCACCATTTAACGTTCAAAATACCTAATATACTTATTGATATAAACGGATTAAATTTTGTTATACATTAATAAAATCTACATTAGTAATAGCCGATTATGCATTTTTATTTGGATGTATACACTTTTATATATTTTCCTTTTTTTCATATCGTAACAATATACCCACCCATAGCTGTACAGGTAAAAATCTGTCAGGTGTAAAATGGCGGTGTCAAGTTAAAGCAGACGAAGTATACATGCAACAATATGGATTGATCACCTGTGATATATAGTGATAACAAACTACATGAATTGTCAATGCTTTGCGAAAACCTTTGCCATGCTAGATAGCAGATAGAATATATTTTGTATTGAAATGTAATAAAAACTCGTTGCCTGATTATACAATAAACAAGAAACATGGTTCAATGAAGAATGAAGAGAAGCAAGAAAGAACTGTCACTTTAATTAGCTAAACATATTTATATAAAAATGCCAATAATCAGAAAACAAAAACAACCTCATATCAATGTTTAAAAATACAAACATTTAATGAATTAATGCATCGAAAACTATAAAAAGGAATGTTGGGAAATTTTGAATGCATCAAAAACCCTTAAGAAGTGTGCTGCTGATTTTGATAATATGTTTTATGTCCTCCATTCATTATTCCTTAAAAAGTATCAATGACTGTGAAAATGACGATAAAACCAATAAAGAATTTTGTGATTGTTTATCAAATTTGAAATCGAAATTTCTGACACTTTTCCTTACCAAAGATAAGGGGAAAATATTAGAGGCTGTAACGAAACAATAAAATAAAATTAAAATTAATTTTATTTAGGAATAATTTCAGATAGCAGCATGTGCATGCACTGTGAGTTAAATGCTGGTAAAAAGAGCTGCACTACAAATTAAATTCATAGTTGATTATCAGTGCATAGAATGATATATGATAAAATTTGAGGATAGTCCGATACCCTGCGCAACGTTGCGACACATTATTGTTGTCCAGTGTGACTCCTGTAACTTTCAGATTAATATTGAAACTTAAGGATTATGTCAGGATGTCACATATTTCTCACCAATTGACAAACATAAAGTTTGCATTCTCATTTTTATGGTGAGTGTATAATGTTTTTAAAAAGATCTTCTCAAAGCGTTTGAGTGAGGGTTGGTGATTGGGTTGGGTTCAAACGGCTTGAGTGACATAAGCTAGTTTTAAAACATGCATGCCGAGGAAATAAGCCTATCGAGAAAATGTATACGTCTGCCGTTAATCCTAAATATTTTTTTGTCGGTTTACCTTATAAACAGTGCATTTTATTTCCACTTACTAAATAAGATATCTTAGAACATAATGTAATTCTCATTATTCAGTACACAATTAGGCCTAGCAACAATGTTCAAGTACTGTAAAGTTGGATAACTCTGAAACAGAACTCTGACTTTATATTCATTTCAAAATAAATTAAAACTCACTATGTGAAAGACTCTAAATATGTTTTAATTTTTACGCCAGCCGAGGTAGGCAATTTGTACGCGTTGTGTATTTTATGCCATATCTTTTTAGTAACGTTATACACGTAAATAACTATAGTGTGCTACATGTAAATAGTTATCATTTCATCGTTTGATTATGTTCAGATCTTTCTTTTTTGATTGATTTAATATTTAAACAGTAAAATTCTTTCTTCGGTGATTCATACGGAATATAACGGTAGCGTTATGGCAAAAAACTGCATAACATCCGTTAACAAAATTAATCTTAATGTACATCAGTACGTTAGATAAAAGATATAGCAAAATCGTCATATATGGGAATTTGAATCTGACTTTATCATGATTATTTTGTGCAGTCTGTGATTCGCTTAGGGTTGCTGAAGGTGTTGACCGATCGATAAACTGGTTCGAGATTTAATGAATTTTCGTAAGAAATACATGTAGAGGAAATCATACTTAGTGGATATAAATTTAATCTAATACATACACATTATTCTTAAGAAGAGGTGGTATTTTTTTTTCACCTGTAGTGAAAATGTTTTGTGTTATATTTTTTATTTAAAAATAAATATGAAACAAATTAGAATTTGGGTAGTCTAACCTTAACTGTAAATTTTAAGATTACTGAGTTGGTGTAAATACACAATTTTAGGCACATAATGTAAACGATTAACGTAATTCATATTCGTTTTGCTTCTTTTAAAAGACTGAACACTATTTTTTGAGTGTTGTTTTTTAACTAGATGCATTGAAACAAACAAGTGCATCTTAAATAAATGGTGTGTAAGTTTTTATTTAATTGTCTAAGAGATATAACTCACAGTGAAAATCGATTTCCCACTTATCCTCTTAAAATAATACGCCAGTACATAAAGTTTAATCACAGTTAAGTATCCACTTAAGAATAACACGATAGAAATTCAAAATGAGTTATCATAAATTATTCTTAAATATATCCCTTTAATTTGAAAGACATTGGCCCATCGTTTATATAAACCTGAATCCCATTTACCTATGAATGTTTTGTACTTAGTTTAAAGAAGAAGTCAAAAGTATTTAAAGTTTACAGACAGACGGATAGACGGACGCGGACGAAAAGTGATAAGAATAGCTCACTAGAGCTTACAGCTTAAGGTAATATTATGCTTGTTTGCGAGCAGTTTAAAGATGATGACGTGCGTTGTTTGTGCATCTACCGTTTTAGTTAACAAACTTGTCAAAGAAAATTATTATAATAGAAATGGTTGTGTACAAAGGTATCAAATACAGAGCCGATTTTATGTACCCTACATTTGAAATATTGACGGTGTCATCATTGACCAGATTACAAAGAACAAGCGGAAAAGTTTAATTTGAAAGAAAATTGTAAAATTCAAAAATTATCTGCAATCACCAATTTTATGGTAAATACATGTTACTATTAGAAGTGTAAATGTAAAGTGAGACTAGAACTGAGTGTGACCTTAAAGGGTAATCACGGGATTTGTAGCGAAAACAATTATGACAGTTAATTATAGTATAGTTTCTTTTGCAACAGCAATTGTGAAGAATAAATAAAAATTAAGATGGAAACTTCTCTTAAATTGAAAATATAGCTGGTCTTTCCTGATGCAATGCCTTACAAGGCTTACATATTTAATATGCATGGTTTACCATAAAACATAATAGATATGACGCTTATTATTTTATTGAATTACGCCTGCAAAATCGAATGAATATTTGCTTGCTCATATAAATATAAAGCACATATAAAAATATAAACTCTGTTTTTTTTTAAAAATCACATCTCACATATGACTGAATTGAATACAAACATACGTTATCTGATTTTTCCACACAACAGTTTAATACAACTTTGGTCAATGAGGTCAATGTAAAATTCAATACTTTTTAATGTCTCTTTTTTACCTCATTTGCTTAATAAATATTAAATATCTTCAAAGATAAAAACCTTGAATTAAATGGTGCGCAAACTGATTTATAATAGGACAGAATTCATAATTTTTTAAACGCTCTATGCTTCACAGCAATGGTTTCAAAAAAATGCGCATCCCAGCTCAAATTATTTATAATGGTAAAACACGGGTAAAGGTAATACGTGTCAATTCAGACACTGATACGTCAAGCTTTGAATGTGATAATGATAAAATTTAAATAAATGGCCCCAGTTGTGTCTGTATTTATGTCTTATGGACATGCGCTACCTAACATTACTCGTTACTCTTGAATGTATCTAGCCAACCGAAAAGCAATTACAAAAATTAAGTCTTAAAAAGGAGAAGGAAATGTTAGGTTATTCTGTGTCAGTTCTTAAAAGCACATCTGTGTCGATGCTCTTGAAACAAAAATCAGATTGGGAAATTGTAGGACCAGCATCTGATCATACACGTAATGGAGATATGTGTCACATTCGTAATTTTCTATATTGGGATATTCTACGTTCAAGGTATGACATCATTTTATTACCTTTGCATGAATTTTTTTTAATAAGGGCGTGGTAGCGAATATAAAACCGGTTTTTTTTTTGTTTTTTTTGTATGTATGGATAATTTTCTCGTATTTTTAAACGTTACTAGATGGCATAATAGCCGAGTGAGAAAATATATTAAAAGCAAACAACAAGAAGCATGACCTGTTACTCGTGTAAAACTTATTAACGCAAAGTTTGATTGATTGAATATAATAATAATTGATAGGGAAAAAACACTTTTCTTTAATGGTTTAGAAATACAGGTGAATCTCGATAACTCGAACTTCAGGGGACCATGAATAAACTTCGAGAGATCAAGAGCTCGAGAGATCGAAAGTTAAAAAATCCAGAATTTTTTGTTCCGGTCATTTTGGTTCTAAAATTATAGTAGCCGGAAGTTTATATTTATAACATGAAAGGTAGTCTAACATGATTTTATTCGTATTTTCTGCTACATTACTTCAATTTAAACAATACAGAACTCTGTTGTGTGGTTATTAAGAGTATTTTTTCACGTTAAAAATTATTAAGCATTATGTTTTCTTAATCCTAAAATATTTTAAATAAAGAGCGGTTTAATATACCGTAACTTTCACAAGTTGTTAAAATTAATAGATCAGTTACAAATTACCTATCTACCCTTTGAAGGAAGCAAGGGGTAGTGTCACTTACGTAATCAATCAATTAACACTACCTCACTAGCTCCCTGGCGTTCACTCGACCAAGCAGGTAAGGTCCACGCGGAGCTATAATTATACGCTTGATCGGCCGCGAGTGTACACAGCGACCACTTCGAGTTATCAAGAGTGAAAAAAAATGAAATATGTATAACGGGACCCAGGTTTTACTTCAAGAGATCAAGAACTTCAAGAGATCGGAGTTCGAGAGATCAAGAGTAAATTAGCTTAGTTTTATAGAGAAAAAAATCGGGACCGTGATTTCACTTCGAGAGATCAAGAACTTCGAGAGATCGAAGTTCGAGCCATCGAGTGTCACCTGTATGTTGTGCACATCAAAAGGACAATATGAAACAAATCAATTGTTATATGTATCGACATTTGATAGAGATAATATGTCTATAATTTTTATATATAGGTCTCATTTTAAAATGGATACCATTCATACTTTAAACAAATGTACTCTTAAGTTTTGTTGTGCAAAGTAGTTGTTTTTTCTTCTTCTTGCTGACAAAACGACCAGAACTGCAGACAGCAACAACACAGAGTACGTTGTTTCCATCAACTTCGACAACAACTGAGAGAATAACAACATTATCAGAAACAACAACTTCATCCAATGAAAAAATATCAACGACGAGCAAAATAACAACTATAAAAATAACATCAACGACTGAATCTCCAACAGAATCTACTGAAAAAATGTCCACATTGATCACGGTGTTACCAAAAACAACTGAAACAATGACATCTGAATACAGACTCGGATCCATGATTATGGATATTGCTTATCATCGGCTTTTTAAACCTAAACAAACAGAAAATACTGCTCATGCACTACGTCATTTTTTCAAACTGCAGTATGCCAACAAGGGAATCGATGCCGTTAATATAAGCAATATTCTTAATCACAAAAAAGTTCAGTCCTGCATTCCGCCATATTTCAAGATAAAGTCAACTCCTTGTATTTCCTACAATTATACTTCAACCGTTGCTTCCAAACTCTTCAATTACAAACAAACTCTACAAGACCTTGATATCGAACATCTGAAAGATAATCCTCCAACGTGTTCATTTTCTTCTTCACCCTACAACTATAGTCCTGCCGGACACGTCATTACTGGTGACCTAAAATCACTTATTATGAAAGGACCAAAATTTACGGAATCTAGATCCTTCACATGGCGTCGTAATTTTATACATATCATGAATGCTGTTGAAGATTACGCCAAGCGATGGGCAAAATCTGAAAAAGAAGACCTTGATAACTTGTCAGAGTGGGTTAAAGCATCAGATGTATATTGAAATCTCGTATTAAACGACTGAGAGGTCAAATGAAAACAATATATCATTCTGTTTTTAATAATGCAGAAGTGAGAAAAGAACTAGGTAGATTGCATGATCAGTATGTACTGGTCCCTGCTGATAAGGCAAGTAACAACATTGTCTTTGTTTGTAAGGCACATTATATTAATTGCATTTTAAAAGAACTAGGTTTCGATTCTACACATGGTAATCCTACTTACACCCATAGCAGCCTTTCCAAGCAGGAAATAATTCAAAATCATAAATCGGTTATGAATACCTTTAATATCCCCAATAAACAAAATGAATTTGATTTACCTTCCAATTCCAAAGCTTCACAAAAGTCCTTACAAACAGAGATATATAGCAGGTTCCAGTAAATGTTCTACCAAACCTCTCTCTTTACTCCTTACTAAAATTCTTACAGAAGTTAAGGAGAAGCTTCAAGAGTACTGTACAACAATCTACTCCAGAAGTGGTGTGAATCAGATGTGGATACTAAAAAACTCTAAAGAATTATTAGAAACTTTGAGGTCACAAAATCTTACCAAAATCAATAGCATCAAAAATTACGATTTTTCAACGCGTTATACAACCATTCCCCACGACAAATTAAAATCCAGACTTTTTGATATCATCGACATCTGTTTCTTCAATAAAAATGGAAGTCGTAAAAATGCCTACCTTGTCATTGGAAATCTAAAAAACTATTTTGTTAAAAACCATTCTGATTGCACACACAAGTACTCTGAAGTTGACATTAAAAAGATGCTTGAATTTTTGATAGACAACATCTATGTAGTTTTTGGAAATCAAGCCTTCCAACAATCTGTTGGAATTCCCATGGGTACCAATTGTGCCCCATTGTTAGCAGACCTATTTTTGTATTCTTATGAAGCAGAATTTATTTAAAAACTTGTACGTGAAAAAAATAAATCACTCGCCGTGACCTTCAACTCAACATTTAGGTATATCGACGACGTATTATCAATTAACAATTGTTATTTCCATACTTACGTCGACACGATATATCCCAGTGAACTTGAAATAAAAGATACCACAGAGTCAGCGTCATCTGTTTCATATTTGGATATTTTAAATACAAATTAAAATGAAATATGAGTTTTGTAAACAAGAAATGCAGTTTTTCTCATTGTAGCTGTAGACGAGTATCAGTTGATAATGACATAACGCCAATTTATAGGAATGAAAATGTATCCAATACTGATCAAACAGAAATGTACACTGGGCTGGACTTCAAGGAAGATCGTTGTGCATACCAGACATTGACCCGTGAAAACGAAGTCATTTACAGCAATACAAATCTTTGATATTAAGATTACTTTTATCATTACTTATGTGATGCATTTCAGAATAGAATACATGTATCACTAAATTAGAAATATTTTGTTATAATTTATGCCTAAATTTCAGTGCATCTTTTTGAATAAATACTGATGTTTGTCGATTAACAATAATAAATTTTTACTTATTGAGTATTTTTATTTTCTTTTTTCCAATGAAATCCAATCGTGATTTTAGAGCCGCTGACATGGCGATTTATGTCCGCATAAGTTAACTTTCAAAACCAAATAACTTTAAACCTTCTATTTAGCGTTTTAATAGAAAGACAACGTAGATAGAATTCGTGAGAAATCGAATCTTTAATTGAAACAGGACCACGGACTGCTTGGACAGGTTTCCCTTGGGCTAAGCGGATGAGAGTCATTGACTCCCCTTGGATGGGACACCAGTTCATCGCAGGCTACATTTATAACTCCAAACATAAACTGGTAACCGATTTCAGCGTGTGGACAAAGACAATGTAGATTTAGTGCCTTGTCTAAGTGCGCAACACACAACATTAAGTGGTCCGAACTAGCGACATTTCGATTACTAGTCTAACGACTATGACCAGTGAGTCATGTGTTCCTATGTGATTAGGTTGATACAAAAGCGCTATATGCAGATAAAAAAAAAATTATACTCATTATACACAGTATATCTTATTATACTTTCATGTTAAATACTGAAATCTGATTGGTTTAGACGCAGTTGACTATTCATTCTAATACCCTCGGCGTTAGCAAAACACTTTGCAACGGGCCGATAGAACAAATTGTTACATGCGCGTATATTATGCGGGTACGGTTCGCCGTAGAACTCACGTCTCTTCTATATAAAAGCAGTAAAATTTGCTATAAAATAAAGACATTCAGTATAATAAAATAAATAGTGCCTGCTTGGGAGGGTACCAGTTGAAATTGACACCCCTTCGCTTCGCGTCGGTTGACAATGGTTTTCTCGGGGTATCAGTTTCAACTGGTACCCTCCCAAGCAGGCACTATTTATATAATGACACCATTGACTAAATATGTGTCATAATTATTAACTAAACATTTCTTGCAAAAAACCAATCAAGTCAAAAGGTTTCGCATTTATTTGGTGCGCCATAAAATGCAGGTTAAATGCATACACGGAAATGTAGCTCTACGGTATGCAAACCCAAGATTTCTCAAAGAGCTAGAGTTCTGCAGTGAAATACAGAACTGCTATTCTATGATTTGACTTGGATAGGGTAGAACAAGATAGGATAAAATGCAATAAGGGTTTCCGTTTACACCAAAAACACTGCTTTCATATATATATCCTAAAAGACTATTACGGAAAATTACTCCCATTTGGAAATATTCAAGGTAACTTCATGTAATTCATTGTACAAATGACAAAAACAGGTACGGAATTTTTCTATATATCCAGAGATCATCGCTTGAATGCCTTTAATTTTATTATACCTTATTCTATTCTGATTTCTGCACCAATCACGATTGAATTGTAAATTAGTGCATATATGAAGAATTATCTAGTGAAACCGATGTGAATGGGAGATGAAAAGATGCATGTTTTCACTACTGAATTCTAGTACACCAATATGTATAATTGTATAACCAAACAAATGTAAGATATTTAAAATCAAATCTCGTCCTCTGCAAGGTAAGCTAGCGATTATAAAAGTAGTCTATATTAACATTTACAATTTGTAGATTATTATTAAGAAATAGTTCGTCAAGAAATAAAACCGTTTAATTTTATGTTAATTAGGTGGTACAGAGACCTTTTGCGACAAAATATGAATTATCTGGAAATAATTTTTTAACTACTAAAATTTGAGAAAATTATACATCTCTCATAATACAATTTTTATTGTGCATGGTTTTATCATAAACAATCACTTTAAAAAATATGAATATCATTTTATCTAAATGTACCATTTAAAAGCAACGCTCTAGGAGGGATACAAAGTTCAGCATAGAAATATTCCCAAAGATAATAAAATTGGTCAGTTTATGCATTATAAAACTTAGAAAATATTGTTTCAAAACTAGGTTTAAATGATCTTTTAATATTTTGTTTTTTTTATATTGTCAAAGCTTGAAATATATGCAAAGTTTTGCAAGTATTTAAATATCTTAAGGGGCCTTTCATATTAAAATGATTGAAAGATATATATGAACTGTTGCTCAGATGGGCGACGTGGCCAATGTGGGTTTTGTTTTTTCAATAGAAAATAATCATTATTTTGCTGAAACATTACTTATGTAGTTATAATAAGGATTGGTTTATTTATATTAAATGTAATAAGAAACAAGTATCATGTCCCAACCATTAATATTTCTTTGACAAACTTCATATCACTTATCTTCACCAGAACGTTAGAGGTGCGGGAGTAGGACATGTGTGCTGGGAGACAGACGGAGAGTCAGCGATAAAAACTAAAAATGTTTAATAAAAGGACAAGAGGAAACACTAACATATAAAAGATCGGTTTGCTCTCAATTAAAATGAGATGAGGAAGCAGAAATTATAACCAATTCAAAATTAACTGTATTATTGCATAATGAAATGTATGGATGCGTTCAAATGAATTTAAATTTACAGAAATCGTTTATAAAGTTTCAAGCTAATGTTCTGAATGTCCAATCAGATTTTGACTTGAATGGGATGGAGAAGAGAGCCATATAGTTTAAGGATTTTATTTTAGTGATGTAGATCGACAAAATATCATTGTTGCTTTATGAACTTGCTAGCAAATTAAATAATAATTTGCTCATCTGCATTACCTTAAAATTGACTCCATTAAAGCTGCTTGGTCCGATTTAATATCAGATTTTGTGAGCGCTTTTAAACAATGGTTAAGCTAAGTATGTGTACAATAAAACACATTGCAGAATCAACAGAATAGAAAATGTGACACAAATCTCCATTTTATACATGTATCATGAATTAAATGATTCTGGTTATAGCAATACGTACAGGCTTTTAATCGGCGTTAACTCTAGAAAAGTTTCAACGTAATGTTTAGACTGACCCATGTCCAATCAGATCGTAGTAGGCGGAGTCGAGACATTAC
>WFKH01011925.1:61685144-61707347 GCA_016163765.1 Magallana hongkongensis
TGGATGGATGGATGTATTTATGTATGACTTGGACGTTAAAACAGGAATAATTTTTATTATCAATTTTATCTGAAAGTTCAAGAAATCGACAATTATTTTTTCAAAGTGCGTTGATATCGTCGATATATACGCACTTAGAAAAAAATATATTTTAAGTGCGTTAAGATGGTCCCAAATTTAACGCACCTTGAAAAATTTTTTCAAAGTGCGTTGTAACATTCGTTTATACCCAAAACAGAACTTGAAATTGATATTCTTTCATCTGTAAACTTAATTTCATTTTAGGATTGATTCTTACTTTTGGATGTCGTCGGTCCTGTAACACACTAAGCGGTGCAGACAAATCGAATTATACCGTGCCTTAGCGCGGTATGATAATTTGTCTGCACCTCTTGGTGTGTTACAGGACCGACGACATCCAAAAAATAAGCATTCAATGATTATATTTATATTCATACTGATGTCTTTTTGTATTTAATATATGTGTATTGGCGCTGTAAAGCCATTATATACTCTCTCATGGAACAGCCATTTTAACATGACATTAAGTTCGCTTCCGCGACTAAAAAGTAAAATGCCAGAAAATTTGCAGAATTTTTTTTTTTATTAAGAAGTAGATATAATTTAATGATAATTGTGTTATTATTAAAATGATTTGAATTAAAAGTGACATTAAATTATCTAAACAACGCAATTTTAAAACGGTTTTCAAAAGCTTATGGAATGCAAAGAATCATACAGTGACAAAAATGCACTTGCTTGTGCAGATTTCCGTCTTATGAATTTAGAACTGTATGCATTACAATCGATTTTGTTTTACAAAAGAAAAGAACATTGTAGACGTAAATATATCATATTTCATATATTTCCCCCCTTAAATGCTTGTACAATATTTATATGGAGCTGTCAAAGTATATTTAGGAAACTAATTAGCGCAAATCGCAATATATGCCAAAATAGTCACATTTGTCGAAGGTCTCAATTGAAATAATATTTGAATATAAAAAGTGCATCACAACAACAATAGACTCATTACTAATATCCGTTCAGTAGATCTCAACTAAACCATGATGGCATGTAAGCCGCGATCACTGGTTTTAGCATATTCCAGATATACGAAAGCCTATCTTCCTCCCGATCAAAATCCTTGTCTGGCATCTTTGTTTTGATGCTCTCCAATGCCTCCCGTACAATTTTATCCAAGTCCTGCATTCCTTTTTCTTCCATTCTAGTAAGCAATTGTATCATTCTTATCATTTCCTCCTCACCCTTTTCCATTTTCGAAATCATTTCTAAAGACAAAGAATAGAAATCATTGCAAGTATAAATATAAATCAACAACAAATGTGTGATAACAACTGCTTACGGTTTGTTTTAAAGAAACAATTACATCGTATTTTTCTTTGTCTCATGAAGATTAATACATGTATATATGAACCCTTTTCGAAGTAGACGCATTTATGTGGTTTTGTGGATTGCTTGTGTCCAACAAATCATTTCAAAAAGGATCAATAATTCCCGTTTATTTTTAATGAAAATAACCTTGATTACAGTTTACTTATCCTCTTATCATTAAAAAAATAAATCTTTATTAAAAACACAAATCAACGCACAATAGAAACTAAATAATTGTCCAAGTCTAGGTAATATGACAAGTGAATTTGCAAAGAACGAGGGTTGTTAGAAAATTTCGCCGACAAATTCGATTGATACCAGCAAAACTTTTTAGATTTGATCTTGACGTATTTTCTAAGTAATATGTAAAGATTTTTTTGTTTTAAATGCACCATCAAAATTATACAGCTTAATTTTTTTGGTAAGATATGCTTCACGGAGCACGTCAGTTTTTTTATTTTTTTATATTTTGTACGCAATTTTCATTATTAAGAAAATGAACCGTTTAAGTGCATTAAAATGGACAAATTCGATTGATACCAGCGAAACTTTTTAGATTCGATCTTGACGTATTTTCTAAGTAATATGTAAAGATATTTTTGTTTTAAATGCACCATCAAAATTATACAGCATAATTTTGTTGGTAAGATATGCTTCACGGAGCACGTCAGTTTTTTTTATTTCTTTATTTTTTTTAAGCAATTTTCATTTTTAAAAAATTGTACCGTTTAAGTGCATTAACATGAACAATATTTCATATGACATCACAATAACTTATGAAGGTCATCTTGTTAAAGTTTCAATTAAATTGAAGAATTCCTGACCGTTTTATCGCCGAATGTGGACAAAAAACGCTAGAAAAATGAGTAAATAACGTTGACGTCAATGGACAACTTGGAGCACCGGGCCTGCATTTGATTTTGTGTGCGCTCAGGAAAATCTCTGATGGAGACCAAAAGGTTCTTAGATGCTGCTATTTTATACGACAAAGGTATACAATTAGAATCACAGAGGTTTAAAGATGGAAGAACTGATTTTTAGCTCCATTCTATTACCCTCAGCGTTAGCAACACGCTTTGCACGGGTAACACAACAATTTCTTACATGCGCGTAAATTATGCGCGTACGGTTCGCCATAGAATTCACATCATTTCTATATTAAAGCAGTAAAGTTTTCTTCAAGGACGGCGGACCCAATTCACTTCTACAATAGGGATTTTATGAAAATTTTATACGAGTTAGAATTACTAAAGATATATCAAAATCAATCAAAAAATAACATAAAAATCGAATTAGATTTTCTGTAGGGACCATTACAAAAATTGTCTGTATTACATTTCTTTTTCAATTGAACATTATTGAGAAAAGTGTTCTTGTAAGAGAAAAAAAAATAATTAAAAAAAAATTTGCAAAAGATTTTCTATCGAAATTGAAATATGATACTTATATGATGATTTTGAATAAATATCCTTTAAAAAATTACAATTTCATCGAATTTGTTTTTACGAGGGCACATGTCAAAGTGCGATGTGACGTTATTTTTCTTCAATTGTTCATGAAACGTACCGCACAAACTCTAAGAAAAAGGCTGTGTATATCATTTCGAAGTTGATTTATGAAAGCAAAGAACTATAAGAGTTTGCTATGATATTTTGAAATAATATACTTCAATACTTAAGCACAGGGACGGTTTAGCTATGTTTTTTCGATACGAGTATTGATGCGGATCGGAATGTATATGATTTGTTCACTGTCTTAAACTCTGTAAATAATCTATGTAGTTGTTTATAAATAGCGTGAGCTAATATAAAACTCACTACAGAACTTTGAAATCTCCTAACAAAATTTGTGCATGTTAAATCATTTCAGCATGGTAAATATTAGAAAGATCCCCCACTACATGCAATAATAAAGTGTGTATTGATGACGTTGAACAGCTTTATATTGCGTCATAAGCAATTTTTCATTGAGTTTTTGTGATTGTAACGTAATATTGAGAATTCGATGTACGTAACAATCACTCCTTTTCGGTGCGCGATATATCTGGGCAAATCGAATCAGGTCCGTCGTTCTTAAAATTAAGACATTCAAACAGGCACTATTTATATGAAATTAGATAATAGCAATACCTTGCCCTTTGGGTAACTAAGTGATTTGACTGTATTTTTCCTTGTTACGTTTTAACCCGAGTGTATTTGGCTCGATTGTGAAACAATCGGTTCGCAAAGAAAAATTATTGTTAACTAGATACGATTTCGTTACGAGTAATGAGCAGCTCTTCCGTCCGATTTTAAAACGATATGATGCGATATCGATAAAAACGTAGACCCTCTACCCACTTTCAGATAGTGTGTAGTACCACCAATATCTTTTACAATGCTTAACAGATAGTTACTGTTTCAATTAACATATTTGCTTCTATAATGCATTATAAAATCTTGATGGTTAATAAGTTATTTGTAATATACTTTACGAGTCTCTTGGCCCTAAATAAAGAGGCCGTTCCATTTTTATTCAAAGCATACGAAAGGTCTCTTACACCTTTATAAAATTGTTGTTCATTTTTGAGATACATGTGATTAAATATTTTAGAGGCCAGCCCTAGTTTAGGTTAGATTAGTAGAATCGAATAATCATCCATACAAACATTTTCTCTTCTACAATGCTTAACAAAATATGCCTCCGTCTCTAAAGATTATGCGTTTAAGTTTGAGGATTGTGGCTCCTACAATCCTAAATTACGTAATAAATCGGTGTAACAATGAATTGTTTTATAGAAACTTATTGTTCCAAACTTTGCTTCTATAATGTATTTCAAAATCTTAGTGGTTTTCATTAAAAAATGACAATAACAAACAGTCAACCATCTCAAAAATCCATCAAATAAAATACAAATTCAAAGCAGAGCAACCCGACCTCCAAAAAGATAGAGGTAGGATCAGGTGCCTAGTAGGAGTGAGCATCTTCTGCTGACCGGTCACACCCGCCGTGTGCTCTTTGTAGACAATTAGGTGATTAATTATGGTCTAACAATTAGTATGAAAAATGTCAGTCAGTATGCGACCAAGTGGAAGATTGTATTTGCTGACAAGGTCGTTGTATCGACCATAGAACTTACGAAAAGATGAGACTGTTGATATTCCTGTTTTATCAGCTTAACTTGTTTGTCAGTAGCTTGCTTCGCCTTAGAAACTGTTAATACGAATAGCATGCCTTTGCGTATCGAATTAACTGAGAGACATCGCTGGTAGGTTAAGGCAACTCAGAGTTTAGTGATCGTCGATATTATGGTCATTTAAAAAAATTGTTTATTTTTATGAAAACAGTGCTGAATATTTATATCAAGTGAATGTATTCAACAAGATATTATAGTTTTACTTCGGAATCGAGTCGATCTTTGAACATGCCGTTCCATGGTATCACGTGACAGTTAAAAATAGATCATTTTTGTACATTAACAAAAATCAAAAAGTGTAACACTACCCCGAAGTTTATTTGTATGTATGATAAATAATTCGATCGGTAATAAGTTCATGTTTATTGATATTGCTGCTAGAATCCTATTGTAAATTGCATAAAATAAATATTGTCATTATTTATAGGAAACTCCCTCAACTTTTTCAATTTCATGGAAAATACTAGGTATTTTTCATTTACAACAACAAACCAGAGGATTCTAGCAACACTTTTCAAGTATTTAAGGTCATATGCTTTTTATATGTCAAATTCATCTTTCATAATATTCGGGGTAGTGTTACACTTTTGTCTTTTTTGTACACACTGACAGAGGAAAGGCCGGTCAAGCCACAAAAATGTCTATCTGTTTACCTTATAACACTCGCTGATAAAACAAAATATTCATGCCTGTATTATCCTGGTTATATCCTAACTGACACTCATCTAAATCTTGAGTATCTGCATTAAATAAGTCTTATTTTGGCATTGTTTACACTGCATTCCGATGATTTGTCTCCCGACATTGATCTTCCCTAATAAACATGCTTGTGATGTCATCAATGCTAACGATACGGAGAAATCGAAGATATATTCAGTTAAAAGAGCTTCTAGTGACATTTTACGCCTGTAGTTTTCATAATTTGGACCAGATATAAAGTTAAAATTGACAGGTTTCTTGAGTAAAATATGACATCATCCTGCTTATTGTGAATGTGGTAGAGTCAGGTATATGACATTCCTACTAGCTCTGGCTAGTTTGTTAATCCTTTAGCTCGATCGGTAGAGTGCTGGACTGGCATGCCAGAGGACCCGAGTTCAAACCCCAGCAGAGGCATGAAGTGTCTCTGTTACATTTGGCGCCCACGTTGGGACCTGGGTATTCTCTGGCGGGTGTAAGAGATTGTCTCTAGTACTTCGCCTCATAGGTGTTGGCACTCCAGGAGAGTCGGGGACGCCTCTTTCCTTGGAGGGGGACAATGTGGTAGAGTCAGGTATATGACATTCCTACTAGCTCTGGCTAGTGGGTTAATCCTTTAGCTCGATCGGTAGAGTGCTGGACTGGCATGCCAGAGGACCCGGGTTCAAACCCCAGCAGAGGTATGAAGTGTATCTGTTACATGACGTTATATCGATGAGAAGAATTTTTACTCGATCGATCGCTGTGAGTTGCCTTATCATACCCGCGAAAATCACCATATGCAGATGATGAAGGTATATTGCTACATAAATAAGGAAAGTTGACTACAGAAAATTTGAAGTCATCGTGTTTATCATAAAGTTTTGTTGTTAGGTTACCATCAATGTCCATTTCCAGTAAAATATCCAAATATGAAACAGATGACGCAGACTCTGTGGTATATTTTATTTCAAGTTCACTGGGATATATCGAGTCGACGTAGGTATGGAAATAACAATTGTTAAGTTATTGTTAAGTTATAATTTGTAATAAACTTTACGACTCTCTTTTTCTTGATTTCGTATAAAAGAACTTTTATTTCTCCGCCATGTTGTTATATATGTCTTAACAAAATATCAATCGATTAAAAGATAAAGATGAAAACTAATGAAAATTTTGATTAAATTTTGATCGCCTAGGCGAGCTGCAAGAAATGGCGGCACTGGCATAAAACAACTAAAACGTGTACAACTTCAAACTATAGTCTACCTTTTCTTAAAATGTCATAGTCATAACTCTTATAGTTTCTCAGATCAGGCCCCGGGGCCATAAAACTTAGCTAGCTCATATTTGAGACCGAAATTTGAGACGGTCTCATATTTCGGTCTAAGTCTTAGACTTGGTGTGCCATAAAAAGTTCTTGTCTCGGTCTCAGTTTCACTTTCTTAGTTTGGTCTCACTTTTGAGCTCAGAAAGTTAGACAAGTAAATAGGTGTCTAACATCTTAGTTTTTGCTCACTTTCAATATGGCTTCCGTGGGTGCAAGACTAAACATTTACAACATCATTCAGCGAAGAAGAAAGACGCCCCGTCCAAGAGTTTTTAAGGACAGAAGTAATCCGCTGTAAGATTTCCCCGCCGATGAGGTTTTTAGAAAGTATCGTTTTAGGCCAGACACCATTCTATTTATAGTCGGTATGTTCTTTGAGGACTTGGTTCATCCAACATTAAGAAATTCCCCTTTGCCTCCTTTGCTTCAAGTTCTGGCTGCCCTGAGGTGTGTGGCGATGGGGTCATTATACAATTTAGTTGGAGAGTCCATAGGTGTAGCCAAATCTACTACTAGCAGCGCACGCCATGTATGTCATCTTTTGGCAGGAAAAGCAGGAAATTACATTAAGTTTCCGAGGGATGTTTCGTCCTACATGAGCAGATTTTTCGAAATAGCAGGTAATTAAACTTTCATTACTTTTCCTCACGTTTGTTCTCTTCAGACGCCCTGACTTCATGGTCATAGGATCGGAACATCCAGTCTCCGTAATGTTTACATACATTTTATCCCAAACTATTGTCACTCATATGGAAGAAGGTTATGCAAAATTTTCCGCTTCGATTTCTGTCAAAGTTGAAATTTCGGTAGAACAATACTTTGTAAACAACTATATAAAAAATCAGGAAAATTCATCGAGGTTATGGAGATAGAGCGTTTTCAACACTCGCGTTTCCTGCAGATGTTCACTGAACCATACTTTACCGGTTTCGCTAAACACCCGAAACAATAGCCCTACACTCTAACAATCATCGACGAATTTGTCTGAAATATTTACTTTTTTATTACAATGTTTATTACATTGTTAATATTAAATTATGTATACAATAAAATCCTAATCAATTATATAAATTGTTAATGGGAGCATACCGTGTATCGTTTGGGTAAATAGGAGCTCTTGATGAATTATCCTACTTTCGTTTTCAGACGCCACGTCCCGGTCGAATCATTATGTTGGAGTCCGGTCAAGTCATACACAGACCAACTCGTATACAGGTCAACTCGTATACAACAATTTCCGTATAAACAATCAAAAGTCAGCTCGTATACAAAAATTACCGGTATGCTAAACCGAAAGTCAACTCGTATACACAAATTTCATATGCATATATAATCAAATATAATTTATGATAATTAATATATATAACGTTAAAGCTGAACACCGCTCGTAAATAGGCATTGTCCGCCATATTTCTCTTTCATCACTGCTGTCCTTACAACCCCTATATAAGGCGAATACCTCTAAACAGTTCAAAGTACTTTGCTGTAGAGGTCTCACCTGTGTGGACGTACATCTTGTCTCGCCGTGTTACTCGGTCGCGATGAAAATATCAACTTTTACGCAGCTTTTTTCAACCCAGGAGAATACTAACATCAAATAAATTGGTAAATTCATTATTTACAAACAGAATATGCACATATAATACGAAATAAATGCATAAAATCCTAAGACCATGAAAGGAATACTACACGTCGGCCACGAGTTTCAGGTGTGCAATCGGGTGTAACGAAATCGAAGGGTTTATATACCAGGTACCTGTGTGACGGTGCCTATTTACGAGCGGTGTTCAGCTTTAACAAATATTCTTACAACAGATGATACCATTTAAGAAAAGTCATGTAATATTTTACAGCAAAAGATGACTTTCGTTGTCTAATAAGGTGATACATTTGTAAGTATCCAATTTCTGTAAATAGGCTAACGATAATGACTCAAAAATACCTTGTATACAAGCTGACTTTTGGTTTTTTATGCGGAAATTTTTGCATACGAGTTGACCTGTATACGAGCTGGTCTGTGTACGACTTGACTGTAAATCATTTTGTTTATTTTTTTTCGCAAATCGAATATTTGAGGTAAGTGTAAAAACATCATGAAAGTTAAAAATAGTCGTACATGTAGAATTTATGTTTCAGGATTTCCTAACGTGGTTGGATGTGTAGATGGCACACAAATAAAGATCAAGGCACCGAATGTTAACGAAGGGGAATATGTAAACAGGAAAGGTTTCCATTCGCTAAACGTTCAGGCAATATTTTTCCCAACAAAACGGACTGTTAAGATTAAAATAAAATCTACACAATGTATCATTAAGTTAAGATATATAGGATGAGCCATGTGCAGATCCAAAAAAAAATACGGGGGGGGGGGGGGGGGGTGGGTGTTCCGAGGTATATTTTATATATATATATATATTTTTGTAATTTTACCAGGTCCAGCACAATCTCCTGATTTAGCTATATAGCTTGAAAAAGCTATATTTTAGCTTAATAAAGCTATTCAGTATATATTGATTTAGCTATTTTGTCATACAATTTTCATAAACAGCTGATAAATGTGTATTTTTTCAGCATGTAAACAACACCGCACTTTAGTGCAGTGATAGTTTTCAACTTTGAACTGTTCTGTAAACACTGCACGTAAAGATTACTCATCAATTTGTGTCTCTTTTAGAGACTTTGCATTGAAAGTTCTAAAAGTTTTGGGGCAATTGATTCATGACCTCACAGTTACTTCTTGAATGAAATATAAAGAAGGTCAGTTATTGTAAAAAAGATAATTGATAAGTTATAATTCAGCACAATGTAAAGACATCATACTTATCCACACCTCAGTGCACACATTGTGGTGGACAGTTACCCAAACAATGGAAATACATTTTTTGCTTAAAAGTGTTAAAAAGCAGCAGTGTTATACCTTTACAATTAGGGTTGCCTTTTTCATGGTATTAATATATGAGCTGTAATTAACTTGCGATTGTTTGAATACTTCTGGAAATTAACATTTTTGTTAAATACTGCATAATAATAGTTTTATCAATCTATTCTGAATAGCTTTATTAAGCTATATAGCTTTTTCAAGCTATGTAGCTAAATCAGGAGATTGTGCTGGACCTGTTCACATTGTAAAGAGGTATAGCGCACTTAATATACGATTTGGCCTCAAATATAGCATTTTGGCAAACATCAGACATTTTCAATCTTATACAATATTTAGTTTAAATATATTTAAAGAAACGCAAATTAAACAATCACCATGCTCTAAGAGTCTTAATTATCTTACTCGACATCATTAAAATATTCAGGTTTTTGTTAGGGATATATATGAAAGTAGTTAGTATATGATAACAAATTTGATATTCGACTATTTGAACAACTTTAAACAAAAGACTTCCGATTAAAATTATGGTCTACACGTATTGTAGTACACGTTTACATTGAATTAGTTTTGGTTTAACATACCCAATATATAGACCTCTTCATTAACACTATATACACATGCATTCTATTTATACTTAAATTCATTGCATTTTGCTTGAACATACCATGGTTCAGAATATCAACTACTATTATACACAGAGTTTCCCAAATTTATGATAGATCAGTTGTTATAGACACCATTATAAAATCAGTTCAGTGTATCTAGGTTTCGAAAATCATATTGCGACAGCTATGTACCTGGAGCTTTTTTAGTAACAGGTACTTTCCGTCCAAACACAGGTGTATGCGGAATAATGGGAAAAGGCGCTTTTCCTCTTTTTAAAAGAAATTAGATTGTTTCAGGGGGGTTGTTACAGACCCCTGCAATCCTCACCCCTTGGTTCTGTGCATCTGTGCATTTGCTACCGTAAACTTGTAGACATTTGGACTTATAATGAATTTTAACATGTATATTTCCGCTTGAAATTAACAAATTATGTCGATGTTATTAGTCTTAAGTGGAATATTTCCAACTTCAAATCTGAGACCTAGTGGCTAACCTAGCGGTCTGTTCAATATACCTAGACATCTACAACCTAGTCGCTAGGCTAGCTGCTATGACCTTATCATGATGGTTCCACATTTTTATTCATGCCATTATATTCACCAAATTTCCCAATTTATTATCAAACTTTTTAAGTTATTCTCTAGCAGAATTTGCTTTACATTATTAAGTTAAGTACAACTATTTCATTGGACTCATTTTTTCAAAATATTGCAGATGGTATGTGGCCCTGATTTTAGCATCACAAATGTTGTCACCAAATGGCCAGGATCTGTCCACGATTCTAGGATTTTTAAAGAATCTGCATTATGCAGAGAGTTTGAAATGGTATGTTGTTTGGTATGTTCTACCTTGCTACTATGCTATACCCTCACCATCTATCTAAAAATAAATTTAGGATATAATTGTAATGAATACGAATTACTAAAATAATTAAGAAGGAGGGGGAAGACAATTAAATGTTTTGTACTCTATTATTCAGATTTAAATTATTGCACCTGTATGACTGTGTATTCCATCAAATTGAAAACTGAATATTACATATAGAATTTATGCAGGACACATACAAGGGATGCTGTTAGGTGACTCGGGTTATTCGCTCAAGACTTACTTGCTGACTCCCTATTTAAACCCCACAGAGGCACACATGCAGAGATACAACACGGCACATTGCAGGACAAGGGTGTTGATAGAGCAGACTTTCGGGGTATTAAAAAGAAGATTTTCGTGTTTGCACAGCGAACTGCGATTATCACCACAGAGGGCATGTGTTGCAGTTGTTGCCTGTTGTATATTACACAATATTGGCATCAACAGAGGAGACATTATCTCAAATTCAGATGACAATGACTTTAATGCTGAAGATGTAATAGATGGTGTAGTTGACATGGGGGGCAATGGGAAAACTGTGAGGGATCACATTGCTCGTAATTATTTCTGAATTACATAGATTAAATGACTTTGCATCTTCCAATTCCTCTTATTCTTTTTTTTTTTTTATCAAATTAACTCTAATTTTCAATATTGATAAACATTTCAATGTAGAACAGAAAACTTGTAACCAATTTTATTTGAGACATAGTAATATTAAGGCAGATATTTTCACCATGCAAGGAACAAACTTCAAAATTCTATAAATTCAAAGTTGATTTGTTTTGATTTATGATAAAACGATCACACTTAACAAGCCTCAGAGAGAGAGAGAGAGAGAGAGAGAGAGAGAGAGAGAGAGAGAGAGAGTATTGGTACATATGTATTTGATTATGTTTTTGTAGACACTTTTTACTATATCTAAGTTTCAAATAGAATCTACTTGTAATATTGCCCATATATATTACTGAGGTTATATATTTCCTTATTTTAACTTCATTAACCGTAATAAAATGAGCATGAATCTGGGAGATTGATATTACATGAAAATAATTAGAATATCTTATCAAATAACATTATCTTTTTTAAAAAGCTATAAAACTATATGG
Organism: Magallana hongkongensis; assembly: GCA_016163765.1. Taxonomy (NCBI): domain Eukaryota; kingdom Metazoa; phylum Mollusca; class Bivalvia; order Ostreida; family Ostreidae; genus Magallana; species Magallana hongkongensis. The sequence goes on from WFKH01011925.1 coordinate 61,697,186, forward strand.
TTATTTTAAATAAATGTATAAAAAAAATAAAAAATAAAAAAAAACACACTAAAAAGGCAAAAATATGAACTACTAGCAATGTGAACAGATTTTTCTCAAAATAGAACTGTATTAAACTTCTGAAAATTGAGAGAGTGACAAGTAATTTAAAGAACCATTTCTTAAAGAATTTTTCTGCATCTCGATTAATTCCAGTTCTGCAGACACCTTTTTCATTTTCAGTTTAATATATTCACACTCCAATCTTAATTTGTCTTTCTCAGCCGCCAACACCTCCAAATGAATCTCACTGACGTCTCTGCTTCTCTTTCTTTTGGGAGGATTTCCGGTATACTAGTACTGGTAAATGCAGGACTGGTATATACAGTCCTGCATGCAGCTTCTTCCGGCTCGTGAGGTTGGGGTTGATCTCCTGCAAGAAACATCCTAAATCAGTAATGAAAACAATGAAACTAATTCCATTGAAAACCATTGGAGATAAATTTCAGGCTTTTTATCTGCAATATTTAAACATTTTGTTTAACAATTCCACATACTATTTCTTCAATCTACCCGAATTATTTTAAAATACCCCAACACATCTGAATAGACTGTTCTGTTAAAAGTTTGTTGTTTATTTGTTTATATAGGTAAGATGTTTTATTACTTACCTGTAGCTGTAGAAGCCGTTTCCAAACCCCCATCAATTCCATCCAGTGAGGGCTTACCTGATAAGAAGGTCAACATGGCCTCGTCCATGGGGGAGGGAGATGGGGGCTTTGGTCACTACCTGTCCCTGGGTATTTTGTTTGGCTGTTAATTTTTTTTTTTTTTTTTTTTGCTTAAAAAATGAAATGATTTACTGTAAAAACAGTGATTCATTCAACTGCTCATGATATATTAATTTTGAAAAAACTCTACATAATTAAAAGGTGAATATGCATGTTACCTCGCTGCTTCATATTTGACCATTGCTTCTTTACTTGTTTTACTGTTCTCTTTTTGACTGTTCCCTTTCTATATAAAGAAATAGGAGAAAAAATGTGACAGTGAATGCTTTCGATTGTAGTTAAATTTTTTTGGTGTTTTTTTTTAAAGGAAACTATCAGTAGTATCCATTCCAGAATGAAATGTGCATTTGTGCCGAATATATGTGTGGTCGAAATGATGTGACATCCAAATTTGTTACCTGTCATGACGTTAAATGTAAACACTGAGTGTCTATATATAGTTCTCAAGTAGGGTTCTGTTTAAGGTGAGCGACTTTTTATTATTTGCCAAACTCTGTTGACAAAATGATATTGAAAAGTTGCTTTTTATTTATGAATATAGCTTTTTACTTTACCGTATACCCAACTATTTTGTTATATACGACACAAACACTAATTAAAAAGCTGATCATGTTATTGTCACGATTGCACTGCTGCTGGCCCAATAGAATATACATGTGAGAAAATTATTTTGGAATTAATTATTATGTTTATCACACTTCATTTTCAACATGTTTAAAAATAAAATACTTACGCATTAACAACGTCCGTTATTTCTAACCAGGCTCGATTTTTCTCGGCCTTGCCGCTACTCGCTCCTTTATATTTCCCATCAATGACTTCAATTCTTTTTTAAACTTCTTCATATTGGACTTCCCTCTCCAAAGGGGTCCAGTAAGGTTCATTTTGAACTTGGTTCATTGTTTTTTCAAGGTTTTTGTTGATGAGGAAATCAATTTCCTGCTCACCCATAACGTAATCGTCTGCTACGTTGATGAACGCTGATGACGTCAACGTACAATGACGTAACAATATGCATATGGACTTAGAAAAATATAACACTGAATGGAAGTTACATTTGTAAAAATTTATTTCCATACTTTTTTATGCATATATTTTTATTGCGCAATATAATGGGCGTGGCACTGCCATGTGTTAAACAAAGATTATCCACAATTCACTTGATATCCTGCTAAGTTTAGATCTCACTTTCTGTCTCAAGTTAGACTTTCTTAAGTGAGCTTAAACTTCCCTTATGGCACACCTTAAGTGAGATAAACTAAGTTGAGATCAATATCTGAGATTTTTTTTTCGATCTCAAATATCAGCTAGCTAAGTTTTATGGCCCCGGGACAGGTCTTCACAAAATCGGTTTATTATTCGGTCAAGCCAAGTCTTTAATCATGATTAGGTGTGGTGAGTTAGAAAAGAAAAAAAGGCTGTCTTCCACGAAAATGGCGTTAGGTCAAAATGGCAATTTAACATGGCAGATAGCCATATTTAATTTTATAATTCCCTTTTATTTCTTTTCTAAGTGGAGAAAGCATGAGACAAAACATTATAATTTGGTCGAGCAAAGTTTTTATTCATAACTAAGGCTACTGGGTCTAAAGAAAAGAAATATGACGGCCTTTACAAAAATTTTGTTAATTACATGTACTTCAAAATGAGGATTCAAGATCGCTGACAGCCAGATTTCATGATTCTCTTTTATAGCCTTTAAAATGAAAAATGTGTAATTATTTTACAATACAAGTTTGCATCTGACAAATTCAATTAAACACCTAACGAATATCAAAAAAATGTTCTACTCCATTACTAAAATAATGGTATTGTATTATTTAGCCGTGTTTTTTATTTCAACATTATCAATATCTGTTAATTTATTTAATTCTCCCTCTAGCTTATTAAACGTCTTGTTTTTGAAACCTTTAAGGGCCAATTGCTTCGATATGCCTACGAAATATTTTTTGTCGACAAGTTGTTGAAAAATGGCTGTTTTCGGGCTTAAAAGAAGTTCTAGCAACCATCGAAAGAGTTAGAATATTTATAAGCAGAATGTAAAAAGTGTATCAGAGGCTAATATGATAACAGAGGATCAATCGGATAATTGAGACCAGTGTACGACATTTAGTCTGTTTCTTCCCGAAACGCCTTTAGAGGAGACAAATCTTGCAAAAATATATAGATAGATATTATATTAGACATTAACAAAGCTCTTTCTTCAAAAGGATGACTGCACTTAAGGATTTTTAAAAATTGCAACAAAATGAATTTTAAAAATGGTCATTTTTCTTGTAATTGTTAAAATTGACAATGTCTTAACTGCAACTATATATATATATATATATATATATATATATATATATATAGCACTGAATGAGTATCAAAACTAAAATTGCCCACTGAAGAAACGGATTGGCTCATTTTATTTAACACTTGTCAAATCTTAACTTCTATGGATTATCTAGACACGCTTACAGTTAATAATATATTCACTCTTTATGTAATCATTCAAAATTATTTCATCGCCAGTACAGTATATATTGAGATTCAAACTACCCCTGACTTGAATCCTCCAAAGCATATCCACCACCTTACTCTCATTTTTTTTTTTTTGCTATTTCGGGCTTGTTTATCGAAAATGGACGTAGGTTTTTTATTAATTTCACAATAATAACTTATCAGTTAAAATTCAATTATACCTTACGGACATCATCTCACATGTGTTGAAATACCAAATGTGTAAGCAGTTACTCTGGTGCAGGCATTTTGTAGTTTATTTGTAAAATGTCTTAATTTATAAGTATAGATAATGTCTACGCAATACAAATGTATATTTTGGGCGGCTCTAAGAATTATACTCTTTTCAACATTATATTGGGGACAAATTATACATTGTATAATGAGTCAACCTTTCTGAATCATCGTTAAGGATAAAATGACTGTGTTTTTTTTAGTGTTCATCATTTTATGGTGTACAAGTTTTCAGATGTATTAACAATGAGATGATAATAAGCAAAAAAACACAAATAAATATTAATTATCATCAGATCTTTGTTATTGGCGACAATCCTGTTTTACGTTATTTTCTTTACAAGAAGCATGTACTCTTGTAGCTCTGCTACACATTCGCAAAATCTGTATAAACTAGCAATATCATTATAAAATTACTAAAAACTTTTCGATTTCCAGAATTTGCTCAAATTTCAAATTAATCATGATCATTTTAAACATGATTATTATATTGAAAGTTTGACTTTACGGTCAAATGGATAAAACATTATATCTTTAGAAATAAAGATGCACATAGATAAATTGTGAAATGCTGTGATTGTGATATTTCTTTATTTGGCAACTTACGATACCAAATAAAAATCCAAAACCTTTAGACTTTTTATCTTTTTATCTTAAATTTTATCTTTGGTATTCCAACTATATTTCCACCCTTCTGTTCCAATAACCCATTCAAAGATGGATGTAAACACCTCCAATGTATTACCATAACTGGATATTACAATATTATACTGAAAGGCTTCTCGTCAATTTAAGTATTGGCCAGACTGTTTCTTCTGTAGTATATTTTAGGATATATCGTTGAATTTAATGAAGTCTAGCTTACATCTCAACAGACGTAAAGTGTGTTGTGTTTATACCCAGTTTTATTAAAAGGGATGTTGTCATAGACGCCTATAGTGACGCAACCGTATTTCACCGTAGGTTCAGGTACATCAAAAATGGCTGAAGTAAAATAATTTTCAAATTATCCTTTAAATTTAGGAGGTTTTCGCCCGCGACAGGTGCTGATTTTTTATAAAATGAAAAAAAAACAAAACAAAAAACAAAAAAAACAAAAAAAAAAAAAAAAAAAAAAAACGTGTAAGATGTCTGACTATTCACGTTTTGTAATAATGCAATTTCATTTGAATTTCTGATGCGTTATGTTTCCTGAAGTGGGAGAGGGAGAGGGGAGTCCAGGCTATATTTTCAAGCACATGGGTAACTTCGTAAAAAAAAACCAACTTTAATGCCTTACACGATATGGAAATTATCATTTCTTTAGGAATCGTTTTAAAGATCTCATGTATTATGATAGTCAAACCATTCGGAGTTATTTTAAAAGTATAAATTCACACGCATTTATAGCTGGCTAACATTAATTAATTTGATCTGTTCAGTTATATATTGGACAGAAATATACGTCCCTGTTATCGGGCATCGAAGAAATTATATGAAACGTGAAAAGTACACACAGACAATGTCTGTTTCTTGTATACATCTTTATCTATTAAAATGCCGAATTGTTCGTCCGTAAATTCAATTAAGTGTTTAACATTTTGTAGACTTTAAATGAAGTAACGAAATATATTTATGAAGTAATCAATCGCGACATCGATTTCTCACAGTAAGTCCATACTTGCGTACGAGTTGACAAACATATAGCGCCGACAAGCGGTCATCAATGTTCTGCACTCTTTTGTTGATATTATACATCAATAATCATTCTTAAATGTATTAACTTGTAAAACGAATTAATTTGACATTGTAGATTCAGTGTTTCGTTTAGCAAATTCACTCTTAAATTTTTACTCGAATCTGATTGGCTACACAATGCAGGATAGGATAGGATAGAACTTAACTTTTATATTTCTATCATGTATCATGCAACCTACATCCTATCCTGTCCTATTATATCCTTGTCAACTTTCAGGATGGCAGCACTGTACGAGGTATAATAACTGTATAGCGATTATTACATTTATTTGCCTTAGTATTTCAAGTAACATGACAGTTATAGATTTTTTGTAATTAAGGTTTTCCGTTTCCAACGGAAGACCTCATAGTGATTGTTAGGTTTTTTCTTTCATTTTTCTTATTATTTTTTCCCCTTTTTGTTAAGTGAATTTCTCAGAGATGTCTGGATGGATTTTCCTAAATTTTTCGGGGATGATTGAACATAAAAATGTCTAGAGGATTCTTATCTAAGTTTTTCTAATTTCACTTCCGTTCGTCCGTTTCCTGTCTCGCGACGAAAAGCTTGTCACTTCGATATCTCAGAAACGGTAAAGATTTGAACATTAAAACTTTGTGGGATAAAAGACCTATAGTTGTAGATGTGTTCAAACTATCTTCTTTTGTTCGTCGTAACTTCCGAACGTCAAGGGAAGTACTTTCGAACTTATTTTTTACGTATTTAATTTATTTTATAGAGAATGAATATATAAGTAAAAAGTATTGCATATGTTATCTAAGCGATGTTAAATTAACAAAAAAAAAAAAACTTCTGGTGAGATATCTCAATTATCTCAGGTAGCTTTTTTAAAACAAATGTTGTACCAGCGAGATCTCAGAAACTGTAAGTGCTCAAGACACGAAACTTTCATGAATGATAGACATTTGATTGAAGATGTGTTTAAACGGTTCCATTTGGTCGACCGTCACTTCCAGTCCACACCGGCAGAGTTCAAACAAATCAAGCTATTAATCAGTTTAACTGTTTTAGTTAGCTCGATAAACAATAATGTACGATAGGCAAGTATACAAGAAATATTTAACTAAATTTTCATTGAGCACTTCCGTTTGTCCGTTTCTTGTCCTAAGACAAAACAAAAAAACCCTTATTTCGACGAGATCTCAAAACGGTAACGACTTGAACATCCAAACTTTGTGGGATGAAAGACCTATGAATGTTCATGTGATTACATTATTTTGTTTTATCAGGCGTAGCTTCCGGTCGTCACAGAAAGTAAACCAAAATATGATTTAAAAAATATTTTGGCTATTTAGCATGAAAGTAACATTTTACCTATAAATGTACGAAAGGTCATGTACACATGGTTAAATTTAAAAAAAAAAATAGTACTTCCAGTGAGATATCTCAAATATCTCAGGTAGCTTTTTTTAATAAAAAATTTGTACGCGCGAGATTTCAGAAACTGTAAGAGATCAAAATACAAAACGTATATGGATGATAGACATTTGATTGAACATGTGTTTAACGGGTTTTATTTGGTCGTCCGTAACTTCCGGGTTTCACTCGAAGCGTTCAAGCAAAAGAAGGTTTTTGAAAGTTTAGATTTTTTAAAACAATTTACTCAGTATGATGAGCATTAACGTACGGTAGGTAAATGTACTGAAAATATCTACTTTGAATTTCTTTAATCACTTCCGTTTGTCCATTTCCGGTCTTGAAACAAAATCTTTTTACCAGCAAGATCTCATAACTAACAAAAACGTGAACATCCAAACTTTGAGGAAAGACAGATCAATGTATGAAGATATTTAACTATGTTCTGTATGATCCGGCGTAACTTCCGGTCGTCACAGAAAGTACTCAAAATTTGATATTTTTGTCTTTTTGTTTTACATAGAAATAATGAGTGGGAATTTCCTTTACAGTATATTTAATATCTATTTTTTTTTATAAGAGAAATGCATTTTTTAACAGATTAATACATGAGAAACGGAAGACCTTTTTGTTTCTATACCAACAAGAGTCTAGGTTATATTCAAGTCATTGGTTTTGAATCATTATCAAATTATAGATCCATGCAAATTAATAGAAAATTTATCGCATACAGAACACAACTCCTTAAATAAGGATAATAAAGAGCAACACAAATTAACGTTAAAAAGGTGTTAATCGAAATATTCTGTATCAAAATTCTGCCTTTCACAAAAATAAAACTTTAAATGCTTTAAATGCTTTAAATAGCATACATCGCGATGTTTTGTTGTTTTTCGAAATGTATAGCTTAACTTAACTATCAGTTTTAGAGGGCGAATCTAGCATACTTTCGTATAAAATTCTTACGCATGTAAGGGATAACATGATTGAATAATTATTTGACTGTATAAAATTTTGAATCTTAAGAAAAATGCATGAAAATATGAAATCAAAAATTTACACAAAGCTGTCATCGCTTATAAGGCGTAATGTATGTGCAAATAGTTATTAAAATTTTCCGGATCCATAAACCAGTAAAACCGATCAAAAATGGTCATCACTGACTTTTAATCAACTATACATGTAATATTTACTAAGTAATTCATGATTATGTTTGAATTATGAGCTCTTTAAATGCTGAGGTACAGTGTTCTTAACAATACGTGATACAACGTACAAATTAAGGTTAAAGGCAATATCCAGGCTAACTTCTATTGTTCATCGTTATACGTTTGCATTTGGAGGTCTCCCGTAGATGTCATTATATAAAAGCGAGTGTAAGAGCCGGAAGAATCTCGAATAACCTGAATGCTTTCATTTTTACGTTAAAAACATTTGCATGTATTGCAATATTTTTTTAAAGGACACATAAGATGAATGACCATCTTTAAGTTCTCCTTAAAGATAGCTTAAAGGTGCTTAAAGGTAGCTTAAAGACGACCTTTAAGCCCCCTTTAAGCCACCTTTCAGCTATATGTGCTGCTTAAAGGTGGCTTAAAGGGGGCTTAAGAAAGCGTAAAGATGGCTTAAAGGTGCTTAAAGGAGGGTGGGGATGTTCCAGGCGGTTTTAATTGTCACTCCATTCAACACAGATCGATATCATCAACACCGCTACCAATAAACACATATTGCCGTTATTTAATTCTTTATTAAGGTCTTCTGTTTCCAACGGAAGACCTTACTGTTTTTCTACTGTTTCTCATTCTTCTATATTATTAGGGTCTTCCGTTTCCAACGGAAGACCCTCTTGTTATTCTTCAGTTTCTTTTTATTAAGGTCTTCCGTTTCCAACGGAAGACCTTACTATTATTGTGCTTGTAAGATTATTCTTTTTTTTTTTTTTTTCTTCCTAGACGCGAACTTTGAGGCTTCTTATCTTGCTCATTTCTGAACGGATTTTGCTCAAATTTTCAGGGCTCATCGACATTACAAAACACTATCTAAAACATTTCATAAACTTTAAAATTCCTCTTCCGTTAATGAGTTATTGCCCTTTTAAAAATTGTTAGGGCCTTTGGTTTCCAGACAAAGGCCCCGAGACTATGATAGCAGGGAATGAGAATCCAAGGAATTTGAATAACAGAGACATTGAAGTTGTGCACATCGATTTTTGTGTTTGGATTGTGCTTTTTATTTAGAAAAAGGTAGGGGGTCAAAAAATAGGGTTCCAAAAAGTTCGAAAATTTAGACATGTTTTTCTTTGTATCTTTTAAACGAAAAATATTTTGTTAAGACATGTAGAATAAAAGTTGTGCAAAATGTTAAGGGCTTTCATTTGACACCAATAAAAAAGGGCTGGCCCCTAAAATTAGGGGTCAATAGAGCTTGAAAGTTATTGCTTAATAACTCAAAAACGGTTAGGATTTCGATATGACTGTCGCTGGAAAAGTTGTTTGTTGGGATCTCATAAAGGTCGTTACAATGTTATTTTGTTGGTGATTTGTGTTGTATGAGTGTAAAAAGCTGTACATGTTAACATGTACCTCGTTTAATTTGGCAATTTAACGGAAGTCTATGTGTGTGCAACTGGCATAAAGTTACCACAGAAAGTATGCTGGTTTTACAGGAAATTTTTTTTTAGAATAGTTTTTTTTTTTAGGAGTTTATGTCAGTTTTGTTAAGTTCTTATAGTGCACAATCCCTAAAACGAGAATCGGAAAACGAAACATTCTTCTTCCTTTGTAGTAAAACAATAAGTACTGATTTAAAATAAATCTATGTATTACATTTGAGTTTTCGTACTACATGCATTTAAAATCTACCTTGAATCAGAGCTGTGTGTGTACCGTTACGTAAGCTATCCCTCACCCGCGGCCTAGAAAATCGGTCACCATGGTCGCGACGGGGCTAACTAGCGGTCAGCGGTTATCTAATACACGAGAGTTGCGTCTCTCATACATGAGTTTATTTAGCCGCGAACTCTAGAATTGTTTTAGTTTATATACCCGTAAATAAAATACAAGATCTGTTTTAATTTCTTCATGTTATAAGAGTTTGTCCGTCTTGTTTTTATTTAATTAGACATTAGAGTGTAAATTAAGAAGACGTTCTGAAAATTTATAAAGGCGATATTACTACAAATCGGAAACTTCGTCGGACTTAAATTAATGGTTGGTTTGTAGGTCTAAAATGTTTTTAAATCTGTACAAATATTGTTTAAAATCAACAAACAACCCACAAATATTAAAACTTTTAAATGATGATCATCCCTCGCACATGGCCGAGGAGATCCCGCGCGAGTGGATAGGTTTGTGTTCTCCTACATGTACCTTATCACGCGTGCATGTTTCAGACTTTTGTACGAACACAACTATTTCAACTATGATATTGGTTTAAGATGAAAAGATAAATTTATTTTACATGTACAGTTGATTTAGCAATGATTAATACGATTGCGCACAAGGTAGTTTATTATAATCAAAGTTCCATGTTTCATGTTTGCGGTAGGTGCTGGCACGATAAAAGG
>WFKH01011925.1:61712658-61727511 GCA_016163765.1 Magallana hongkongensis
TCTCTCTCTCTCTCTCTCTCTCTCTCTCTTTCTCTCTCTCTCTTAGTTCATCCGGTTATTTAAGAAAATTAAAAAAAAAATGAACGAATAATGCATGATTTAATTTTATAATCGGTTTAATATATACATATTTTTTTATTTTAATTATTTCTAGGTCTAATTCTAGATCTGCTAGATACATGTTAAAGATGAAAAGACTCTCAACTGCCTTGGTTTTATCGGGCGGGATATTACCGCATTGTTTGTCTAGACGTAGTTTTGTTCGTTCGTGTATATCTAATTAGAGTCTATTGTTTGTCCAACTTAAGAAAACCCCTGGAACTAACACAGAATATACAAGATATACAACAGGTGTGTCGTATACCCAGCTGCACGTCAGGGTTTCTAAAGGCGTTGAAATCTTAGTATGTACGTGTATACGCTAAGTCCAGTGAATGAAAGTTTATTTACATTTGTAATTCATTCTCAAAGTATTATTTCCAAACTCTGGGTTTTAAAAATGTTACGTCTACAAATTAAAGACACATGTTTGTAAGAGTAAAATCTAGAGGCTAATTAATTACTGTAACGGTGATCATAAATGGGGGTTAATTATTTAAATATATGTATAACGCGGGTATGTTAAGGCTGCCCGCGATGTGTAGAAAGTCACTTGTCTGTACTTCATAAGATATGACGTCATAGTTAACTTTGACGTCATGATCTGCATTCCATTCGATCGTCCTTAGGGAATGTATTGTAACGTAATAAGTGATATTTATTGTGCATTACAAAACCGCTTCATTCCTTTACATAGACACTGTTGTTAATAATAGTGATACTACATTCAATATCACTGATATGGAGTATCAAAAAATCAACAGTTTTAAAGCTTCGTATTAGGTAAATAACTACTTATAAACTAATGGTTTTGAGACTCCCCCAGTTTCGTTTAAACTAATTAATGGTGATATTATATGCATGTAAACAACAGCTTCGCGCAAGTGAAAGATCAATACAATCTTAGTATATTTTACGTGAAATTGGGAGAGAAAATAAGGACCAATGTGAATCTTGCTGGGGGAAACCTACCAATTGACCTGATTTTGTGTAAATCGAGCTTAAAAGGTAAAAATGTGCCTTATCTCGATGGCGGTGCGATATTTTTTGACAATATTTCAAATAAACGAAATATTTACATGAACCCCCAGCAAAAACTGCAAAATACATTACTTATCGAAGGATTTTTTATAAAAATATTTTTGATTTAATGTCATTATTCACTTGCGCCGATGCGATTTATATAAATCATTTACCGTGTTAGAAAAGGCCCGTCACGTGGTTACGAAAAATATATGACGTCACAAAAATGCATCAAATATGGTGTTTGATAGTACTGTTAATTTATTTAATAAAAGAAAATCGCTCGGTTAAAGTATTTCTTCGATAATAAAAATAGTATCGTTTTTCGGTATAACTTTTGCTTCGGACAGCCTTAACATAGCCGCGAAGGGTAAAAATATCACATATCCGTATGCACATGTATATGTAAACGTCATTTGCAATTGCCACATGCAATAAATAAGTCACCGGTAATTGGTAATATTGTTTGTTATAGAATTGATGTTTAAAATTCATGTGTAAAATTAAATATTTTAACATATATCATTTAATTTGTTATTCTAGATCTGTTGTAAATGCATAATACTCAATATTATTAAAATTATACATGCTAGAACGGCGCCGTGATCATGAAAACCGGGAAATTGCGTAGAACTAATACCCTAGTAGTTTCAATGCATTAAAAAAATAGTTTCATATTCTTCCTTTCATTTCATTTAGTTATGAATTAGGTGGACGTATATCTACCCGGTTTAAATTTATTAACTAAGTACTAGTAAGCCTAACAGTTTCCATTCAGGTATAACATTTTTTTTTCACTGAAGACCAAGTACCGTATTTCATTCTAAATACATGCATGCATGTAATTTATAATTTAGATATAATTGATTGTTACAAATACCTTTTCTGTCATAAAGTGAATACATTTTCTTGGTAAATTAAGCACAATATTGAATTTTTTTTTTTAATGGCTTAAAGGTGGCTTAAAGAAGTTTGGACATTAAGGACCTATAAGTTGTCCTTAAAGGTGGCTTAAAGGTGGCTTAAAGATGGTCTTTAAGCTGCCTTTAAGCACCTTTAAGCCATATTTACGCTTTCTTTAAGACCCCTTTAAGTCACCCTTAAAAACCTCATATAGCTTAAAGGTGGCTTAAAGATCGTCTTTAAGCTACCTTTAAGCACCTTTAAGCTATCTTTAAGGATAACTTAATGATAGTCATTCATCCTGTGGTCTTTATTCAATATTGTGCTCAATGAACCAACAAAATGTATTAACTTTATGACAATTTAATCAATAGTGATCAGTAGGCAAATATATTTAACCTATATGCAAATTATTTATTTTTAAAGAACATAGCCGTGCGTCGAGACAAAAAACACACCTGTTGTGTAAATCCTGTATATTCTATGTTTGTTCCAGGGTTTTTTCTGAGGTTAAACAAACAATAGATTTTAATAAGATATACACAAAGAAATGAAGGCATGTCTAGACACACAACGCAGCGATATTAAGAAGAGAAATTGATTCTACATGAACATATGCGGTAGTTAAGTAAATAATGTATATTTTGTAGCACGTTTCAATGATTCCAAGACAGAAAAGGTATTAAAAACGGTTTTTGCTCTAAAAAATAGAATGCAAAAGAAAAATTAAAAGACGCCTAAGACAGGTATCGATCCCGGGACCCTTCGTTTAATAGCAATAGGTCACCTCCATTGCGCCACCGGATCTTCATATCTGATAGGGTCTTTATATATTATAAATCATTGGGTATTGAATTAATGTACCGGTAATGTGTTTGTATTTTTTACTTGAAATTTTTTTACTTCCATCCAGTTTGTAACAATCAATTATATTTAATTACATCAATTCATGTATTAGCAATGCATCACGGTACTTGCATGGTCTTCGGTGAACAAAATAATATATATTATAGATACCTGATTGAAAACTTTTCGGCTTACTAGACTAAGTACTATTAGTTTAATAAATTTAAATCGGTTAGATATACGTTCACTTAATTCATAACTATGAAATCCAAGGAAGAAGATAAAACTTGTTTTTTTTTTAATGCATTGAAACTATTAGGGTAATAGTTCTAGGCAATTTTCCGGTTTTCATGATAAAGGCGCCGTTCCAGCATGTACTAATTTTAATAATATTGATAATTATACATTTACAACAGATCTAGAATAACTGATTAAATGATACATGTATATGTTTAAATATTTGATTGTATACAAGTCATGATTTTTAAACTATCAATTCTATAACAAACAATATCACTGATTACCAGTGACGTACTATTTTCAGCATGAGGCAATTGCAAAAGATGTATACATATACACATATGGTGTACCGGGCCTGGTATGTGACATATTATATTACCCCTTATAAGTATATTAAATAATTAACCCTCATTTATGATTATTGTAATTAATTAGCCTCTTAATTTTACTCTTATACACATGTATCTGATTTGTAGACGTAAATATTTTTAAAACCCAGGGTAAGGAAATAATATTTTGAGAATGAATTACAAATGTAAATAAAACTTTAATTCAATGAACTTATCGGTTACACGTTAATGTACATACTAAGATTTCAACCCTATTAGGAACACTGACATGCACCTGGGCACAAGACACACCTGTGGTGTATATCTTGTATATTCTGTGTTAGTTCCACGGGTTTTCTCAAGTTGAACAAACAATAGACTTTAATTAGATATACACAAACGAATAAAACCATATCTAGAAAAACAAAACAGCAATATCCCGCCTCATATAACAAAGGCAGTTGAGAGTCTTTTCATCTTTAACATGTATCTAGCAGATCTAGCATGATGATATAGATCTTGATATAGAAACCTTAGTACATGTATGAACGTGTGTACGATAATTTTGAATCCGGTTCAATGAAAATTATGAGTCTAGAATCTTGTGCTAACAGTCAAACAGTTGATGGTTTTCGATTAAGTATAACTTAGTAAATTATTAAATATTAATTACTAAGGAGAGAGAGAGAGAGAGAGAGAGAGAGAGAGAGAGAGAGAGAGAGAGCTTTCACCGATTTGTTTATAATAGGAAACAAACATTCTTTAATATAATTTCATGCCCAGATTTAGAGACAGTGTCTGCGCTCGCCGCTACAATATTTTTTAAACAAAGAAAAAAAGAAATGAAATTTTATAACGGCAATCAGTGTTCATTGGAGCAGTGTTAATAATTAGGTGTAGATAACAGTTTCTGCGTGGTGTGTGTTGACAATTAAAACCGCCTGCCCCCCCCCCCCCCCTTTTAACATATTCATCCCTTTGATCACCCCCCCTCTGCCCTACAAAAGAGTTTTTGCATTTATTGATTTAATTTATTAATTTAGTATGGAACTGTTCAGCTTGATCAAAGTTGACTTAAAGGGAACTTTAAGACGGTGTAAAGATAACTTTAAGGGAGCGTAAATGCCACTTAAAGATGCTTAAAGGTAGCTTAAAGATGGCTTAAAGGTGGCTTAAATGAAAAAATGACAATAACAAACCGTCAACCATCTCAAAAATCCATAAAACGAAATACAAATTCAAAGCAGAGCAACACGGACCTCCAAGATAGAGGTAGGATCAGGTGCCTAGGAGGAGTGAGCATCCTCTGCTGACCGGACACACCCGCCGTGTGCTCTTTGTCGTAATCGGGAAAATAAAAACCGCAAATGTCCGTAGACAATTATGTAATTACTTATGGTCTAACAATTAGTATGAAGTTTGGACATTAAGGATATATAAGCTTTTGCTTAAAGGTGACTTAAAGGTGGCTTAAAGATCGTATATCCTTTATAAGCCACCTTTACGCCACCTTTAAGCCACCTTTAAGGACTTGCTTAAAGATGGTTTTTCGCCCTGTGGCAGCAACTGATTACTTTCATTTAGGTTAAATAATTTGTGAAAAAGCTAGACAAACAAACTTCACCTTTAGAACCATTAATACTGTATTGTGTTTTAGCACTTTATTGAGTTCAAAAGGTATTCTTCCGAGATCCTCACAGATATTAATATACATGTGTGCCCGCTAAACTGCCTTAACGTGAGAGTTTAGTGTGTTGTCGAAGTAAGAATTGTATGCCTTGTTGAAATACTTGTACTATATGCATTTCAAAACTTCAAAACAAACGGCAAAAAGAAATCATTTTGTCATTTTTTTCAATTTTGTTCTGGGGGGGGGGGGGGGGTTACTAATACTTGTGCTATCATTTAAAAATTAGATTGTAATTAGTACTTTCAGATTTTCTATTCTACGAGAATATAAAATTTGCCACGCTAATCCAGATAGTAGACATTCTTGTACAGATCCACACAAAACAATTGCCCCTGCATGAATATTTCAATATCAAAACTTGTTTCAATAATTTCCGAACATTTATCTCTTATGTTTATGACAACCATTCGTAACAAAATCATTTGTGCATAAATTTATTAAGTAAACTACGAACAAAAATATGAAAAAAAAACACATACCTGAATTTTTTAACTCGGTTTTGTATCTGTGATGGTCAGATTTTCTAAGTCCTACATTGTACATGAAGAAAAATGAATTATTTTTCTAGAACTATATATAAGCTTTGATGTTTTTATGGCTGTATAAGTTTTTCGAAACTTGTTTAACTAATGCAGCAGTTATACATGTAATGCTGACATTTAAAAATAAGTTTTCAAGTAGTCCATTTATGAGCTATATCTGATATAAAATAATACAGTGTTTCAACACACTCTGAGCGTATATGCCATTAAATCGACCCTCCTTACCGAATCTAACCATCCGGAAAAAGTTTGTTAGAAAACATGTGTATCAATTCAGAGAAGAGGATTGATTTAATGCCATATTTTTGTAACCCTGTTTCTTATTTTTATAGTCCTTAGCATTACCTGTAACAATTAATAGATAACAATCATCTGTGATTACATGTAAAAACTAAGATACATTAGGGTATTATTAAGGTACATAAGGCCAGGAATAATACATTTACCAAAGTACAAAAGCACAAGTGCGATACCAAGGATGATAATAACGACCAGTGCTGCTGCAATTCCAACCAAAATATAAAAATTTCTGTCCTCTGCTCTGAAAATAAAAAAAGACACGACACTTGGCAAAATGTTTGCTAAATATGCAGTTATTCAAGCAATAAGGAATCATTCTTTGAGTATTATGAGATGATAATTTTGGTCGGGGCGTAGTCAAATCCAATAAAGCCCGAATGGTTTAAGGATAGATTTGATCACACCCCGACCGAAATTATAACCTCATAATATTCCAAGAATGATTTCTTATTACTTATATCTATATATTATTCAGAAGTGTACGATCAAATATTTGAATGTAAATAAGCAAATCCCTCTTGCGCCCCAATTATACACGTCAGTTGAATTTATTGGACTGTATAGTACAAAATCAATAAAAATTGGTATCACAGGCAAAAACACTGACAAACGTAAATATTAGATAAACTGATCAAACAAAAATGTTTATATTCTGTTACGGACATGGTGTTGCGATACATTTATACAAAGGTAAACAAAACAAAAAAGTGAACCTTATAAAAAAGTATAATCTTATTTACTTGATGAAAATTTCAAACAAGCAAAGATCCAACACAGGATGAATGACCATCTTTAAGTTCTTTTCTTAAAGATAGCTTAAAGATGCCTTAAGGTACCTTAAAGACGAACTTTAATCCACCTTTAAGCTATATGTGCTGCTTAAAGGTGGCTTAAAGGGAACTTAAAAAAGCGTAAAAATGGCTTAAAGGTGCTTAAGGCAGCCTAAAGACTATCTTTAAGCTACCTTAAGGACAACTTATAGGTCCATAATGTTCAAATCTTCTCAAGCCAACTTTACCCCCCCCCCCCCCCATTAAGCCATTTAAAAAAATCATAGCAGTCTTTATTCAATATTAATTTACCAACAAAATATATTAACTTTATGACAATTTTATCAGTTGTAATCAATGGACGAATATATTTAACCTATATATGCGAAGTTTTTATTTTAAAAAAGCATAACCATGCGTCTGGACAAAAACACACCTGTGGTGTATATCTTGCATATTCTGTGATAGTTCCAGGGGGTTTTCTCAAGTTGAACAAACAATAGACTTTAATTAGATATACAGAAACGAAT
This sequence comes from Magallana hongkongensis, assembly GCA_016163765.1. NCBI lineage: Eukaryota > Metazoa > Mollusca > Bivalvia > Ostreida > Ostreidae > Magallana > Magallana hongkongensis. The sequence continues at coordinate 61,719,931 of WFKH01011925.1, forward strand.
AAAACCATGTCTAGACAAACAAAGCAGCAATATTAAATCCTATTGATCATGCTTGTTTTAGTCCAGCATGTATTTAATTTTTAGAGCATGTATTATTTCTTTTCTAGAGTGTTTAATGTACAAGTTCGATGTGTTTGACATCGGGAAGCCCATCTAAATCCGCTTTTTACTAGGGCATACACTTAACCGATTATTACGATCTTTTGAATATAAATTAAGGGAATGTTTAATTTATTAAAAAGTGCTGCTGCTTCGATGAATCTATAAAATAAATTAATAAATATGTAAAATATTAAGCGAAGGTCATATAAATTTCAACCGGAGCTCATTTCTTTGATATTTATTCTAATAAAAGATGAACTCTATACAAAACAGCAGCACTTTTCAGAATCTACTAGATAAGTAGAATTTAATTATCATTTATTTTTTTAATTCAAATAAGGGTATGCCCTTGTAATGTTGAAATTTGTTCATGGAGGTCATTCGGGAGAATCATCAACAGTTATCACGTGACTGTCCATTCAGGGGACCACACTAAGTGTCATACAAAGTGGCATTTAATATGCTGTTTCATTTAATATCAAATTTATATCATGATACAATAACTTTACATAAATATTTTGTAAAAATAGATGCATCGTTTTATGAACGTTTAAATTCGTTGATATTGTCATAGTAATCCTTAACAGTGCTGCGTGTCAGATCTTGATGTTACTAGTCACTTATTCACGTGTTTAAAAATTCAACACTGAAACGTTTCTACGCCCAATTATGCCATCTAGTTAAAATAACATTATCTGACAAGTCGACATTAGGATCTGACATAATTATTTGACAAGATGACATAACATCTGACAAGTCAACATCATTATCTGACAAATCATATAATATAAATGGTACTCAACTAGTGGCCAATTTGTTTCTTTTCTGTCAAATAATTTCGTTCACTTGTTAGATCTTTATATCGACTTGTCAGATAATCATAATAACTTGTTAGATCTTTATGGCGACTTGTCAGTTAATTAAGTTAACTTGTTAGATCTTAATGTCGACTTGTAAAATATTTATGTTAACATGTAACATATTCATGTTAATTTGTTAGATCTTTAAGTCGACTTGTCAAATAATTATGTTAAATTGTTAGATCTTATCTCGACTTCTACGGTAGCGTATCGGGGCCTACACTTGTTGTGTTCCAACTAATAAATTGTCCTTCTTTTTATGAAATTTGTCAGCATATAAAGTATTATGACCTCTTATTTATGCAAATAAATTGAATTTTATCTTGTGATTTCTATATAATTTAAATAACCTTATTGAATTTTACCAGTTTTATTGCTATCTGCGTTATCGACTTTAAAAAATATGAAGTTTGAAATGTTGATTTATGAATGTGAACTAATTATATTGAGAAAGAAAATTAGACAAAGAACAGTAAAAGCAATGCTTTATAGTCATGTTGATATCAATATGCTTTCATTTTTAGGGAACATATTGCGAAAATAAAATTATCGAATGAACTTCGCGGGCGCGGGAGTTCTGAAGGTGACGTCACTGAATTCTGAATATAGCTGTAGACGGCACATGTAGACTGACATTGGCATTTTGATATAAATCAGAAACAAAAAACAGTAATTCCTTTATATTGATTGCAATTAGTATAAGTATTTGTTATCGTAGTTAGAGGACTGCTGTATGATCAATATTAAAACAGTTTGTTATGATATTCTATGTTTGGGTTACTGACAAATAAACATGTGATATGAGTTTTGAGACAGATACATGTAATTGAACATTTAAACTGCCAGGCTCCGCCGTCACCAAAATTTTTAAATCACTCAACTCAGTCCTCAACTCAAATCCTTAAAGAAAAAGAACATAAATTTGAGGTCAATACTCAGACTTGAGGCTGAGTAATGACTTGCGGAAAGTTGGTGACGGTGGGTCCTGAACCCATTTACTTACACGTAATATATAATCTCCCACCCACAACCACCACCACCACCACTATCACCACCACCTCCAAACAAATAAATGTTTTATTTACCAAAGCCTCGAAACAAAATATACAATAATTGTATTTGCTTTTAAATAATATTATGCAATATAAACTGATACAAGCATGAGCGTTGCGTTTTCTCATCATCATGATTTGATGCGAGTCTTTTTACCACGCGAATAAGACAACACTCACATCAAATCATGGTAATGAGAAAATGTAACGCTCATGCAATTAATTCATGCATGATAGTATTTGGTATCGTAGTTACATGTAGATTACATTGTAGTTTAGAGGGCGAGTGATCATCCAATAAAATTGCTTTCAGATCGTGTAATATCAATTTGAAGACGAAGACATATGGGTAAAACATTGTTTAGCCTCATCGATGGGAGACCGTTGTAACAACGTGATTATTGAATCATGATCATAATTTGGGTGTAGGACTGCTCATGTCTACCACCTCTAACTACGATTACAAATGCAGATATTTGGATGTTGACATTAAAAGAAATATCTGAATTTTATAGTTTAAATTTCTTTATCATGGAGCCAATATTCGTAGATTGCTATTTTTTTAAATAGGTTAATGGTAACATTTCGTGGAGTTACTTGTATTATAGATAATAGATATATTTATACTATTATTCATAATTCGTAGTGGATTTAAATTCGTGAATGACTAAAATTAGCATTAATGAAATCCATGAAAATCAAGCATAAACGATTTCCAATGATTCCAAAAATGTCATTCTACATGTGTATCCTACAGCTAGATTTAGAGTGAGGTGAGGCATCATCAGAACCACCGCCTCCGGGAAATTCATTCGATAACAATATTAATATTTTCGCAATATATTCCCATAGTTATGTCAATATACCTATAATGTAGTTATATCTGTCAACATTTCTTCGATATGACTCAAACCCATTTTTACATTTATTATTTTTAACTCCGTATTTTGTTAAGTTGATATAGCATATAGCAAGAAAACTGATCAATACTAAAACGTGATTTAAATTATATTAACTCACCTCAATATAATGCTAACTGTTTGCATAAATAAAACGACATGATAGTTAATATGTTGATAAGACGATAAAAAGTATGACAATGTATAAGTTTTAACACAACAAGTGTAGGCCCCGATACGCTTCCGTACAAAAGTGCAAAATGAGATAAATAAAAACAACAATTAACAATTAAAACATCAATTCTTATAGACAATTAATACCATTTTTCATATGCGAAGGCATATTGAACCAATTTAACATATGCGCACATTAATATGCGGTTAACTTGTGTCATAATGGTTAGATTGTGATAAGTGATAATTGTTTGATAAAACAAGGTATTTTTTTAAAACATCGACTTAAATTGTACTTAAATTGCGCGAAAACTGAACGTTTTGAATTTATGTAGTTACCTCGTTTCACAGTTTGCTGATGTAGTATTTTCCGTTATTCCAAAACACATCCGATCTGCAAATTAAATGAAAAAAAAATCAAATAAGTAAGTTTCACCACAGACACAAAATGTATAATTATGTTTTATTTAAACATGAATGTTGTTTAAGCAGTCTTTAATCAGTTATCGCATTTTTATATTTTGACGTAAGTGATTCAGCTTGTAAGTCTATATTGCTATGTAAGAAAACATTATCATAAATTCATCAATCTACACTAAACCATTTAGAATAAAAAGGGAAATTAATTTCAAATATAGATAATGAAAAGTGATTCTTTACAGTGAACGGCCAAGTATTTTTCATTAGCCTATCTATTAAAACATGAGAATATCAATAGTTTATACTTAATTATAAAAGCAAAAACAAGGTAGAAAAATAAAATGTAGATAAAGTAATGGATTTAAGATCAAACCTAAGAGAAAAAAATCACTGTCAGAGCTTACAAAAAAGAAAAACGGCATAGAGAAAATAAGAAAAAAACACCAAAAGACATTTAAAAAAGAAAAATGACTGTTGCTACGCTGATTTTTTTTCTCTAAAAATTGAACATTCTTGAAAATAAATATTGTTCCTATTATGTGCTAACTATATACCAACCGTGTAAGCAGATCCATATCAAAAACATTGATGTTACAGATCCAAACACTGTGTTCATTATTTTTTCTTGTCCCGGATGCAAAATGAGAATTTGTTTATTTTCCTTCTATAAAATAAAATATAGCATTCGTATAGTTTGACAGAAACGTGCCTGTACAATATTCAACAAAAGAAGAACACGAAATTCATTTAACATTTATTGCGAACCGTGATCAAATCTTGACATTAATAAAAAAAAAAAATATCGCATATGTAGTCTCATTCAATCAATTTAGCTTTATAAATCCATTAATCTAGAATCATGTCCAGTAGCGCTCAGTCCTTTACCATCTCTATACGTAAAACACATATTTAAAGAAAGTACAGTAAAACACGCTTATAACTAAGTGCCAGGGACGGGTGATTTTGCTTCGTTATAAGCGTAATTCGATATATCCGTCAAGTTTACAACATGTAATAAAGTCACGGGGAATGAAAATCACTTCGCTGTAAGCGTCGATTCATTATAAGCGTGTTCGCTATAACCGTGTTTTACTGTAGATAAGTTACATGTAAAGTAACAGTGTATATGAATGGATAAGATTTATTTTTTTAAAATTTACATAGTAAAATTACCCAATGCCAAAATTACCAAATACCTAAATGCTTTGAACACCCCCCCCCCCCCCCATTTGGCAAACTCAAAATCTCTCAAAAGAATGCACGTCCGAGTAATCTTGTCCGAGGAAAAAGATCTGTCCCTAAGGTTATAAAACTGTTTTATATGTATACTCATACATTTAAAAGCTTTAGAGTACGTTCTCCACTGAGCACTATGTGGAGGATGCTCCAAAATACAGTTAATTAAATTTTACACCTCTGGAGTAAGATAGAGCACGGTAAAAACGGTAAAAAATCGTGTTATGTAGACGAACTATAGATGTATTCCGATAAAATATTTATCAACAAAATGTAATACGGTATGTACATGGACATAGGCCCTTTTCCATCTACAAGAATAGAAATTCTAAATCTGTAATGTTTGAACTTTTGAGCAACAATGCAAAGACAATACATTCAGGGTTTTGGAAAACTTGTCCGAAATTGTACAGAAACCAATCTGAAAGAAAATATTAAAGATAGTAATTTATTTGATTAAGTCAACGGTTTTTGGAAAAGAAGGTAGGGGGTAGATAGATGTAACAAATTTTATAGGAAGGGAGTAACGATAGCTGCTTAAAATTATCTCTCTCTCTCACTGTCCCTATCTTTCTCTCAATTTCTATCATGCGTGTCATAATTAAAGGACAGATGACACAAAATCATTTTCTTCTAAAACATTTTCTTTGATACAAATAAATCAGTTTACAACAATTTTCCCATTTGACTAATTTCAGATAAGAACACACAGATCAATTAAGTGTGCTGAAAAACCCCAGCTGCAGTGGTCTCCGAGTTTTGCCGATCTTTAATGAGATAAGAAACCCCTGTGTGTTATTCGTCAGAGATGACCTAGTCAGCAATTGGCTACACAGTAAAGAGAGTATATTTACATGGGATACTGCATATGTGTTGCAAATGATGATTTGGAAAAAAAGGACCATCAGATTAAAGTGAATTATTAAAATGCATATTTTATTGAATAGCCTAGTAATCAACCCTCTCCCGAAAACAAAGTAGTGAGATTATAGAATGTACTAGATTACATGTTGTATTGTTTGTTAATAGAGATTTTGGGAATTTTTGTGTACAACACCGTGCCGGATAATTATGCCAGTGCCAAGGTGGCATTTTTGCGCCCGCTTAAGGCGCATTTCTCTAAAATTTCATTTATGTCAAATGATAGACCATAGCCTAGAGAGTAATTAACCACCTTTGACTTAGGTGTATCTCCCCTGACAGGTGAGATATTTACCTTTAAACATAAATATCCCACAGGAAAAAAAAAATTCCCCTAGGAAAAATCATATTCCTGTGGGAATTTTACAAAATCCTATAGGATAAAGACATTTCCTACAGGATTTTAAAGTTATCCTGTAGGAAATATTTCTCCTGTAGGAAAATATTAAATCCTATAGGAAGTTAAAAAAAATTAATTTCCTATAGGAAATTAAAATATTCCTGTGGGAAAATAATCTCCTCTAGGAATTTTAATTTCTCCTAAGGGATTTTTTTTCTCCCATAGGAAAAATATTATCCTGTAGGAGTAAATTCTCCCTTAGGAAATTAAAAATTCCTATAGGAATTATTATATTAGCCAACAATGTACATATATACGTCCCTAGCATGACTTAGTCCTAACTAGGACAATTTATATATCTCATAGAAGCTTTTGTCTAAGTAAATGTAGTCTGTAATGTTGCAATAAAAATGTATGCTGGCAATTAAATAAAGTTTCAAAACAATGAAGACAATATTTCTAAAGTAAAACAATTTTTTGATAATCCTAAAAGAAACTGGGTCAATTATGCAATGTCCAACTACAGCATACCCATAGTCAGATAGTATAGTCCGAAATATCTTACATTTTCCTGGCTTTTTTATTTCAATAGTCAGGAATACCTGGAAAGTAAATTTCAACTTCTTCAAAAAGGCCAGGTAAAACGTCAGATATTTCGGAATTACTCATAGTGTCTGAGGTTTTGTGTCCATCAAGATGATGAACCCATGATATTATGAGAATGAACTACGAAAGCAAGTTTTACGCGCGAAATTCTACAATCCCCCAAGCAAATTATTCAGCAAACCGGTGTCTTACATTTACAATACCATAAGATCCAAAATACTTACAGCAAATGAATTATTTTTGGTGATGTTTAGTGAACTGATTCACGACATCGAAAATTAAATTCTCGGAAAATCATCAACACGAGAAACAATTTACAAATGCATGATTCAGTCCAAACAGCTAACTGTGTGGCAGAAATTGAAAGATTGCATCATGTTTGTTTCAGATTGTTCTTTCCAGACTTATAATAACGTAACAGTAAGCGCTTATGAGACTATGACAGGTTTTGACTAAAATCAGAACATGTATTTGGGGGAGCTAATGCACGATACTTTCTGTTTTGCAGTTATTTCGTTTTAAAATATCATAATAATCAAGCAACACATTGCCACGAGGGCGTCGGGAGAGCAGCGGCGTTTGTCGTCTCCGTAATGAAAAACAGTTGTTGTTTTTTTTTTGTTTTTTTTTTTTTACATAAATTACATGTGTATATTAGAATACTATTGCAGTGTTATTTAGTGGAGAATACATTGTTCAACGGCTGGAGCAGCAAAGTGTGATTATGAACTCTGTTGTATACACAGACGTCAAGAGGGAGTAAAGATATATACATACTATATAGGCTATCGTATGTTGACAATTAACCTGGTATTTTACACTTTGGATATATCTTAGCAATAACTGCACACGTGCAATTCTGTTATTTGATCAGGTGTAAAACTTTTCTCTTACTTTGTAGCAAGAGGTTACAACTTTACATTTACAATCCTGTTTTACGTACTTTCCAGTGTAAGTGCATGTATATCAAA
>WFKH01011925.1:61739830-61752632 GCA_016163765.1 Magallana hongkongensis
TCAATCTCTTATGTCTGATATATAAATATAAATATACATGAATAAATAGGGTAGGAACGAAAATATATATATATATATATATATATATATATATATTGTTACAAAACTGAGAGTCAAAATCCCCTTTTTGAACCTCTTTTTAAAACCGATATCGAAACTGAAACATTGAAAATTCCAGTTATCTATTCAATCTGAAACTCTCTTTAGTAAACATCCTCGCTTGTAGAAATGAAAAGAACATTCATTTGATAAAGAATTAATACGGGCGCGGTGAAAGTAAAGAAGTACGTCATATTCAGTTATATCGTTGACATATTTAAAGGTCCTGGCTCACATCCAATATCCCATATTTAAACATTCATTTTCTGTTTAGAATGAGATCAAAATACAGACCAAATGATTTCAAAGACAAAGTTAGTAAACATGACCATTAATTTTCATAGCTAGCCTTGGGAAATTAGTAAATTTTTTCATATGTACGGTTGGAACGTGAGTACTGTTAAAGATTTTTAAACTTCATCTTTAAATGGTTACTGGACCAGTTGACTCTTAAAAAAACCCAACAGGATCTGTATATGTGCAGGTACTTTTTTTATATATAACAATTTTAAATAAACAAGAAAAACACTACGACTATCAGATAAACCAGATATAATGCCATTTGTGTGCCATGCATTTATAAACAGATTTACTATCAATTTTAAAACAGTATTTTTACCAAACTGGAACATTGCGAATACATTTCTTGATGTAATCAGACTGTTTGTTAATCATGTTTATAACATTAATGCATGACTGAAAACATCATGCCAAAACATTACTTTTTCCACTAACTCTCTAATAAAATCATCTCAAAAGTCTAGCATTTTACTAGTAACATCACTTTTCTCAGTTGGTTACTTGAATACAAAGTATTTATCAACGAGTTATGTTCACGAGTTAACCTTATAATCCATTAAGACAAGATACAAAATATGAACATCCAACAATTTTAAACATTAAAACACAAACTACATTAAAAATTAATTTTTTTTTAAAATAATGACATTACTTTTTTTCAACGTATAATTACGCAAATTCTAAAAACATTTTTGGGGTAAATGGACTTTCAGTCATTAATGTTTAATGATTCTTAAGAACGATCTTTCAGGTTTTGATTCAACCGTACAACGCAATGTTGTTTTACAGAAAAAAGCGATCGAACAATATATTTTCAAATAAATTACGCAATGGTCACATCCCAATTATGTTTTCATTCCGTTAGTTTAAAAAGTGATAACAAAAGTCAGTATTTTTAATAGTTTTGTTCTAAATCAATTTCTAAGTCAGCTTGGTTTTTTGTTAAGTACATCGTTTAGGTCTCAATTAGATCGGGAACGGACAATGCGTATAGTTATAAGGCTAATTTATGTTTTGTGACGTATAAATAATTATCTGTAGTGTAGTTACGCTGACAAAAAATTCTTTCAATTTTGAACAAGAAAGGATGACTGCATTTAACGCCATACTTTTAGTCCTTTTTTGGTCACAATTGTGTCAATATTGTTAAGTTATATCCTCGCCTAATTTTACTTCAAATCAAATGTTACATGTACATGTATTTAGTTTGATCTGTTTTCAATAGAAATTCAATGTCACAATGCTTTTAAAATGCGTTGCAATTAAAATGACGCGTTGTTTTCTTACCCTAACTGCTCTGCAAATATCTAGAATTTAGACTTGTCTGCCCTTATATTAATTGAAGAAAAGATTCATAAAAAAACATGGAGGGTGGAACTAATAAGCACATAAATATGATAATATAAATAAACTTTTTTTCCATAAGTATTTGGACTGACATTCAGATCATCCAGATCTAAAAAGTTGAACAATGTATTACAATTAAGAACAGATTTTTAACATGAAACAATGCTTACACTGATATGCCGCGATGTATGTAATGAGTTGTCTTAATTTAGAAAAGCGGTACTGGTTTTGAACACCTCCTCTCTCTCTCTCTCTCTCTCTCTCTCTCTCTCTCTCTCTCTCTGCGTGTCGCCATTTTTTTTTAAAGGTTTCAGAAAAATATATAACATATAATATCGGACGGTATAAGTAGCCATTGACGATCATAAATCAGTGGCTGATGTCAATTATTTACGTCTTCGAAAAGAATCAACAAGTAGATTGACGGTAGCGTACAGAACCGATATTCCAATACATGTAAGACCGAGTCCTTATTATTATTTTTCCTCAGACTGAGAGTATCGCCTATATAAAACTACCGATACTTACCAATCAAATACACTAAAAAAAGTATACAATATGTATAATGAATATAAGACACTTCTGAGAAAAAGATAATTTTTCTCTTAAGAATATCTACATAAAATAAAGAACCACCAATCGATGGAAATAGGAATGGACGATCAATATCCCCAGCAGAATGTATGGTACTTTACACGTCACGCGACGGAATTTTGGTATTTACTAAGTAACATGGGGTTAGAAATTACGTGGTGAATTATAAAATTCAACAGGTAACTACGTTGTCAAAATATAACATCTACAACAGAGACCACGAACACAAAAAGAAACATAATTATATTTTCTCGTTATAAGGTGGATCGCTATATCGTCACAAAATGTCAGACATCCGTTTGACACGCTATTTTGTTCCAGATTGATAACACTTTGTCGTGGTACAAAATAGATATTAAAATCTTCTAACGAGGGAGATAAGAATGAAATCACCAAAACGCTTAGAAAATATGTCAATTTTTTTCATGTATCAAGCTTTCAACTTACATTGGTTATCAGTTGTGTTGTACGGAAAACGTGAAATCTAATTATAATTACATGAAATCTTTATTACTTGAAATTGTAGCATATAATATGAGACAATGTTATATCAAATTATATCGTATCATATCATACGATATCATATTATATACCGTATACGTAACGCCAAATATGAAGTCAAAAAGTACATAAACTTCGTATACCAACAGCTGGCGCAAAAATTTCAGGGAAGTGTATCATAGATGGAATATATACATCTGGATCCATTTGTTTACAATAACCATTAATTGCATGTTTTTTTTATTGTTTCTTTATTATACAATATAATATCATATTTAACAATATTGTGAGGTATTTTTGTGTTATGATATATTATCTTATATTACCTTCAAATTGTTATATTCAGTAGTATAGTTTTACTATATAACTCTTTATAGACGAATAGTCAATTATTACAATATTTGCTCATTCAAAAAATATTGACCGGCCAATATTTTTTTAATATTGACCGGCTAGAATAATATAAAGAGAATATTCCCTCTATTTCTACTAATCGCTTCTGATTTGTTGATTCGTAAACGGTGACATAAATACATCTTCGAGACTCAAAAACAAGGTGACGTCATGATAGGCAATTAGTCAAGGCAAGTAAACAACGGACGCGCAATGCGACGGTTTGCTATCATAACGGAAATAGGGATTTGGGAATTTTGTAAAGAAAAATCAGGTAGAACCTCTGTAGCTTAATTTTCTTAGGCCGCGGAAATGGACTTTGCGCGAAGTCAAATTCGTGAATTCTATGTTGAGCTGAGGAAATTACGATCTGTTTTCAAATCCATTCTTTTTTTTAAATTTGTTTCTTCATATAACAAAACAAATGTTAACTGTGTTTTCGGGCAACATTGATTATATTAGCCATCTTGGGACGTATATTGCCCTCCGCTTCATTTCGGCAATATTTTGTCCCTCGGGGGCTAATACAATCAATGTTGTCCCCAACCCCAGTCGATATTTGTATAATATTGTATCATATATTTTTTTAATGATATTGTATTATTTGATCAAATACAATAATGTATAACACGATACAATGTAATATCATATGTTACAATATTATATTGCATCATTATTAACTACAGTATTATATTGTAATATATGATTTACATTGTAAGTATCATAGGATGCAATGTCTTATTTTATATTATTGTATTGATAAACATCGTATCTTATAATACCGAATGAAATTATAATCATACATATTTTTAACATAAGATATAATATATTGCGTCAAAACAGTATCCATGAATATCCTAGATCATTAGCTATGATTTTCATATAATATGATAAAGGTGGTCTCATAAAAGTGATGCCTCATAAAGATGATGCCTCGTCTCGGTGAGCTTTGTAATCTGTGATAACCTATGTTTAAAATGTATTTTGTCTCATTTTTTAAGTGTCCCGAAGTGCAGTCATCTTTTCCAGCTTGATTTTAAAAGTTGCATATAAATAAAACAAGGTATTCAACAAATTGCCAGCATATTCAAACTTAAATCCCCTAAATGTATGTATAAGTATTCGCGATGTGGTTTTTGTATAAAGCTCATGCTTTGTATACCTTATTAGGCCACTTTTCAGTGAAGTATCTCACTAGATATCTCATTGCATGTTTATTATATACAAACACTATTCTTAATTAACAGACAGGCCAACACTGAAAGATAACAAACATGTTTTCTTGTATCTTGTCCTAATGAAATGTCGTAAGTTTGACAAACAAAGCTCAATTTGTCATCTTGTTACTTTCAAGACATTTTCAAATTTTATGTTCAGATTAATGCTATTTAAGAGTCGTTATGTATAAGTTATGTTGTTACTATGAATAAGGACTACTAAAAGTGTTAAAACTTTTTAATTTAAAAGTTAAACATTATTCTGAAAATGTATGGAAAGATAATCATATCGTTTTCCTACTAAACTATGAAATGTTTAGAAAACTTTTTCTAATTCTATAGATATTATATACTTTATACCAAGACTATTGCTAAATATGAAAGGTATATCAAGAAAAAATACATCTTACAACAGAATTATAAAGCTCTTACCAGCAATCCAAAGGCAAAATTTCAAAATAAGTTGTATAGATTTGCAAACACTTCACAATTTATCAATATCTTTAGGTGACATTAAGGTATAATAACACGTCGTCACAAAATGGCTGAACTTTGATCGAAACGACATTTCGTTTTATTAAAAGGATTTATCGACGGCAACCTGTAACTTACTCCATAGCCGAGTGGATAAAGTGTCAGGCTTGTGATCCGTACATCCCCAGTTCGTATCCCGCAGGGACTTTTGTTGTTACTGAATTGATTTTTTTAGATATTTATTTTTTATCCCCAAACTGCAAATGTTGAGCTTATTTGACATGTGTACAGTATATTTATCATTATATCTTTCATAATAATTTACTGTTAATTTGAGTAACTTTTTTCCAGGTGCGTTATTCCCCTTAAGGGCTACAGTATTTCAATTAAGATGTGTATTTATTTTAATATTTTGTAAACCATGAATAATGCTTAATGCATCAGTGTAAATGTGCTAAATACAACGGGTAGGTACTAACCTTCTTTTGCAACCGATACCGAAACTGAAACAAGAAATTTCCGGTAAACATTAGATGCAAAAAATTAAGATGATTATGTCATGTTATTGAACATGTTTTTAAATCCTTGATACCGTTTCAACAAAATCTCGATTAATCCAGCTAAACTGGTCGGACTAAACAATACCCTGAACTTTTTTTACAGCCATACATGCATTATTCAACACCATTTTGTGTTGTTGACAACTAGACTCAAATTTGACCAATAGGTATATTTGTATAAAACAGAGCCTTGTGCCAAACGCAACATATTATTTTTTATTCCTAACGGAATACGGAAAGCAGAAATAAGAAAATAATTTGCTATTATCTATCAAATAACGAAATTTATTAAGTGATTGATCATGTATTAATTAAAATTAATATTCAAATAAAACAGATATTGAAAATCAAAATCAAATAGCTTATTTATCAGATTAAATACTGAAAAGTAAAACTTGTCACTTGCAAAAATTGACAAGAGCAGTGTTGAATTTAGCGAGCGTGGCGGGAGTGTAAAAAGTACCTCATTCACAGTTATATTGTGGACATATTTGAGGGGGATGACTCACATCCAATATCCCATATTTATACCTTTTTTGTTCAGGATGAAATCATAATACTGACCAGGATTTAGGTTAAAAAGAACATCAATTTTCATAGCTAACATGGAAAAATAAGCGAATGTCACATTCATGTAAGTACGGTTAGAACAGGAGTACTGTTAAAGGTCTGGCAAACATCCAGGATCCTATTTTTTAAAACTTCATATTTAAATTTATCTAATAGGGTTCCGGGACAGACCAATTGATCCTCAAAATGAACGAGATCTTTATTTGTGCGAAAATTGTGTACCAAGAACTTATTCAGACATTAAACTATAAACTGTTGTCATTAAAGAACAGGGGCGTACAATTCCTACAAAATCCATCACATTGAAAATGTGTGATTCGGACCAATCAATTCAGTATGAATTAGACATATAGACGACGGACAAAAAGTGGTCTGAAAAATCGGTTAAGCTAAAAATTCAAGGACAAATGAAGGTTAAGCAATGCTGGTTTGGTCCTAGATGTATTTTAATAGTTTAAATATAACATGTTTCTGTTGTGGAAATGTAGAATTCAAAGAAGTAGCTGAACTTATGAAACATTATTTATTTGTGAAAAATTTTTGAACTGAAAAAGGTTAAAAATATTATTAATCATAATTGAAATCTTATTTTTTTTTTAACCATAACATTCAAAATATTACGAAACTATACACCATCATTTCCGGCATGGCCTTGTCAATTATCTGTCTTTTATTTAAGGGTACACGGTAGGGTCTATTCTTTATTGGGTAATGGTCTCCAGTTTCTATCTTCATTTTAACAGTATCAGTCACTCCAGGATCACTGTCTTTTCCGCCCTATGCGATATAAACTGAAAATTCACCTACCCGTGTGATATAAACCCTAGTGGTGTGATATAAGATTTATATCACACCCTTCTTCGGCAATCTTCGGATGTTATATCACACCCCTTCCCGTTAATCATCGGCTATTAAGACGTATGAGTACGGTATGCGTCGTTCAACTCCAATCGCCAAATATGAAGTCAAAAAGTACATAAACTTTGTCACTACTAAGTCAAAAAAGTACTGACAATCCCATTTTTTACTGATAAACTTAGACATTTACTGACAATTTACTGACAATGAACTGACATTACTGATAAACTTAGAAAAGTGCTGATGTTTTTACTGACGGTACTGAGAAACTAAGAAAAGTACTGACAAACTTAGACAGTACTGATAAACTTAGAGAAGTACCGACACTTTTTACTGACGGTACTGAAAAACTTAGGGAAGTACTGACAAGTACTGATAAGTACTTACCCCATTATTCTTACTCTTACTGAATGAAATTTTACTGATCTTTTTTCTTTTATGTCATTTTTCACCATTAATTAATTAAGCTACCTAGATATAGTGTAAAGTTTATATAGACTGATCTTAATTTTGAAGTATTAACTGGGTCTGTTATATTTAATTTGTTTAATGTTAACAAAAAATTATGATTAGAAAAATTGTCATAATTTAAAAAAAGTGTAATATGGGGCTTTGTTACACATAAAATTGTGTTGTACAAATAGGAAGGGGGTGGATTTGGAGTTGGATGTTTGCGAATGACTCGGAATGCCACGTTTTTTATGTTCAATTTTTAGACGTAAAACATCTTAATGTTTTAATTCGATATGTTTTGCCATATGCAGCTAATCACATGTAAAATAATCATTTGTAATAAAATCTGATGCGGGATACAACGTAAGGCTAACCGGTAGTTAGACCTACCGCGCTAAAAAAAAAAAAGATCAACTATTACAAGGTGCATGGTGACATGGTAAAGTCGTGTTAACTTTATACCAAAATTGGTACAGTTTGTCGGACAGGAGAGAGAGAGAGAGAGAGAGAGAGAGAGAGTGCATTGATTTTGAATTAAATTTACTAAAAGTTTACCCGGGAATTTATTTCCTAATGGGTTAACTTGCAATCCTAATTTCATTACCAATTCTTTATCATTCCGTGGCCCTGGTAAGAACATACACGACATACATGTAAACTTGTAAATATAGTACTAGTGTTTTCTATACATGTAGGAGTTTATATAGACACACACACACACACACACACACACACACACACAGAGAGAGAGAGAGAGAGAGAGAGAGAGAGAGAGAGAGAGAGTGTGTGTGTGTGTAAGCATTGATTTTGAGTTAAAAGTTACAAATAATTTACCCGGAAATTGATTTCTCAATAAGTTAAGATGCAATCCTAATTAATTTTCATGACTTACAATGTATAATTATTTAGATTAACTTAGAGCAGTCAATTTAATCTTTTATCCATCAATGTTTTATTTTACACCAGATCAATTGATCAAAGAACCTGAAAACACATGTTTAACAACTGGTTGATTGAAGTTAAAATTTTCAAAGGAGAGGATGTTAACATTTTTTTCACTCGGTCAGTGGATATATAATAGCTACTGTACACAGCCCTTCTTGACAATTTGCAGTGCACGGTAGCGAGATTGGGAACAATGAGGTGACAGACACACGTGTACTTGTATATACACACACGTCCTAAGATCTGAATGCTCGGTACTGCTAAACAATAATGCAATATGTTGTTAATACTTTTTCCCAGTTTGTCAAGTAAAGAAAACAGAATTTGAAAATTTTGATTTATCAGTTCTAAGAATTTCAAAATATGAAAAGGAACAGTTTTAAATTCGGAAAATCATTTGACACAGTGATATGAATTAAAACTTAATTGCTGTCTTATATTTTTCATTTTTCAAATAAAATTTAAATAAATGTCTGATATTTTTTTCTATTCTCAAACCCGAAACATAGTTTTAAAATCATGCATCGTACATCCTCAGTTCGTATCCCGCAGTGGCTTTTGTTGTTACTTACTGAATTGATTTTTTAGATATTTATTTTTTATCCCCAAACTGCAAATGTTGAGCTTATTTGACATGTGTACAGTTTATTTATCATTATATCTATCATAATCAAATAATTTACTGTTAATCTGAGTAACTTTTCCCAGGTGCGTTATTCCCCTTAAGGGCTACCGTATTTCAATTAAGATGTGTATTTATTTTAATTTTTTGTAAACCACGAATAATGCTTAATGCATCAGTGTTAATGTGCTAAATACAACGGGTAGGTACTAACATGCATATTGATAATTCCTTTCTTGAACCTTCTTTTACAACCGATACCGAAACTGAAACAAGAAATTTCCGGTAAACATTAGATTCAAAAAATTAAGATAATTATGTCATGTTATTGAACTTGTTTTTAAATCCTTGATACCGTTTCAACAAAATCTCGATTAATCCAGCTAAACTGGTCGGACTAAACAATACCCTGAACTTTTTTTACAGCCATACATGCATTATTCAACACCATTTTGTGTTGTTGAAAACTAGACTCAAAATTTGACCAATAGGTTTATTTGTATAAAACAGAGCCTTGTGCCAAACGCAACATATTATTTTTTATTTCTAACGGAATACGGAAAGCAGAAATTAGAAAATAATTTGCTATTATCTATCAAATAACGAATTGTATTTAGTGATCGATCCTGTATTAATTAAAATTAATATTTATATAAAACAGATATTGAAAATCAAAACCAAATAGCTTATTTATCAGATTAAATACCGAAAAGTAAAACTTGTCACTTGCAAAAATTGACAAGAGCAGTGTTGAATTTAGCGAGCGTGGCGGGAGTGTAAAAAGTACCTCATTCACAGTTATATTGTAGGCATATTTGAGGGGGATGACTCACATCCAATATCCCATATTTATACCTTTTTTGTTCAGGATGAAATCATAATACTGACCAGGATTTAGGTTAAAAAGAACATCAATTTTCATAGCTAACATGGAAAAATAAGCGAATGTCACATTCATGTAAGTACGGTTAGAACAGGAGTACTGTTAAAGGTCTGGCAAACATCCAGGATCCTATTTTTTAAAACTTCATATTTAAATTTATCTAATAGGGTTCCGGGAGAGACCATTTGATCCTCAAAATGAACGAGATCTTTATTTGTGCGAAAATTGTGTACCAAGAACTTATTCAGACATTAAACTATAAACTATTGTCATTAAAGAACAGGGGCGTACAATTCCTACAAAATCCATCACATTGAAAATGTGTGATTCGGACCAATCAATTCAGTATGAATTAGATCAGACAGATAGACGACGGACAAAAAGTGGTCTGAAAAACAGACGTATCATATGCAAATTACGCCTACAAAAACAGAACAATACATCTTAAGTCACATACACAGTTGTATCGCAGCTGCAGACTTATTTCTAAAAACAATATTTAAGGGATTCATTGGTGTCCTTTCTACAACCATTTGTTGAGAAAAAGGTTTAATCTTGCACATTAATGCTGTCACTTTGCCTCAACATAGGGTACCCCAATTTTCTCAGATTGGGTTCTATATTTTTAGAGCAAGAAAAAATCGAGTCTATACTTAGAACTCCTGTGTCTATGGAGGTACATTGAAGTAATATTTTCATAGAAAAAAAAAATCAATTCAAAACAAACTGTTAAATGTGACAGATATCTCTATATTTAAACATTAAAAAGGTTACATGATCTTGCCAATATGTGTACCATTTTATTTACAGTGTATTTTGACTCATATGTTTAACTTTAAACAGTACAGTGCAACAAATTAACATGTCCACTACGTTTTTATTTAAAGGGTCAAACGCACCTAACTTGGTACATTTGTAATTCATTCTATATGCCATCATAATCAGCAAAACCCCAATTATCTTGAACATGATTTGGTGTATGTATTTGATTGACTTTGAAAGGCATTAACAGTTTTTCAAAGAAATCAGCGTTTCCAACCACACAACTCTCTATATAAATTATTTTAATATAAATTTCATCACATATCAAACAAGAGGGCCATAAGCAACATCACTCACCTGAGGAACAATAGGTATGATAAAATCAACTTAATGGAGTCATAATACAAACTATCTGGACAATGTACAATAAAACATGTCTGAATCCACACTACCTGTGGATACTTCCACACAAGTTTCAGCTTTCCCGGCTGATTGGATTCTGAGAAGAAGAATTTTAAAGATTTACTCTATATATTCATATGTAAAACTTCGACCCCACATTGTGTCCCCACCTTACCCCCAGGGGTCATGATTTTCACAATGTTGAATCTACACTACCTGATGATGCTTCCACACAAGTTTCAGATTTCCTGGATTAATGGTTCTTGGGAAGATTTTTGAAAATTTCTCAAAATTTTTCAATAAAGTCTAATTATCTCCCCTTGGAAAATGGCTTGGCCCTTAATTTGCACAACTTTAAATCCCCTTTGCCTAAGGGTGCTCTGTGCCAAGTTTGGTTGAAATTGGCCCAGTGGTTCTGGAGAAGATGTTGAAAATGTGAAAAGTTTACAGACAGACAGACGGACGGACGGACAGACGGACGACAGACAAAATGTGATCAGAAAAGCTCACTTGAGCTTTCAGCTTAGGTGAGCTAAAACAAAACTATCATTAAGAAATATTCGGAAATACACAAATTACATTCTGCTTATATTAAAGCCAATAAGGGTAAATCAATTCCGGAACGTTGATGACGTCATCGACAACTTTCACGAATGTAGAGGGTTGTTCAATTTAATTATACTTAAGGGATCTTGGGCTCCCTTCTAGTAGTTATTATTCCTGAAAGTATTTAAATTTTGATAAACAACCCACTTCCAACTGTTTTTATGTGATACTTCGTAGTGACTTTGAATCACCTTGGCCGATTAAAATGACAGAAAGGTCAAGGTGATTTAAAATCCATAAATTATTGATTTTTCATATCCCTTTTGTATGGGATATAAGTTGCATGTCGACATATAGAAGTTGCATGTTAACATAAATAAGTTGCATGTCGACATAAATATGTTGCTTGTCAACATATTTATCTTGCATGTTAAGTTAACATAAATAAGTTGCATGTCGACATACATAGGTAGCATCTAACATCTTGGATGTCACATGTTGGCGATATTTGAGATTTTTTGAGATTTTTTATAATTCTTATTTGATTGTATTTTTCCTTCATGCCAACATAGTTATGTTGCATGTTGACATAACTATCTTGCAAGTCAACATATTTATTTTGCATGTCGACATATTTGATAGAAAAATAACTTGCACATAGGGGGCAAATATGCCACAATACTTTTGTTTAGGGTGGTATAGAAAACTTTTTACAGTAAAGTAGGACTTCTTAAGACATTTCAAAATATAACTCATCAGCCACCACCTTAAAATAGTTACAGAGTTATTGTCCGTATTGTACGAAATGTTTGTTGTCGCTAAACATTGAAACCGTAAGATACTTATACATGTAAGCATTGAACCATACATCGTAGAGACATCGGAACACTAAGAGTTGACCCTGACCGATCAAAATGACGTAAATACATCGGAACACTAAGAGTTGACCCTGACCGATCAAAATGACGTAAAGTTCAATGGTTAAGATCTAAGAACTAAGTACGGTTGTAATAGTATGAATGCCTAAAATTCCAACATTTTTCAAGTTGTTTATAAACAGTAAATAAATGCATAATTACAAATAAGATGTTAAGCGTAAGCGATAAATCCGTAAGAATAATCATGCAAAGCGTTGCTAAGCAACACTAGCATCCGCTAAATGCACGATGTTTACCGGAAATAAACATATTCAAGGCAATTTTTACTATAAAATTCAAAAATGTATTTAGAGCGCAGCCCTCGAGCAAAATGAAATATAATTCATAAAAATATTCTT
>WFKH01011925.1:61764498-61775470 GCA_016163765.1 Magallana hongkongensis
GCGCTTTTTTTATGCTTTCCAATATTTAAATGAATGTCTAAACTGTTTTATAAAAAGTACTTCCGAATAAAATTTGTACGTGAATAAAAACACAACATGTATAATCAGCATGTGACTGTATGTTTTTATTAGTTATCCAGGACCAATCAAAAGTTTACGGGGATTTACTCCGGGTTGTATTTTATACACCATGAGGCCTGCAATTTTATTTCCTATGTCATACAAATTTTAAAAATATAGGTACTGGGGTAACTTTTCCCGTGGCGCCATTTCTTGGTGCTCGCCTAGGTACGTAAATTGGGTAGGCATTATATTCAAAATGTTCATACGTTTTCATCTGTATCTTTTTATCATTATTATTATTATTATTATTATTATTATTATTATAACATTTATATAGCGCTAAATATAATAAAATTACTCTAAAGCGCTTTACATTATAAGTTAAAACTACACAATGAGCATACACAAATAAAATTGATTGAGTTATTATAGGGATATAAATCTGTAAAAAGAGGTTTACATATAGAAAATAGGCTAAACAGCTTTTAAAATATTCATAAAGCATTTTCAGCACAGATAAAATACTAAAGATCTAATTAAACTGATGAAAGGGTCAATTATAAAACGCTAATTTAAAAAGATCAGTTGATATTTTGTTAAGATATGTATTACAAAAGTGGTAGAAAATCAAAAGTTCTTTCCAACAAAATCAAGAAAAAGGGGCCCCTTTATTTAGGGGCCAAGACACTCGTATACTCTATTACAAATAACTTTAAAACGATAAAGATATTGTAATGCATTATATAAGCAAAGTTGTTGATCGTAACAATATATATCAGAAAAACTCATTGCCATGCCCATTGTTGACGTTATTAGGGATTTTAGGGAACTAAAATCTTAAATCTTTATTGTGCTGTATGTAAAAAAGCAAAATACTTTGTTAAGCATTTTAAAGGATATTGACAATCGTATACATTATCTGAAAGGGTGTGGTTGAGGGGGAATTCTGAAATTTCATTGATATTTTATTCGTATCGTCTAAAAATTGAATGGAAGACCTACTCGTTACTCGTAACGAGATCGTATCTAGTTTTATTATTACATTTTCAATGTTCAGTGAAGCTTTGAAGCCTTCAAACATTTATAAAAGAGCCACTAAAACAATAGTTTTATGTTTATATTTGTTTATTTTGTTTATAGTTATCCTATATTTATTTACATGACTCATGAACATATCTTTCAAAAATTGTGCACCAATAATGTTTGTTTCTTCTTAAAGTCATTTGTTTTAGTACAGAGGACACTAAGATAGGTAAAGCTCAAAATGTACACTACAAGGAAAATATCCACATGCATATAGAGAAAACATTTGGACTGACCGTATAGTTGAAGATCTCTCTCAAATCCGAATACAGTACTCATATTTTTGATAAATTTAACTTTTGATATGATGATTGAATATTCATTGTGATGCACATAATGAAATTTTTATTAACAGCTGTCTGATAAGGTTCATGTAGAAGGAAAAGATCTTGTAAAACCAAAATATCAATATTCAATACTGCTGTTCACAAAAATAATTTCGTAAATCACATGTGTCCATCGTAAGCACAAAAAGAACAATATTCACTTATTTAAGCTAAGTTTGACAAGATCACAGGGTCTGCTATTTTTATAATCTTCATTGTAATTAAATTTCATTGTCAAATCTCTCCTAATGTTTCGTTGTGTCTACAAACCTCACGTATTTGTATTAGTTTTGCTTAGTTAACCACTCCCTCGCAATGTTACTGCATGGTATAAGTTTTGATTTATATTCCTGGGTTTACCAGTTTTAAAAATATTTCTGTAAGCGGGGTTTTCATTTTTCCATTAATGCTTTTTTTATATGCCTTGTATTCTTAACTTAAATAGTTACAGCAGTTCTCTGCCGCTTTGGTAGTAAAATGATTATTTAAAGCAGAAGACAAAAAAGAAAACAAATACCAAAATTTTTTATTTGATATAATGAGCATTTTTGGCATCAAGTAATGATGGATTGGGAACAGTACAGTACATATCATATATTTATGAGCTGATCCACACTGCATAAACTGCTTATTTATCACAAATAGTGATATTTAAATATATTTTCATTCACTTTCTTTCCCCCTATTAAATTGCATTGATTTATTTGAGTGATACTTACGCATAACACAGAAGACCTAATCACTAAATCTGGTGAATGAATACAATCTTCCTTCAGTATTTCTCGAAGAACATGACTGGCTCTCCTCACGACTTAAAACCGGATCACGACCCGATATTATATTTACACTGATCAACATTTCATTGATGTAAATATTTGTTTAACAATTAAATGAAATCAATTTATTTATTTATTATTATACCAAAGGTTATATTCATTGAATAACAGATTAAAAAAAAAAATTGTGTACTTAGAGTTTATAGCATTGTGCACTTTTTTTCCGCATAATTCGGCTGTTCCAATGGCTCTTCCGTTAATTGCGCATTACTTGTAGAATAAGGCAGATATTTTGAAAGATAAATTTTAATTTCCGAAGGGGAGTAAAGTTTAAAAAAACGTAAATATAAGCATTGAATCATTATTTTTTGAAAGATGTGGTCTCATAACTGCAACGGTGTGTGCATACAAATTGAATAACGCGCGCTTAAGTAAATTCAATTAGCAAAGATGCTTCAAGAAAATAGGTCATAAAATGTGAATCCAATTGTAAAAATATCATTCAGGTGTTAAATTTGTTTTCAATATCTTTATCTAAATCTTTTGGTCTTGTTTATACAAATATATTATTTACGGATCACTGTGTAACTTAATCAACAAAATGATTGAACAAATAATCAGAAAGCAGCCAAACACCATTTCAATTATCTTGCATGCCTTTACGGCACATCCATTACTGTTTTTCTTCAGTCGACAATACTGATATGCATAAAGGATTAGCTGGGTGATGGGTTCAACTATTCCATAGACACCTTTCACAATTTGTACAGGAGATAAATCCTTGGTTCTGGACGCGACGACAATAGCCAGTATGATTTGGGGAAAATCCTCCAACAGAGTGGACATCAGAGAAAGTGTTACAGCGTATTTGCCGTTCTCTTCGTCTTGTTCATCGTCGTCGCTGCAGCAGATCCCTTTGAACTTGATTCCGATGGTACACAAAAACAAAAGTGATCCAAAAATAGCAAATCCAAGAATACTGTATTTTACTTCGTCTTCAACAAGGTCTGTTTGCTTTACTTCGGCGAAAAAATCCCAATCCAAGATTAGATCTGCTACTTCTAAAACGAGCGCTAGAATGAAACGGAACATTCTTGAACGACTGGCCGTTTTGAGCATTTTTTCAGCTAGAAAAAATAAATGCGATGAATTAAAACAATAAAGTAATGAAATAAACACAGGAGACAGCACTAACCTCCAATAAAGTCTCTAAAATTTATCAATACCGTGAGATTAATGTTGGGGTATGGTTAGCGTTTCCTTTCTTTTTTTTTAACTGTTATAATAATACTGTAACGTGTATCAATTCTTGTAGGCAATTTAAATATTGAAAAATGTTCTTCCCACAATTTATCGTGTTTTTATTTATAGAAATAATTGCAATTTATTCCTGGAATGAAAAGCGAAAGTACATTGGTGTCCGTTTTCGGAAATCATAAGATAAACTACGATAGCGTAGAAATGCAGTTTCAATATTGCAGAAAAATAACTAAAACGGTTTTGACATTTGTTCTTAAAACGGAGTGAAAGGGCCAGATGAAAAAAATAATAAATCTTATTTGTTTGGACGAGTTAGGAATTTGTTCGGACGTATTAGGATTTGTTCAGCCGAAATAGCTATTTGTTTGCACGAATATTAAGTAATTTGTCCAGATTAATTAGTTTTTTGATCGGACAAATAAGTTTAAACGATTTTTTGAAAAAACGTACAAACGTATTTTTAAATTGTACAAACAAGTTTCTGAACGGTTATTTTCTGAAAGAAAGGACATCTATCCCGCAAAATAAATTGTCTGAAATAACACAAATGTTCCGGAAAAAGCAGGTGTGGGGATTAGTCAAACTCCTCTTCTCCACATTTGGGTAAGTTCGTGTACTGTAAACTGTAGTCCAAATTGTCCCTCTTCTCACATGCACAAATTTGCATATTTTGTTGCATTTTGTTTTTTGGCTTAACATGGGACGAACGATTCGAACATGAAGTACTTTTTATACTCATATATTTTAAATAATTGTTATTGATAGATCGGCTATTACTTTTTTTAAAACGTGTCTCACACAGTCGATTGAATTTGAATTCAAAATAATTTCATTGAACATGAATTTAACGTAATAATATTTAGTTGAATGTGACAGAAAATACCCCCCCCCCCCCCCCTTACACTTACTTGTCATGGTTGTGATGTAAAGAATGTTGATAATATATTCGGAGTTGGAACATTAGTGATTCGTAAACATTGAGCCGATTCAGTGCACATTGGCATTAGCGTGCAATTTTACATCAACCATTGAAAATAGTCACGATACATACATTATAAAATACATTAATACATTTAAAGCCGTTTTTAGGCAGAAAAAGTACCGATCATAAATCACTGTGTAGTTTAATGCCAGAGTATTACACATTCATTATCCACAACATCTAACAAAAAACAACATTACGTCATTTTATTAGGCAGAGTAAACTGAACATGTTCTATAAAACAAACCAAAAAATGAAACATCAAAATAGCGATATTTTAAAGATATATATCTACAATTCTACATACTGGAGGAAAATATCTAATACCGACAAAATCATGTCTAATTTGATTAATTTGCAGACAATAATAAACTGATGAAAAGAACAAAGGAGCACAAACACAATATAAAACAGCATATCATGTCTAACAATATCATGCACCCATTAAATTGAGATATATTTCTGAACATTTTTTTGCTGCTATCTAAGACGCTGGCATCTTTGTGTATCCTCAAGAAAGGCTTAATGAATTCATAACAAGCTTTTTGCAATCTGAACCCAAGATATTAATCGAGTAGTATAACGAGCAACGCTACATGTAATAGCAAGGATAATCTGAGGTAGATCTCCGGATATTGAAAAAAAAATTGAAAGAAACGTTGAGTAAGGTTTTTCTTCGTCTTCATTGTTACAGTAATCAAAGCAAAGGCTGAACAAGGTCAGCACATATAATATAGTTCCCCAAATGACAAATCCTACGATCCTTTGTCTCTTACTTTATTCCACATGTTAAGAGCTTTTGCGAATTTCGTAAATGAAATCAAACTCCAAAAAGATCTTTTGATTTAAGAAGAAACACGAGAGAATGATATAGCATTGTTTGTCTTGTATTCAAATACTTTTTTTCTATTGCAAACCTTTAAAAAAATGAGGTATAAACATACATGAACCAATATCGGTTTAATTGTTTACAGTGTGTATACCTGACAAAAATACAACTCTAAGTATTTGATAAAATATTATCCGATCAACTGTATAATATACTATTATACAAACGTCCTTTTTCGTGAAAAATACGAAATAAAATTCTTAACAAGAATTTATTTTCTGCAAAAACATTCTGCGAGCTATTAATAGATAGTTATTTCTAGCCATTGGGTTTTACTTAATTCAAAATACACCTAATCAGGTTCTTCTTTAAGCTGATATCCCTTCATTGCGATATTTAACTTTAATTTTTTGAAAGCCTTACTTTTAGTTAATATCAATGGCAATCATTTTCAATTCCACTTAACCATTTCATTCATTACACTGTATATTATGTTGCATTATATGATTTTATTCATGTGTATCCTGCTTTGTTTTTAGTTTGTTTTATAGTTATAACCACATATTATGTTATCTTTCATTTCAGAAATATTTCAAAATTGACTGATTACGTTCCCGTCAAAGAGAAACGTTTTATATAGACAAAAGTACTAAACAAAAAATAATTGATTTTGAATATGGTTGAATATGGATTTCTCAAGACATGGTCGAATACCACAGGATGAATGACCATCTGTAAGCTCTCCTTAAAGGTGGCTTAAAGATACTTAAAGGTAGCTTAAAGACAGTCTTTAAGCCACCTTTAAGCTACCTTTAAGTTTCAATGTGGCTTAAAAGTGGCCTTTAAGGAGAACTTATAGGTCCTTAATGTCAAAACTTCTTTAAGCCACATTGAAGCCACCTTTAAGCCATTAATTTTTTTTTTTTAATTTTGCTTAATTTAGCGACAAAATATATTAACTTTATGACAATTTAATCGGCTATGATCAATGGACAAATATATATTCAACCTATATGCGAAGTATTTATTTTAAAAAAGCATACCCGTGCGTCTGGACAAAAAACACACCTGTTGTGTATATCCTGTATAGTCTGTGTTAGTTCTAGGGTTTGTCTGAGGTTTATCAAACAATAGATTTTAATTATATATAGACAAAGAAATAAAAGCATGTCTAGACACACAACGCAGCGATTTTAACAAGAGAATTTGATTAATACATGAACATGTACAATAGATAAGTAAATAATGTATATTCTGTCGCAAGTTTCAATGATTCCAAGACAGAAAGGGTATTAAAAACGGTTTTTGATTAAAAATAAAAATGAAAAAAAAAATTCAAAACGCCCAAGTCGAGGATTGAACCCCATCGTTTACTAACATCACCTCACTCCCTCTGCGCCACGGCAACTTATAGCTCTTGGGTTGTTTTTATATCCTTTAAATCGGTGGCTATTTAATCAATGTGATGAATTTTTTTCACTTGAAAAGATTTTGACTTCCATTCAGTTTGTAACAATCAATTATATCTAATTTATAAATTACAAGCATCCATGTATTTAGAATGAAATACGGTACTTATTGTTCAGTGAAAAAAATATATTATACATGAATGGAAAATGTTAGGCTTACTAGTACTTAGTAAATGAACTTAAAAAGGGTATATATACGTTCATCTAATTTATAACTAATTGAACTGCAAGGAAGAAGGTGAAACTATTTTTTTTAAATGCATTGAAACTATTAGGGTATTAGATTTACGCATTTTCTCGGTTTTCATGATCACAGCGCCGTTCCAGCAAGTATAATTTTGATGATATTGATTACTATACATTTACGACGGATCTAGAATAAGAAATGAAATGATATATGTTTAAATATTTAATTGCATACATGATTTTTAAACTGTCAATTCTATAACAAATAATATTACCAATTACCGGTGACGTATTTACTGCATGTGACAATTGCAAATGATGTATACATATACATGTACATACAATTGTATGATGTACCTGGCCGGGTATGTGACATATTTACCCTTATAAATATATTCAAATAATTAACCCCCATTTATGATCACCGGTACAGTAATTCATTAGCCTCTAGATTTTACTCTTACATACATGTATTTTTAATTTGTAGACGTACCATTTTTAAAACCAAAAGTTAGATAATAATACTTTGAGAATGAATTGCAAATGTAAAAAAACTATCATTCACTGGAATTTAAGTTATCGTTTACACGTACATACTAAGATTCCAACGCCTTTAGAAACCCTGACATGCACCTGGGCACACGACACACCTGTTGTGTATATCTTGTATATTCTGTGTTAGTTCCGGGGGTTTTCTTAAGTTGGACAAACAATAGACTTTAATTAGATATACACCAACGAACAGAACTATGTCTAGACAAACAAAGCAGTAATATTCTGCCCGATATAACAAAGACAGTTAGGAGTCTTTTCATCCTTAACATGTGTCTAGCAGATCTAGAATTTGTGTAACGGCAATTTGTGTCCATTGGAGCGGTGTTGATAATAGCGATCTGTGTTCAATGAAGCGACTATGTGTTTACACAAGCAAAACTTGGGTGTAGATATCTGTTTCTGCATGGTGTGTGTTGACAATTTAAACCGCCTGGAACACCCCCCCCCCCTTGGAAATTATATCATCACTCGGATGACCCCCTCCCGTCCCTATAAAAGAGATTTTGCATTAAATTTATGTATTTGCGTGATGAATCTGCTCAGCTTGATCAAACTTTAATTTAAGGGAACTTAAAGATGGTGTAAAGACAACTTAAAGGGAGCGTAAATGCCACTAAAAGATGCTTACATGTAAAGGTGGCTTAAAGAAGTTTTGACATTAAGGACCTATAAGCTCAGCTTAAAGGTGACTTAAAGGTAACTTAAATATTGTATATCCTTTAAGCCACATTTAAGCCACCTTTAAAGAATTGCTTAAAGATTGTTTTTCGCCCTGTGTACGTCTAAGTTCAGTGGAACTTATTTGATGAATTTTGATAAGGTCGTCTAATAAAGGGCATAAATCACAGAGACTGCTACACCTACAGCCAATTCAGTACACATGACCTCAAGCGTTATTTTTAAACATTAACCTGGGAAATTGATCATACCCTCCTTCCAATGAAAGTGTTGTCATTTAAGTTTTTTATTTATTTTGATGCAGCATGCTTTTTTATATTTTCATTCGGATAATAAATTTACAAAATGTATTCATCTGTAAATTAAGTTGGAAAATGTATAAATTGTGTAGTTTTTTATTTTGTTTATTTATTTATTTTTTTTGCAATCGGTATATTTATCCACTTTATAACATATTTAACAAAATATATAACATTATATCACATTTTTGGGCACAAAAGCAGAAAGAAATGCATAAAGCAAATAGACTTAACATTAAAAACAGGGATTGGTCGATATATAAATATAGAATATATGATTCTAAATACTACAAAGATATATATCCAAAACGGACACAATTTTGTTGTTTGATTATTTTGCAGACCCTAATAAAATGATAAAAAGAACAACGGAGCAAGTACACAACATATAACAGAAAAGCACATCAAAGAATTACAGACATTCATGGTCATGAGATGTAGTGCTGAACGTTTTCCTGCTCTTTTCTCTTTCGGTAGAAAGTTTGGCCACCCGATTTAAAGGCTCAATGAATCCATAAACAGTTTTGCTATCTGAACCCATGATACCAAATGTGTAGTATAACCAGCCACAACAATAGCAAGGATGATCTGAGGGAAATCTTCAGTGACGGTTGACAGCAACGAAAGTGACGGTGAGCATGGGTTTTCTTCGTCTTCATCGTTACACAGATCACAACAAAGGCTGAGAAAGATCAGGCCATAAAATATGGTTCCCCAAATGGCAAACCCCATGATCCATTGTTTTGAACTCTGGTCTACATTTTCAGAACCTTTATTGATTTCGTAAACGAAATCCCAATGCAAAATAAGATCGATTGTTTCAGAAACAATCATTAAAAATACACAGCAGTTTGTATCCTCGCTGCGCATGCTCTTCAATGTTTATTTTCCTAGATGAATTATGAAAATATTTAGCTGACATAAAACATTTATGCAACTATAATGTACGTATTATCCATTGAATTGCTAAAAACGCGTTTACGTGTCTAAATTAATGTTTCTTATTTTCGATATACTGTAATAATAACCAGAAATTTTAGTTTGCTGTATTGTACAAACTTACCTCTACAATAGAGACAATGAAAAAGAATATTCACGAATGTATCCCTTAAGCTTGCTGTACATGTAGATTGTTCCAGCGAGAAAGTTCTTAACTGAGATCTTCATAGATAATCTATTTCTAGACACGAGGTATTGTGTTAAGTAAATATCGCACATGATTCACTTTATAAAAAAAAAAAAACTTTTAACGAGTTTTGTTTATTTGACCGTTTTTTTGTTTTAAATTCATATAAAGCTAGTCTCAAACTTAAGTCTATAAGTAATGGTTACTGGTTTATTCTTTTGACATATACATTATATATATGTAAGTATACGAATTATAAATGCTATTCCCTTCATACATGTTATTCAACGCATAACATTATGTTGCTTAATAATTTATATATTACATTTTTTAAGGTCTTCCGTTTCCAACGGAAGACCTTATTGTTATTGCTTTGTTTCTTTTCCCCTATTATTAAGGTCTTCCGTTTTCAACGGAAGACCTTACTATTATTGCTTTGTTTCTTTTTCACTATTATTATTATTGGTTTTTTTTTTCTGTCACGTTTTCTCAAAAACGCTTCAGCCGATTTTAATGAAACTTTCAAATTTTATTCAAGACTAAATTTGTAAGAAAATTACACGAGATTTTTTTGGTCGTCACTTCCGGTCCCGCGATATTAAAAATTTTATGTTTTTGCTTGTTCACAATTTTTCTTCAAAAGTTTTTAAGATAGAACTTTCAAATTTTCAGGGATGATAGAGAGCCGTCAGCCGCTGTGCCCTTCGCATATCCGAACGTCCGCCGTCACTTCCGGTCGTCACCGGAAGAAAGCAAAAATTAGTCATTTTTCAACTTTTTTGATTTGAATTTTTTTCATGTTTTTACTCGATAGAGACGCTTTCAAAACTTCAGAATATGAAATCCGTTTTTAAATCGATCCACGCATTCTTGAGATTTCGGGCTCCAAAGTTCTGAAGCGAGAGTCCGCGTAGCTCAGTCGTTAAAGTGGTGGACTTATGCCCAGGCGACCCGGGTTCAGTCCCCGAGTGCCGAATGTTTTTTTCTTCCTTAGTTGTTTTAAGAATAGTGATTTAATATTTGAAATGATAGATTTTACTTATTTCCAATTTTATTTTATCAAAAATCACAATAATAGCGACTTTTTAAGTATAATTTAAGTATAATTATATGTCTATTGAAATTCATATAGAGGGTTTTAAATGAAATTTGATGAAGTGTTAAGAAATGATAGAAAAGAACAACTATCCCTTTAGTCTACTTTATGGTGCAATCAAACGGAAGACCTCTTGTTGCTCGCAACGAGCGTCTAGTTATTAAGGTCTTCCGTTGGAAACGGAAGACCTTACTGTTATTGCTTTGTTTCTTTTCCCCTATTATTATTATTAAGGTCTTCCGTT
>WFKH01011925.1:61779470-61791307 GCA_016163765.1 Magallana hongkongensis
GCAGATTCTGTACATAAAATGTTTGGGATATTGTAGATACTGTTGCATCTGTATCAAGCAGTGCTAAACATGATACTCCATTAACAGCCACTTGAACTTCATTGGCTGTCCCTACTATTTGCGAGTGGATGGGACCATGTCTCTGCCGGCCGGACCTTTGTCCTCTGAAGTCGGCCGTCTGAAGTTTAAATTCCTTCTATGGTCTATCCTAACTCTGCATCCAATAGCAATGTGACCTTCCTGTCCGCATCTATAGCAGACAGTGCTATTAGTCCTTGGAGGCATTTGTTGTCTTGGATCTACATCAGTGACTCTCGGCTCAGGCATCCTGGGAGTGTATCCTCTACCATGTCCTGAGAAGCCTCTCTGTCCTCGTTGGAAGGATGATCTACCCCTATAGTTATTAAGATCATAAGAGGGGGCCTATAGTAAGATGATTGGGATGTCTTCAGCTGATTAATCTGAGCCTGAAGATCTTCAAACTTAGTATCAAAGGTACTTGTTGATTCAGCCTGAGATATACCTGATTTTACTGTTGCAGGTTTTGGCTTTGATCTGCTCTGAACTAGATGTTCCGTTTCAATTTTTCGGATTTCTTCCCGTAACTCATCAAAATCAGTAATAGAGTGGTATAAGTGTCCACTGATGTCCTTTAGGTCTTGCCTCAAACCTTTATAAAACATTGTGCGTAACATTTCGTTTGCTGCTTGATCCTGCACTATGCCCATCTTCATTGCTTTACATAAAATTTCCTCAAGGCGACAACTCCATGCAGAACAAGTCTCATCATCTCTTTGCTTAGCGCTGTAAAATTCAGCCAAAATATCCTCTTTCTCCAAAACATTTCCATAGATACTGTCTAACTTTGACAGAATTTCTTGCACCAACTCCTAATCTCAGAATAACCTTGGCTGCTTTACCTTTTACAGACCTTCTAATAGCTTGAAGAATAGTCTGTTCAGAATGAGATTCTTTCATTAGACAAATGACCTCATATTTCCATAAGTCATATGAGTCTTTCTCTTCACCAGAGAAGAATGAAATCCTCAATGGTGCTTTATAGTTGCTATCTGATTGTGGCGTTGGTGGTAATTGTCGTGACAATGTTACAGGAGTTTTAGGAGGAATCGGAATTTTAGGCTTCTTTTCCTCCTCTGCCTGCTTTGTTAACCATGAAATGAAGTTATCAGGTTTAATCTTCATTTTGTCTAAAGTAGCATATAATTCTTTCATATCTTTTTCTGATAAACCACCAGCTGTGGCACCCTTTTCACCTTCGGTCTCATGTGGGTTACCTCCCTCATGTTCCTGCTCTTCACCTTCTTGAGTACGCGGCATGTTGGACAATATTGATATAAGTAAAATATAATACAACAATGCAATGATTAATATGGGAGGGAAGTTCAACTTGAACTTTTAAAGTTTAGGTATACTTAAATGTTTACAGGTGGGAGCTCATAACAGAACTATCAAACATGGGTCACCTTTGTTTTTACACCTCAGTGATCTACCAAAAGACTCAATATTGAGCAATAAGTGGGTAGTTCACTCTAGTAACTATAAACACATAAGGGGCTTTGCTATACTCAAGTATGTTGCACCGTGATACAAATCAGTGTATGAAAATCAATCAGCTGATTGAAAGTATTCAAATACTTGTCAAATTCTAATATAACGTTATATATTGAAATAGAATGACCGGGAAAAAAATAAAGTTGTGACACTTACTTAAATAAACTTATAGGTTCACCTTAGTAAATGAATTACTATAAAGACAGGTAAATCCAACAAATATCAAAATTTGCTTACTAATTCACGTTGTCTAAAATGACTTCCGGTTAACCTGCAAAATAAATTTTACGAACTTCGAGCTCGATCGGATTGCGCAATAGTAAAACAAAACCGATCGCGATGCAAATATCGTAACCGAGCCCGACGGAATTTAACCAAGGTTAAAAGTTTTACAGGCAGATTATTTACCCTTTTTTAAGTTATATTGACTTTTAACAACGTTTTACTATATCAAACAACTGTTACTAATACAAGATAACTGACAAACTGACTAAACACCAATACACAATACTATGAAACTGTTGTTACTGAATTCAGCTAACCAACTCAGAATACTGAACAAACAGTAGAAAACCAAACTTTCGTCTAATTGTCACAGTCAAAAGAAGCAGTTGTTAAATTTACTATTAAAACTACATGGTTAGTAACCAGGGATGTTTGTTGGCGGGTAATTTAGCAGTGCGGCTTGAAAACCTTACTTACCAATCTTACTCATGCAATAGATATTATACAACAAATAAATATATCACATATAAACTACTCAGCGGGTACCCAAATGTAATAATGACAAATAACTTATCTAAACTAATATGATTTAAAGAAAAAAATATTTTACACATCGATTTCTAGACAATTGTGATTTCAAAAAAAAATTATTGAGTTACAGTATTATTATTTTTTTTTCAAAAACTTGCAAGTACCTGAGCTCAATATGAACAGTTCAAACACTCACCGATCAGCTGATATGTATACTACACAGATATCACATGACAACACAGAATACAAGCATATTTATCACTGAACACAAAATCACGCTTGGATGAACGGGTCACTGGTATTCACAAGGATAATGGATAACGGACTAAGGTACGCATGGTTGCGGATTCCGTTGTATACAGCTGTTGTAGTAGTCCCGATATCCTCCAAATTTCTTGATGGTTGTGGCGTGGAGAAGTCCCAACGTGGGCGCCAATGTAACAGGGGTATTTGTTTTATGTTGAAGAAATCAAACAAACGCCTGTTCGGGTTCTGGGCATCTTCAATATTTATTGCTATAGATTGTACAAAAATAAATAGCCCTACAATAAATAACAACAATATAAATATACGGCATAAAAATAGAACAAAAGGAGTAGGTTGCGTTAAAAGGGAATAACTCTTTACATCAATCCCCCTTTATATATGAATTACATTATGCATTCATATCTTAAAATAGGTTTACAATAATATTTATCATATTCATCTGTGATGTCTATATTTATAAAGACATCACTATATTATTTTAAATCATAAAATATGGTTAAACATACCATTCTAAGGGAATGAGCTCTTACAATACTCTATGGTATATTTACATGTACTATATAGCTGGTATGGCATATGACTGTCAACTACAAATTATTATAAGTTTACATTAATAAACTTGTACTTATGTTCACAATATAAAAAGATAAAAACAGTGAACATATTCATGTTATTCTTATCTATTAAAAAGTTTATATCTCACAAAATCATTCACTCTTACTGTGCATGAGCTATTGTTTTAATTTGGCAAAATTATAGAATTCACTGTTAATGAAATGTTAAATTATTATATTAAAATTATTAGAATTACTAATATTAACTTACCAAGAGGTAGAGTTTGTCAAGATTCAAAAGTCAGTTAAATTGCAGTTCTCAATACAATTGAACCTCCACTCTCTTTGATGTCACAAAGAAATATCAAGACCCAGCTCCAAGACTTTGGAGGGAAATCTCAACAACCAATAAAATCAAAGAAGACAAAACTAAAAACCAATTGAATACCTAGAAACATTATATATTTGGCCAGAACCTTAATTACAACCCTAAGGCAATTTATGTCATGGTCAAGAGAGCTGCCTGTTCTATTCATTTGACCATGACCGGATTTTTAAGTTTATAAAAGTTTTTTTAGATACTTTAGTATTTTAAATTTATTTGTACAATAATTAATACATATTTATATTAATTTAATTATCAATAAATAAATTACTTTTATTTATGGATTTATTAATTTAAAAATTAATAAATCTGTAACTCCTACATAAAAACACAATAAAATAGTTACTTAGTTATCTGGTCCATTACAAATACACTGTATATCTATTCTACATACCTGATAAATCATCAAAAAATCGCTATCATCGAGAACACCAGCTACACGTGTTTACTTCAAATACAGCGTCTGACGAGCCTTTTAGGACGTAGATTCACACCCAAACGACAGACGTCTGTTATGGAAATTCTTCGTATATTCTCGTTGTTGTAAACTTATAGATACACATATGAGGGATTCGTGGTTATATGTTTTCTCGTGAAGTATTAGATCAACAGTATTTTTTGCTAAAACTGCTGTTTTCGGTATATTTTCCATATATGGAAATACAGAGGCGGGGCATGTATTATGACGTCATATCTCATTATCCCTTCATTAGCATATCAAAGCCATGTGCAGCTTTATCTGTACTGCGATATGTGATATGTTGCTTTATTTTCAATTGCGAGGTGGCCCGTGGTAGCCTCAAATTGAAATCAATGCGGCCAGTAACACCATATAATTACAACAAACATATTAATGTTAGCCCCCCCCCCCCCCCCCCTGTTATTTAGTTATTTATTTAATAGGTATCTTGAATATGAAAATTGAATCTTGAGTATGCTAGCTTGTCTAGTATATACATATATGTATTAATTCAAGGACCTGTTTATAATACTGTTTACGTTATTTCGGAATTGTTTGAGTCTAACACATTCACTCCAAAATTAGCTTGCATACCACGCACATTCCTTTATCAATTGTTCACAAAGCGGTAACATACTTTTTCTCTCTCTTAAAAATATCCTATAAAACTAATAATTATAACCAACCCTCCCTCCCTCTTACAGGAGATACACAAAACAAACGTTGTGGTGAACATATAGTTGAGTTGGACTCAGCTGATGCGTTATTGTCTGAATCCTAACTCCAATGGAAGAGGGCAACTATTCTGACATTATTTTACATCCAATTTTCAACCATTTATATCCATTTCAAAACACTACATATCAATGACAAGCATGCGCGTGTGCCATATATTGTACATAATAATATACAATAATTGCATTGAATTTGATAGATTGATTGATTGATTGATTGATTGATTGATTGATTGATTGATTGATTGAAACAACATGTTGTTGTGCTTATGCATCTGTGCATTATTTTTACCTTAAACATTGCCTTGGATCTAACTATCAATTTATTTTAATATTGAATGATTGGTGACGATTGTGTAGTTGTGCTTACTTATTGCACAATTAACCCATTGATTCGTCGTCAATTATTGTTGTTTTTTTGTTGATTGCGAGTAGGCCCGAGGAAGCCTCGAATTGAAATCGCCGCGGCCAGTAACGCCATATAATTGCATTAAACATATTAATGTAAATCCTTGTTATTTATTTATTTATTTATTAGGTATATTGGCATTCTATGCCCTTTGTGGCCTAAGTTAATGTTTTTGAAATATTTACCAGTATACGTAGTTTTTTTTTTTACCAAAATGCAGCTCTACTAGGAGAAGTAATTTTTTTCGAGTTACTTTTTATGTACAAGTTAATTTAAGCAACATTTTATTTATTTTTATATAATTATATATTATATCTTAAGAAATATAAAAAGTTGCGTAGTATTTCATTGGGTTTATTTTAAGTGTGTGGGTGGGTGAGGGGGTGGTTAAAAGTGCTATTCTATGTCCCAAATTTTTGCTTCCACCACTTTTTGCTTGATTTTTCGATTATCATAAATATCTTTGTGCTCAAACTACGTCCCTCCACTATTATAAAAATTGTCCAGATTATCTGTTTTGAAAGGCCCGCTTTACCGCTCCAGCTTTCAAAACGCAACCCAAAGTAGAAAGTCTACGGGGATTTTGCATCGCATCAACCAGTTAAAAGTCTTCGTAAGAAATTTGTTTTCGTTCCTGTGAACTTTTATGAGTGAAAAATGATAATGTGTAAATAAGGATATCTTGGATAATTTCCGTTTTATCGATTTCAACTGTATGAGGTATATGCGTATTTTATACTAAAAATCATCAAAAAGTAATGGAAGTAATAACTTGAGACAGATTATAATTTATTTGAGATACTTAACTCACCTGTCTTGTGTGATTGTTTTATTCTATTGATGGCTACTGCTTCATGTATCTCTACTCGTAATTATCTTTGATACATTTTGTTTGATGGCATTTTACTTTTTTTTGTAATTACACATTCTTACAACTGCTTTAATGGCAATAGCTGACATTTTAGTGTACATGTACTGGCTTAATATTGCTCTAATTCCAAGTACTTTAATTTTGTTTTGTTTTCAATGTATTGTAATTATGTTGAATATCGTATCCAATGGCATGCATGTATATATATCGTAAATAATGATATAAGGATATCTGGCAAAATTCTAATCATTTATGAAATAATTTGAATCAATCATAATTTAAAAAAACAACGATTGTCAGAAATTGAAGTAAAATCGATTATGTACAATTCATGTTTTTACTATTTCTAGTGTGGAACTCCCAAAGGCTCAAAATAAAGTCCTACATGTATATACTATAAGACCGTATGCTCTCTACAAAAAAATTGTAGCTGTTTATTTTTTCCTCAAGACAGTTTTCTAGGTTAAAAGCCTATTAAATGACTATAAAATGATTATTTTGATGGAATTAACATTTTTTGGTATTACCTGTATCATAAGACATATACAGGGAGCTTTAAAACGACAGTCATAGTCTATTTGTGAGCTATCACAGTCATTATAATTACATCATATCGAACAGTCCAACTGCAGTGTTCTTAAAACCAATAAAATGTTTGCGTTCAATACGACACTCTGATTTTAAAAGAAATTCTTATTAGTTTTTATAATTATCTGGTTGATATCTACTATTATTAGTAGACCTCTACTTAAATCAAAAGCAACTAAACCGGGCTTTTGACTTGCATATCAATAGTTGATGCTTACACCCAGTACGCTTCGATGATATTTTTACTCTTTTTAAAATTTAACTTAATTTGGTTATTTCATTGATGTTCTAATTCAACTTTCTTGAACTTGTGCATAAAAGCTTTTCTCTATTTATATACACAGCATGATCCTATTTGCATATCCTTATAGCTTTCATTTTGCTAAAGTTTTGATAGGTGATGCAAAATCAGTACACTATACATTTTTATTAAATGTTACAACAATAATCAAGACATTAGTAAAAGACAAACCATGCCAGGATGCAAAAACAGCGTTAATTCAACTAATTCCGGCCAGAATGAAATTAAAATGTCTAATTTACCAAATTGCCAAAACCATAAAAAAGAGAGCAAAAGAGCAGACGCACAGAATGGAACTGCAGAGCATATCAAAACATTTCTGACATTCGTTATCATGAGATGGACTTCGGAACGTTTTCTTGGTGTGTTTTCTGTCGCATGATAATTTTAAAGTTCTTACAAGAGGCTCAATTATTCCATACACAGCCTTCAAGATTTGAACCACAGATATCAGATGTGTCGTATGACTTGCAACAATGATAGCAAGGACGATTTGTGGCATGTCCTCCGTGACGGTCGACAGTAAAGAAAGAGACGCCATACATGGATGTTCTTCGTCGTCACCATTACAAAGATCGCAACACAGAAAAACGATTGTTGTTATGTATAGTAGGGTCCCCCAAATAGCAAATCCAAAGATCCAATATCTGGTTCTCTGCACATTTGGATCAGAGCTTTGGGCTATTTCGTATGTAAAATCCCAGTCCAAAATGAGGTCAACCGTTTCAGAAACCATCATGAACCAATAGAAGCAAATTTCCCTTTCGCTGCGCATCTTATGAGACGTGTTTTTACCTATGATAAAAAAAAGTCATAGGATTTTATCATCTATCTGAAATCCCCGCGAAAAGTTCAGATGCATTTTTATTTATTGAAAATAAATGTTTAAAATACTTTTTCTATTTCTACATGTAGAAAATTCGATAAACTTACCGGTTTTAAACAATTCCTCTACAAAACAGTTTAGGTAGCGACTGTGTTTTGATCTTGAGAAGTAATTTTCTGGAAATCCTCTCTGGGCTAAATTTAGATGTTCTAAATTCAGGATAGTGGGATTTCCAGTAGATAAATATAGCACAAATAGCATTCAGATTAAAGAAAATAAATACCCTTTTAATGTATATTTTTAATGCAACCATTTAAAATCAGCACATTTAAAAGTATATTTCTTAATGGCTTATATAAATGATTTTGAATATTTTCAATTGTTTTGATGTTACCGAAAGCTTCATGTGTTAAAGTTTCGCGATCTGGTGTTGAAAGTTATAAACGTGCACCAGTTAGTATCTTTTATTGTTGAAGGTATTTGCAATTGAAGTTTGTAAAGAAATGATGTTGGGTTACAGAAAAAGAAATAAGAAACACATGCTTCAAAGAAGAGTAAGCAATGAGAATCCTTTTAATGAGTTTAATGAGAAGGTTTCGGGCCTGGAAAGAGAGTATCTATATATTTTGAGATTATAATCATTCTAATTGAAGAATTTTTGAATTCAGTTTGATACACAAAATACCGTTTTTGCACGGTTGTCTGAAAAGATTCATGTTCAAAAGAAAGGTCGAGCAAAATGGAAACAAAAATTTCACAACATAGGCACGATAAGAATTTAGAAAGTTATGCAGTTCTTTTTTATGTTTTTACTGGATCTGTTAAACTTTATCGTCGAGCTTTAGGGCAGCATCTCGATTACTTCGAAAAATTTGTTACATGAGCAAACCTCTATCATTTTTTGTGTGCTTAGAACTCTCTATAGCTTAAATACTGGTAAAGATATTTCCTTAAATATTCCTGGAATTTCCATTTTTCAAAGTATTTTCCGAAGACGGATATTTTATTTCCTTTTTTTTTTTACAATAATACATATGCCTGGTTATCTGACCTAAATTAAACAGAGCGTGTTTTTGTAGCAACAATTTTGATAAAAAAAAAAAAAAAACAGCCCAAAAAGTGGAATATGATATCTAATACTGTGACATAAATGAAATTATAAAAAAAAAATAGTATTAATGAATGTACATATTTTATTCAAATGAAAAATAATAGCAAGAAATTCAACATATTCATTTGACAAATACAATGGTAAAAATGTCATCACATGTTGTAATGATATATCATGATTTTCAAATTGCAAACGATGCATTATGATAAAGGTCACAATAAAATATGATAATCCAAATGTATAAAAAAACCATACAGGTTTTAAATTTGTTTTACATTTTCGTTTATAATGATTCAAGTTATTTTACCTTTTTATAAATCCCCAATTACATATCAGTGATTAAATCATACATCAAAATAGATGAACAAATGATCAGAACACAGCTCAGAAACATTTCAAATATCTTGCTACTCATGCGACAAGTGTTTCTATCCCAAGTGTTTCTATTCATTCGACAATACTGACAGACATATATTATCAGCTGGATGATGGGTTCGCCTATTCCATAACCAGCTTTCACAATCTGTACATCTGATATTAAATCCTTGGTACTGAATGCGACGATAAGAGCCAATATGATTTGGGGTAAATCCTCCAACAGGGTGGACATCATCGAAAGTGTTACAGCGCATGCGCCGTTCTCTTCGTCTTGCTCATCATCGTCGCTGTTGCAGATTCCATAACACTTTGTAAAAGCGGTACACAAAAACAAAAAAGTTCCAAAAATAGCAAATCCAAGAATACTGTATCTTATTTTGTCTCCGATAAGGTCTGTTTTGGTGACTTCGACGTAAAAATCCCAATCCAAGATTAGATCCGCTATTTCTAAAACGAGGGTAACAATGAATAAGACAACTCTACGACAACTGGCCATTGTGAATAATCTTTCAGCTGAAAAAAAAAATAAATGGAATAAATAAAAACAATGAAGTAATGAAATTAAATCAGGAGACAAACTAACTTCCATTAACTGTCTTAAATTTATCAATACCGTATTATTACTGCTGCTACTTTTTCTCTTTATTCTAACTTGTTATACCGTATTAATTCTTGCAGTTGATTCAAATTTAGAACAAGGGGCTTCCCACAAGTGATTGTGTGTCTATTTATAGAAATAATAGCTATACATTCTTAGAATGAAAAGCGAAAGTACAGTTATGTCGTTTTCGGGAATCATCATGTTTACTAAGACAGTGTAGAAATATCATTTCAAATTTGCTTGATATAGAAATTGGTTGGAACGTTTGTAGAAATGTAGCAATTTAGAAATTTGTTTACACCATTTAGAAAATCGTTTGGACTAGCTATCCAGAAATTGGAGTTAGCCTAGCATTACATTAAAACTTACATGTACATTAAACTAGATCTTGGGTGTGTTTTTAAATAGTATTGATCAAGTGTTCTCTTAACGTTAACTAAGGCTCAGACTAGGAGCAAAATTTCAATGCATGCCAAAGTGCAGAATATAGGGGATTCATGTATTTATAAGGAATATGCTCCATAATTTGCATTTAACTGTACATTGGCTGACTGCATGGAACGTTTCTCGCTGCGAATTTTTGTCCCAATAAGTTTAATACCAAACGTCAATGATCTCCCTAAATCTAAATAAACACTTGTAGATATGCGTGAAGTTTTTAAGTGTATTTATTCATTTGAATGTTCCACTTAGTAAATATTTGCTACAACAATCGCAGAACTCGAGAATTTACTCATGAAAAAGACTACATCACAAATAAAGTACACATTTTGTTGTTATTCTTTTCACAGTTCTTTCGATTACTAAAATGATATTATCATAGCAAGCGCTATTTTGGCATGATTAAGACCTCAATTAAAATACTTTTTATAACTAGCTATTGACTGTTCATCATCTACAAAACTAGGAAGATTTTGTATCATAAACTCTACATGCATTATTTATATAGATTTCACTTCTTAAAAAGGAATTGAACAAACGTATTTCAAACTTGTACAAACTTTTTTAATTCGTTTAAACGATTTTAAAAATCGAACAAACGAATTTCTGAACGTTCATTTACTCAACGAAAGAACATCTATCCTGCAAAATATAGCGAACTAAGTAGTTCTAAGCGTTTAATAGGCGTTGACTCCAGAAAAGTTTCTACGTAATGTTTTGATTTACCCTTGTCCAATCAGATCGTAGCTGGGTGGTTTCAGACATTGCCGCTCGTGACTTGAATGAGAGG
The DNA here is from genome assembly GCA_016163765.1 of Magallana hongkongensis. Lineage (NCBI taxonomy): Eukaryota > Metazoa > Mollusca > Bivalvia > Ostreida > Ostreidae > Magallana > Magallana hongkongensis. The sequence continues at coordinate 61,790,515 of WFKH01011925.1, forward strand.
TAGAGAGGGAGAGAAAGTGAGAAAGTAAATTGAGTAAATTATAGGTGATGCCGATGAAGAAAGCATAATTAGTTATAAAATGGCAAACAAATTAATTAAGATCTATATATTACATGTATATCCTTTATTGATGTAACTTTAAAGCGTTTTAAAGAACGATTGTAAAAATTTTTTTGGCCGTCGACAACAGTCTCTTTATATGTGTATAAGAATCATGACGTAACTAACCAAATAAATTTCCTGGCATGGAGTCCGAGAATACGGGCATTAAATATTTTGAAATACGAACGAATTATCACTTATTAATTTAGATAAAGTGAAAGGCAACGCAGTCGGATGCTTTATAGTGAAAAAATAAAACAATGGCGGACAAATTCGTCCTTAGGTAAAGAATGTTTCACACTGAGTAACCATGAAGAAAGTTTTGATACAAATTAAAGTTACAACCTATGTTTAATTCCAGGAAGATTCGGCATACTTTGATTAGAATACTACCGGTAATACTTGTAATGAAAACAGTTTCTTAAATATTCTTACAGTCTTCGATGTTTGGCATTACTGCATCCCATCATCTATAAATAGACATCGTTGTTCCTCGGTTTAAGTATATCAAAACACTTTAAGGTACATACATTTATAAGATATAATAGTCCTTGATTTGTCACTTTATAACTATTAAAAGATGGTTCGCTCATCTGCGTCATCTATACATGTAATTTACTCCATTAACACACCCTCTCTCTCCTTTTCTCTCTCTCTCTCTCTCTCTCTCTCTCTCTCTCTCTCTCTCTCT
>WFKH01011925.1:61791407-61809638 GCA_016163765.1 Magallana hongkongensis
CTCTCTCTCTCTCTCTCTCTCTCTCTCTCTCTCTCTCTCTCTCTCTCTCTCAAATTAAGTCACGAGCGGTAATGTCTCAACTCCGCCTACTACGATCAGATTGGACAAAGTTCAGTCAAAACATTACGTGGACACTTTTTTTGAGTTAACGCCTATTAAACGCTTCTACGTAGTTCGCTGTAAATTGTCTGAAATAACATAAATGTTTAGGAGAAAGTTTGTGTGGGGAGTAATAAGACATTCCTCTTCTCCACTTCTAGGTCGGTCCGTTTAAGTATATTCCAAATCGTCCCTCCTTCTCGTACATGCACAAATTGGCATTTTTTGTTTTATTGTATGTTACTTTTTGGCTTCACATGGTACGTAAACTTAAAATTCCTATATTGATTCAGAACATAAACTTAACTGATTAAGATTTTAATTTGTTGTGACAGAACAATGTTCCCTTGCAACTTATGGCCGTGATGGCAAAAATAATGTAAAACGAGAAATTATGGCGGACTACTATATTTGATATGGTCAAATATCTTCCCCCTTTTTAACCAATTCTTAAACTAGTACCGTATCAAATCAGATCTCCATAGAACATTATACAGAGGTTGTCTATCACATTATTCTTGTTATTAACCATCATTGTCTATTAGCTGTTCATCTATGACGTCACTAAAATGGGCTAATTCCCGCAATTTTGCAAAACAAAGAAAATATGCTCATTTTTCCTTCATATTTTAATTTCTTTTCAAAGTATAGAGCGCAGGTCTACTCAAGTACGATTTCAACGTATGTTTTTGTTCATAAAATTACAATGTATACACATCATAGTTAAAAATGGTATTCGCTAGATGTTTCCCAGTCGAAAAATCGTCGGAAAACACCCATATTTTGCTCCAAAACATTAATTTATCAAAATAAGACGATTTTCATGACGCTCTTCTACATTATGACGTCACTAGGGTAATAACCTTTTATATACTTAATATCGATATGATTTTAATTATCTTCAACCTTTTTTTAAACTTTAATTTTGGGTGCGAGAAATGCATAATACAGCATATCGTCCTTTTAGCGCCTTTGGCGCAACTTCCTCTGAGTTCTAAATCTTAGACTAATAGTGCACCGACGATTTTTCAAATGTATTCAATTTCTCTAAGTTACAATAGAACAACCTAAGTCCCTTTATTAATACTTCATGTAGATGTGTGCGCTAACGCAATTTCGGACGGCCCATTCTGTTAATTACACAATTACAAAGTATGGGTTTCGGGTAAGTTCTGCCAAATAAACATGGATTATTTAATTCAATTTTATTAAATTGTATTTAATTCAATTGAACCTATCATTAGCACCTTTAAAATTGGGCTTCTCACCATGTCTTTTTTTTCTAGTGTTTTGATTTCAGAATGTGATTAGGCAATCCGATTGTCCACGCTGACAATACATGATTGATTTATTTCTTGCTATCTGATTTGCTGATATAAACATTCTAAAATATAATAATAGTATACCTCTGTTTGTGATACTTTCATGTATAATTACAACAAATAAACCTTTCTCATAGAACTCTATACAAACTTTATGCCCTCTCAGTACTTAACTATAATAGTTTCAGTCAAATCTCTGGTATCATTTGGTATCAACTCCATTCCAAGCCCTTTCAGAAAATGACCAAAAACTATAGGGTCCCGTGGCGTTTATAGGTCAAAATTGCAGTTGTTTACAACTTACAGCGATCGGCAGTAAATGACACTCTACATAAAAAACCAATCCCCATGAACCCCTAAAATGTTCCCTAGTGTTACTATATTCTTTAAAATGTTCCCCCATTCCATCATTTATTTTAAAAACTGATAGTTTTACTTCAAAATAAGAATTATTACATAACTGAATTCAGCCAATCGCATAACGCCTACACATTTAATTTATTCCTAATTACAACGTTCTATATCTTTTCTCTGATGTATACATCCGGGGGTTTGGTTAACTTTTTCTCTGATGTAAACATCCGGAGGTTTGGTAGTCTCATTCCTATATTCACTGGCAATCGCAACTTCTCGGGCCTTTCCGGTAGGCTCGGAAAAACACCTCGAATGTATTACAAAGGCGTCCATGACAACCCCTTTTTTATAAAATTTGAAATAAATACAACACATTTTACGATCTGTTGAGATGTGAGCTAGACTTCATTAAAGTCAATGATATACCCTAAAATATACCCCAGAAGCGACATACAAGACTGTCTAGCCGATACTTATTTTAATGGGAATCGACTTCATTTTATATAAAATTCTAACATCCGGTAATGATAATACATTCGAGGTGTTTTTCCGAGGCTGTCGGAAAGGCCCGAGAAGTTGCGATTGTATTCACTGGTAGCATTCAAATTTACTCGCGTTTAGACTAGGAACTCTTCTAGCGTTATCCCAGCCGATGGGTTTAATTTAAAGTCCGATAACCTAAACCTTTTACCAACAACAAACACAGCATTGCCAACAAATGAAGCTTCTTAATATCTATCTACTGAGTATTTGGATAAAAGCAAGTTTTTTGTCCTCGTCGACAGTTCACCTGTGTGTGTGAGTTAGAAATCAAAGTCGTTGTGTTCACGTGCTTGAGTGAACACAGAATGAAATTTTGGTGGAAAGGTAATCAAAAAAGAAAACTTCAATTAGTTATTTTTTTTAATAAATGGTGCGTGCGCTGAGATACTTATGCACCAAATTTTCTCGTTTAACAGCATTCAAAAATTGTTCGGAGTTGAAATTTAAGAGACTCTTAAACATAAAGCCATTTCTGTGTACATTAGTATAATCTTTACTAGACTTTGACCCGTACGTGTACGGGTTGACATTGCATATCGGACATTTACGAAATAGATACATCGACACACCGCATTGTTGACATTTACATAACAAAGCTATAAGCCTAATGCTATTAATTTTATTACACTCTCCTTAGTTAGAATAAACTAAATGCGTCTCGGGACAGGCCCTCGCCACAGTTAGACTGCCTCCCATATACCCGTAATGTAGCAGAAAATTGCAGAATCGCTCCGAAAGATTTGGGAGAAAATTAATGAAGTTGCATTTAAATAACAGTCAAATTAATCATAATAAACCTTTCTAAGACTGTAAATACTTTTCATCTAAAAATTTAATCCATATAATGGAAGAATTCAACACTTTTTCACCAATGGTTTTTTCGCTTCAAATTTACACACCATGTTGAAATTTGGAAATTTCGGGACTTTTCATAGTAAATGCACTGTATTATAGTTATCTCCCGTATTTTCTTTGCTACGGAGACAATGCCTATCGTTAAACCGGGTCCGTAGGACGTTTATCATTTTAACGATAGAACATTTTATCTACACTCTCCTAAGAAATATAATGTAAATTTATTGCATGGAATCAAATATTTCTTTGCCATCACGAAGACAAAAGTAAGTACTAAGTTGATATATATATTTGTAATATCTCTCATAAGAAATCATAAATATATATATGAAAAGAATCTATAGCAAATTTCCAATGAAAATTTACACGTATTTGTATTATCGTTTCTGAGTTTATCCATGCAAATGTGATATCGTGGAAACATAAACTAAGGAGCCTCCCATGATTTAGCGTGAATGTAACGCACGTGCAAGATTGTAAAATCCAAAAAATCCAGATGATTTCCGGAATTTTTTGAGGAATTTTCGTTGATTTTTAATAAGCGAAGCTTAAATGAGAAAAAATAAAAACAAATTGGTAATCTTCAAGTACCAATGATGTTTAAAATATTTAAAACAAAAGACAGTACTCTTCCGATTTATCGGTATTAAAGGCCAAAAATTCGAGTCTATTATTTTAATATAGTAGTATAGATTTTTAAACATCAACCTAGAATATTGACCCCCCCCCCTACACACACACACACACACACACACACACACACACACACACACACACACACACACAAGCGCGCGCACGCACACATACGAAAAATTCTCACATGACTTTTTTCCTTCTTTTTTTTATGGAACAGGCAGCTTTTATATTTTCATTCAGAAAATAGACGCAAATTAGAGTGCATAAATACAATTTTAAAAGAAAAAAATGTCGTTCATAAATCAGCAAATCGTGTTGTTTAATGGCACAGTGCAACGTATTCATTCTAACCATATCTAACAAATAACACAATTATATCATTTTAATAGCCGGCTGAGAAATCAGGAAGTACAAGTATTAAAGTTGTATTAAACAAACCAAAAGGCGAAACATAAAAAAGCAGATATTAAGGATTCCACATACTAGAAGAAAATATTTACAACCGACCAAATTGTGTCGTTTGATTAATTAGGCCATAATAACATGATGAAAAGGGCAATGGAGCACAAACACAGTACAATACAGAAAGCCATATCAACAGATTTCAGGCATTCATAGTCATACATGTAAGATGCGGTGCTGAACTTTTTCTTGCTCTTTTCTCTTTCAGTGAAAAGTTTGTCTGCCCGTATTAAAGGCTCAATGAATCCATAAACAGCTTTTGCTATCTGAACTCACGATATCAAATGCGTAGTATAACTAGCCACGATAATAGCAAGGATCATCTGAGGGAAATCCTCAGTGACGGTTGACAGTAACGAAAGCCACGGTGAGCAGGGGTTTTCTTCGTCTTCATCGTTACACAGATCACAACAAAGGCTGAGAAAGGTTAGTAAATATAATATGGTTCCCCAAATGGCAAACCCTAATATTAATTGTTTTGAACTTTCGTCTACTTTTTCAGAACTTTTGTTGATTTCGTAAACGAAGTCCCAATCCAAAATAAGATCGATTGTTTCAGAAGCAATCATAAAACAGGCAAAGCGGTTTGTATCCTCGCTGCGCATGCTCTTCAATGTTTATTTTCCTAGATGAATTATGAAAACAAAACTGACTTAAAACATTAATACAACTAGAGACGAGCTCGTTGCAAAGCAACGAAGAGGTCTTCCGTTGCAGCTTCCTGTCGGAAGAGGATTGTCAATCAGTCTGATTAAAAGCACCCTCTTCTCCTTACAGTGTCTGACAGGTATTGATAGGGGGTCATCTTCACCCGACCTAAAATTCTGACCAATCAGGGCTTTAGAAAATGTATTGGAATTTTTTAAATGGAGACAGGTAAATTATTTCAATCCTGCTTTCTATGTAACCCCCAGACTGAGTATTGAAGAGTTGCACCTCTCATTAACAGATAAAGTCATGTATTTGGTAAATGAGATATATATTTAGGTTGTGTGCAAATATAGAGGTCATGTGAAGATGAATTGTTATCGATACCTATCAGACCCTGATGAGTGTAAGCAAAATTAAGGGTAGTGATTTTAATCAGACAGGATTGTTAATATGATAAAAGTAAGTTCAGAAAATCAAAAATAAACGATGACGGCTTCTCCAACCTGAGGGTGCGCTGTACGAGAGGTGCTCAGTGGGAAGGACAACTCTCCGTATAACGTTTGGCCATGCAAGCACTCAGCATCGTTTTTGCTTCGGTGAACAAATTTATCCGAAATGTATTCACAAGCCAATAAAAGAAAAAAATTAATCTTCAAAATCTAATCCGTGGTAGTGGTAGGGGAGGGGGGGGGGGAAGTTGTGAGGCAGCTATAACTTATTTTGTTAAATATAATTTGTTTTAAATTTGCCATAAAAATTTATATTGCCTTCTACTAAAATGTGTGTTGGGGGAGGGGGGAACAATGCCCCAAAATTCAATTTCCTTTAAGTTAATTTAAGGTGAATTTTGGTTGCGAGAAAGGGGAAGAGTGCTCTCAGTGGAGTAACTGGCGGTTCTGTGAGCAACCTCACAAATAATTCCTCCCCTCCCCACTAAGAAAAACAAAATCAAAACTAAAGTATTTATCTATTAGAAAATAATGGATGCTTCTTTTTCTTATAGTGACACTGAACTTGCACAGATGATCAAATTTCAAGTCGGGACATATTAAAGTACATGTCACAAGCAATCTTTGTGTCAAATTTTGGCTTCTAATCATTTCCATGTATATTACATGTAGATATGACAGACAAGAAAGAAGCATTTATTTTTCAAATGACCTTGAACTTGCACAACTGACCCTGGGTCAAGTTCATGACACATCCTCAAGTCATCATCAATCTTTAAATGAAAAAGCAATATCCAATGTTTCTCCTTAAAAACAGTATAAAGCAGACACAACTTATGAAATTTCTTCTAATGTCCTTGAACTTCACAAAATAACCTTGAAACAAAATCATAACACACACTAAGGTCATAGGCAATCTTTGTGTAAAGTAAGATCTTTCAATGTTTGGAGGGCGTCTTGTTTAGAACGCTACATTACAGAAATAATTTGTTCACTTAAGGTCTACTCCGCGCCCTGGCGACGGAAATCGGTGTCACTAGTGCCTAATTTGGCGCCGGAATCCTCAAGGGATTACCCGTCCCCCGAGGAATCCGGGCTCACCTAATAAGCACAAGTCCTAGTTTGGGTGCAGGGCGCCTTGTTTAGAACGCTACATTACAGAAATAATTTGTTTACTTATGGTCTACTCCGCGCCCTGGCGCCGGAAATCGTTGTCACTAGTGCCTAATTAGGCGCCGGAATCCTCGAGAGTACATCCGTCATCATTAATCCGGGCTCACCTTATGAGTACAAGCCCTAGTTTGGGTGCAAGGCGGCCTAATAATTTCAGTTGTTTAACATCGGGATCGAAAAACGCTTGAAAAATAGTCGATAATTTTAACTAATTTTTTGTTAGTGCGTTGGAGTTAGTGCTGGCTAGCTTTATACTCTGGTAGTGAACTATCATGGTACATGTATTTCAAAGAAACAAGAAATCTGTCGACACTTGCAGTACTTTGATGATTTCTATGGCGACCGACTGCGTTGCATAATGTAGTCCAATCTCCCATGCAGAGATGTCGTTCGTTCCTCTCTCAGACACGTGAATGTATGAGTGAATGTAGTCGTATTTCATAACTTCTTAATCCGAGAACAATTTTCCTTTGACTTAAAACTTTTAAGTATAATATATTATTCCGTTCATATCTGTAGAAGTTTAGCGTGTTCAACAGGTTGATTTATTAGCAACATTATCCGATTACGATTTAAAATGTGAAGATGATTGACTTCGAATAATAGCCTTATTGTTTAACAATTGACCACTGTAGTGAAAGCTCACTTCGATACTCAATAATATTCGATAACCTTCAATACATTGTTACTCAATTACATAACATATGCAGCCATAAACATAACCCAGCTGGGGCTATAGATGTTCTCAATGTGTGCGCTGAAGCGACACAAGATTTTCGGTCGCACGCTGCGATTGAAGTAACACAGACTGACCGAATAAACAAACGGGTGGGAAAGTGAAAATGTTACACATAAGAAGAAGTCGCCAAAAAATGATTTTCGTCAAATCTGATTATCTTTTTACCAATTAAAAAAAATCCGAATGCCTCAATTCAGGACATCCTTTTATCGTGCCAGCACCTACCGCAAACATGAAACATGGAACTTTGATTATAATAAACTATACCTTGTGCGCAATCGTATTAATCATTGCTAAATCAACTGTACGTGTAAAATAAATTTATCTTTACATCTTAAACCAATATCATAGTTGAAATCATAATAAAAGAAAATAATTGTGTTCGTACAAAAGTCTGAAACATGCACGCGTGATAAGGTACATGTAGAAGAACACAAACCTGTCCACTCGCGTGGGATCTCCTCGGCCATATGCGAGGGATGATCATCATTTAAAAGTTTAATATTTGTGGGTTGTTTGTTGATTTAAAACAATATTTGTACAGATTTAAAAACATTTTAGACTTACAAACTAACCATTAATTTAAGTCTGACGAAGTTTCCGATTTGTAGTAATATCGCCTTTATAAATTTTCAGAACGACTTCTTAATTTACACTCTAATGTTTAATTAATTAAAAACAAGATGGACAAACTCTTATAACATGAAGAAATTAAAACAGAAATTGTATTTTATTTACGGGTATATAAACTAAAACAATTCTAGAGTTTGCGGCTAAATAAACTCATATATGAGCGACGCAACTCTCGTGTATTAGATAACCGCTGACCGCTAGTTAGCCCCGTCGCGACCATGGTTTTTCCAATTTCCAATTTTCCAAGGCCGCGGGTGCGGGATAGCTTACGTAACGGTACACACACAGCTCTGATTTAAGGTAGATTTTAAATGCATGCAGTATGAAAACTCAAATGTAATACATAGTTTTATTTTAAATCCGTACTTTGTGTTCTACTACATGGGAGAAGAAGGTTTTGTTTTCCGATTCTCGTTTTAGGGGTTGTGCACTATAAGAACTTAACAAAACTGACATAAACTCCTAAAAAAAAAATCTATTCTAAAAAAAAATTTCCTGTATAAACCAGCATACTTTCTGTGGTAACTTTATGCCAGTTGCACGCACATAGACTTTCGTTAACTTGCCAAATTAAACTAGGTACATGTTAACATGTACAGCTTTTTACACTCATACAACACAAATCACCAACAAATTAACATTGTATCGATCTTTATGAGATCCCAACAAACAACTTTTCCAGCGACAGCCATATCGAAATCCTAACCGTTTTTGAGTTATTAAGCAAAAACTTTCAAGCGTTATTGGCCCTTAATTTTAGGGGCCAGCCCTTTTTTATTGGTGTCAAATGAAAGCCCTTAACATTCTGCACAACTTTTATTCTACATGTCTTAACAAAATATTTTTCGTTTAAAAGATACAAAGAAAAATATGTCTAAATTTTCGCACTTTTTGGAATCCTATTTTTTGACCCCTACCTTTTTCTAAATAAAAAACGTAATCCAAAAACAAAAATCGATGTGCACAACTTCAATGTCTCTGTTATTCAAATTCGTTGGATTCCCATTCCCTGCTATCATAGTCTCGGAGCCTTTGTCTGGAAACCAAAGGCCCTAAAAATTTTTAAAAGGGGAATAACTCGTTAACGGAAGAGGAATTTTAAAGTTTATGAAATGTTTTAGATAGTGTTTTGTAATGTCTATGAGCCCTGAAAATTTGAGTAAAAACCGTTCAGAAATGAGCAAGATATGAAGCCTCAAAGTTCGCGTCTAGGAAGAAAAAAAAAAAAAAAGAAAAATAAGAATAATCTTACAAGCACAATAATAGTAAGGTCTTCCGTTGGAAACGGAAGACCTTAACTATAATGTACGTATTATCCGTTGAACTGTTAAAAGCGCGTACGTGTCTTAATCAATATTTCTTGGCCATGGTATCGATATAATGATAAATCATCTATTATAATTTGCAATAGGGTACAAACTTACCTCCACAAGACAAACAAGAAACAAGATCATTCACGAAAATGTCTCCCTTGCTGTAGATTCTCCCAGCGAGGCAATTTTCAGAAAATTCTAAACTGCAAGCTATTCATAGATAATCTATTTCTTTTTTAAGTAAATATAGCGCATCATAAACATTAGAAAAAAAATCTCTCACCGAATTTTGTTAATTCGACTATTTTGTTTAAAAAATAATTCATATAACGCTTGTCCCAAACTTAAGTCTAAAAGTAATATTTACTGTTTTATTCGTTTGACATGTACATTATATTTGTAAAAGTTTACAAATTATACAATGCAATTCCCTTCATACATTAATTTTATTCATCGCATAACATTTGTTCTTCTCATTTTTGACATATAATGAGTTTAAACAAAGCTTCAATTATTTCGTGAACGTAGTAACTCGTTGAATTTAGAATGCTGGATAATCAGCATATTACCCATCAAATATTTTTTAATTCTAAAATGTTATAATGTACTGAACGGCAAAAATATTCCTCAAACCAAGAAGGACATTTAAATTAATGAACCAGTTACGCAATATCAAAGTCTTCTCTAAATATAACCACAGTTACGTAGACGACTATATTTACATAGAAGGAATGCCCTGTATGAAGACAAAATTCATATTTTTTGCGCATTACGTCAACAACCGCAAGTATAGAGACACTGTTTAGAATGTGGATATATGTCCTGTTATTAATATTAACATGAAACAATTAGATATCTACTTTACAACGGGTAAAATTTGAAGTGCAATAAATTTTTTACAAGTGTATGTTTGATGTTAGTTCTTTAAAAACGTGTTTTACCCTGTTTTGATTTTATATCCCTAATGAGAGTATCTAAAAAGAAATCTGAATAAAAATGTAGAACAAATATACTCCTACATATTCTTATCTACCTACATGCATTCTTTCATCGCCAGCTTATACTTTTAAAAAAATACTATATTCAAAACGCATTTTAAAACAACTTTTTTTCGGCAATTTGAATTCTCAACATTTGGACATATTATATGTTTAGTTTTATGACCGAAATTTTAAAACAAAATACACAAACCGCTCTGGAATTCGATCCCAATAAAACAAACGTCAATCACTATCTATGGTCTACATGTTTAATCACTTGTGTTTTGTAAACAATTGAATTAGACACAGCATTTATAAATTTTCGAGGAATTCACATTTTTTTTTTCAATTTGGTAGGGTTATTTCTTAAAATATGTCTAATTGAAAGCGAAAGTTCTTAAGAAAATTTTTGGCTCTGAATGTAAACACATTTTTAAGGAGCCCCTCCTTTTATCAAAAAGCATGAACATTTATCATAATCTGTGTAACCACCAACCAATTCACTGAATCTTTGTATGAAGTTTCGAAACGTAATTCTACATTAATTTCTCTTGTTTTTATTTAATGATATTTATCGCATTCCAAAGGAATCTTAAATACTTTATCAGAATAAAACAGAATGCAGTGTTTTATTTCTAATAAATTTATTAATTGCTGAAGCTCTCTGCTACAATTGTGTAAGCATCAACAACACAAACCGGAAAAACCAAGATTGAGCTTAAAGCTAACGATAAACATGTTTAACTAATATCATGAATAAGACGGAAGGAGGTTAATGTACAAAGTTGTGCATGTAGATAATTGATAACAAAATCACAAGTATTTATGAAATATATTATCAACATAATTTCCGCATGTTCAAACATGTTTAATCTATTGTAAAGACATCCATTACAAAAATGCATACAGTAATTTATTCAACAAGAATTCCCTTTTTAAATAAAGGACTTTATTTTCAGTAGCTAATGTAAAAAATGTTCAAAGTCGACCTTGCTATATATACAAATGTCCGTTAGATTTAAAGATTAGAATTTATCAATGAAAAACTGACAATAACAAACCGTCAACCATCTCAAAAAGCCATAAAACGTAATACAAATTCAAAGCAGAGGAACACGGACCTCCAAAAAGATAGAGGTAGGATCAGGTGCCATGGAGGAGTGAGCATCCTCTGCTGACCGGTCACACCCGCCGTTTGCTCTTTGTCGTAATCGGGAACAAAACTCAATTTAAACTCAATGTTCTATAACAGTACTATTACAGTTGAGTTTAAATTGATAACTTTTAAACTTTTAATGTAACATATGCTCAACATAACTATATACTTATATACAAAATAGGTATATATATCGCGCTTTTCTGATGTTTTCAAAAATGTTTTATAAAAAGCACTTCCAATTAAATTTGTACGTGAATAAAGAACACAATATTTATAATCAACATGCGACTGTATATATTATTAGTTATCTAGGTTCAATCAAGGTTGTACGGGGATTTCCACCGGGTTATATTTTATTCACCCTGAGGCCTGCGAATTTATTTCCTATGTTATACAAATTTTAAATTATATTGTTTTAACAGTGGTCTGCAACTTGAAAATCGGCACAGGATGAAGCTCTGACATCCAGTCAACTGAATGTAAACTGAAAGGTCTGGAAAGGTGACTGGATGGCATAACTATGCCATTCAGTCACATTTCAGTTGACTGAATGGCACAGTTCCATCCTGTGCGGGTCTAAAATCATTCTGAATAAAGAGAAATAAATCATATAACATTTTTTGTATTCATGAATCATAATAAACAATGTATTTAAATTCAGTTGTTAAACATGAATTTTTTGCACCCATTTGTAAAACAGTTCTTTGTTGTTCAAAATATTTTCAATATTTTTACGACTTGTAACATAAACAAAATAATTCCAAAAATGATAAATCCAAAAATACTGTATTTTATATCATAATCTTTTTTTTGTATGTGACGCTGATTTCGACATAGAAATTCCAATCCAAGATGAGATCCGCTACTTCTAAATTAAGTGTACAAAAAACAGGAAAATTCTTAAACAACTTGCCATTGTGATTTTTTTGTCAGCTTGAACATTGTGAGACATCTGTGGTATTCAATACAATGAAACAATAGTGTAATGCTAACAGGTTAATTAAAAACTAAGATGTATACAAAATAATAATTAAAATAATGTGGAATAAAATAAATGTCTTTTTTATAATATAAGCATCATATATCTATTTGGAAAGGTTTTTCCAGTTACCTAGAATATTTTTTTCTAAAGTTAAAGCAACAAATTACAATCGGATTTGCATTTTGGGCGCATACTGGTTAAATTAAATGCACCATCACTGATACCCTTTTGAATTTTTTACTTATGTTGTGTAACATATTTCAATTGCAATGACACCCTTTTCGAGAAGTTCTTGATACAAGATCATTCTTTTGAGATACCTTGATAAAGTGTTGATGCTTGTTTATGTTTAATAATTTGGTTTACAATTACTCTTAAACCTTTACGTTGTTTTTTGTGCGTTTGTTGGTTTTTTATAACTTATTGCAGTTGTGCTAATTTAGTAACTTTGGCGATGTGTTTGCCTATAGCCAAGAAATTTTTTTCAACAAGAAAAGCTCGGCTAAATATTGAGTGCATGTGTCCTCAACCTGTAAAAACAGAGCATCCTTCTGATTTAAATGCATCTCACGCAAACAGGAATAAAATAATTTTTGTAGTATACCGTACACTTATTTACTTTGATGTCGAATGTATGCGTCTTGTTGAACATGTGTTAATTTCACCAAAAAAAATCTGAATAAAACTGAGAGGAGAAATCCTATATATGATAATGGCCTTTTGAATATTCATGAATTCCTCTGGATTAAGACTTTTAATATACTCACTACATCATTTAGATCAAATAATTTATGCTTAAATTATTGGTAGAAATACTTGATTGATCCGTGTAATACATGCATTATCTCCTAGATAAATTGAATTTTTGATAATGCACGTACTGCCTGGTAGAATTTTTCATATATATCCCTGGATTTCCAGTTTTATAAATATTTCTATAAGAGGGGTTTTCATTTTTCCATTAATGCTTGTTTTATATGCCTTGTATTCTAATTTAAATAGTTACAGCAGTTCTCTGCGGCTTTGATAGTAAAAAGATTTTTTTAATCAGAAGACAAAAAAGAACAAATACAAGAATACCAGAATTTAAATAAAATACTACATTTGGCTGTGTATTCTATTTAGCGCTTTTGGCGGGATGCGGCATTCGCTAAATCAAGTACATCGCTAAATGTCATGCATACATGTATAAGAATAGTCACATTCAGGAATAAGCTAATTAAAATCCACTCCAACTTGTTTAAAAACTAATTTCCGCCAAATATCGTACACGCCAAATATAATATGTTTACAGTATTTGATATTATAGCATTTTTAATAAATTAATGATGGATTGGGACTAATACAGTACATATCTAATATGGATGCACTGATCCACACTGCATAAACTGCTTATCAAATATAGAATGTACATCTAGTGTAGTAAAAAATTCAGAACAAACAAATTTCAAAATTGAACAAAGGTTTTGGGTTTTTTAAAAATCGGTTTAACGGTTTTAAAAATAGTAGAAACGTATTTCTTTTTTTCTTAACGTTCATTTACTTAAAGAAAGAACACCTACTGGTATGTGGCAAAATATGTTGTCTGAAAAAAAAAAAATCAGGAGAAAGCAAATGGGGCGATTAGTGTAATTCATCTTCTCCAATTCTGGGTCGGTCCAGCTAAAGTGTAGTCCACATCATCCCTCTTTTCAATGCGCAAATTGACAATTTTCGTTGCATTTTATTTTTAGCCTTAAGGAAGGAGTCTTCTCGTTATCAAACATACTTCTTGTAATAAGAAATTCATGAAATTTTGACAGTAAAACAGATCATAAAACCAAATGATTCTATCAGTTTAATCAAAATTTTCCTCCTTGTTTTCGAATAAAGGTCAGGTCAAGGTCACTACCTTTTCCCTCAACTTAAAGGATGATAAAAAAAAATGTAGTTCTTTGCAGTAATGTAGACATCTGTTTGAGATATGAAGATTCTATTCTTCAATAA
Source organism: Magallana hongkongensis (assembly GCA_016163765.1). Lineage (NCBI taxonomy): Eukaryota > Metazoa > Mollusca > Bivalvia > Ostreida > Ostreidae > Magallana > Magallana hongkongensis. Next base: position 61,805,744 of record WFKH01011925.1, read on the forward strand.
AATGATAGAATATCATAATGTCTTTCAGCTTATACTACATGTACAAAAATGAAATAAATATTGAAACTAAAATTGATATTGCTTAGCCAACATTTCCTCTAATTTTCTTAAATTTTGAAGATATTTTGATTTTTTTTATGCTTCCAATATTGAAAAATTTCTGATTTTTACGTATTATAAAGACTTTATATAAAGATATAAATTGACAAAAAAGCTTATATATTGACCATGTAATAAGAGAGAAAAACTGATTTTAGGGATTTTTTAGCACAAATCAATCCATAGAATGGGCGCTTTAAAAAGGTTATAAAAATATAATTTGATAGGCAAATCTTATTCCAAAAACAAATTCTGAAACCCAAGTATCATATCATTAATTCACATAAATGAAAAAAATCCAACATTATTGTTATTGTTTCAAAAATGCTAAAACAGACTCATTAATCTAAAGCAATTCTGAAATGCGAAACATGTGATATTTTCCTACTCCAATATTCCGCAAAAAATATAGTCCTTGTTAGATTCAAAACATTTATTACTATTTCTATGCCAAGATGTATGATAGTTAATACGAATGAAAAATATACTATTTTAATTTCCTTCCAAATTGATTAAATGGACAGTTAATCAAATTTACGTTTGACAAGTCGAAAACCAGAAGACTCCTTCCTTAACACGGTACATGTATAAAGCGTTCGAACATAGAGTACCTTTTTGACTCATATACATGTATTGCGGTAGCTCAGCTTTTCCTTTTTCTTATATTGACGTGTCTCATACAGTCTAAACATATTTTCATTGAATATAAACTTAACAAATTAAGGTTTAATTTGTTGTGACAAAACTTCCTCTTACTTTTTATGGTTGTGATATTAAAAAATAATAATAAAACATTAGGAGTTGAAACTTAGTATATTCTTAAATATTAAACCAATTCAGTGCACATTAGCATAATCTTGAATCTTAATATCAACTTAGAAAAAGAAAAATTCTAACATGACTTCTTTTTTTTAAGTCGACCAACATTTTGATTTTGATTAATATTTTGACTCAAAAAATAGTTATAAAATAAAATATAATAATATTTAAACATGTTCAAAGCACATAAAATACTGTTCATAAATCAGCAAATCGTGCAGTTTAATGCCAGAGTATTACACATTCATTTCCCACAATGTTTACATGTAACAAATAACATCATTTCGTCATTTTATTAGGCAGAAAAACCAGAACGGATTTCATAACTAATTAACAAACCAAAAAAAGGAAAATAAAAAATGATTGTTTGAGGATATAAATCATCAGGGTTCTACATAAAAAATCCAAATCCAAAATAAGATTCAGAATTTAGATTCAGATTGTTTCAGAAACAATTTTTAAAAAGACACAGCAGTTTGTATCCACGATGTGCATTCTGGTCATTTTTTTCAGATAAATTATACAAAACAAGCTGACCTAAAACAATTATACATCTCTCAAATACGCATTATCCCTTCAATTATTTAAAACGCATGTATGTGTCTTATTCAATATTTTTAATATCGATAAATTAATAACCATCAATTATAGTTTGCAGTCCAAACTTACCTCTACAAGAAAAAAAAATACAAGAATCAAGATTATTCACGAATGTATCCCTCGGTGCAGATTCTTCCAGAGAGGCAATTAACGGCAAGCTATTAATGATATATTTCTGGACAGGAGGTTTTGTGTAAAGTAAATATAGCACATGAATAATTTTATAAATAAAACCTGTTAACGAGCTTTGTTTATTCGATTGTTTTGTTTTTAAAATATCATATAAAGCTAGTCTTGCATGTAAGTCTATAGCTATAGGTAATATTTACAGCTTTATTCTTTTGACATATACATGTACATCTTAATTATTTATTTATTTGTAAATACTATACTCTTCATACATTTTATTCAATTGCAATGCATTACATTGTGATGCTATATCATTTGTATGTTGCATTTCTGTTTTCTTTACATTTTTAATACATGTTTATACATGAAGGTGTAATCAAATTATCATATTTTTAAATCGTTTAATGAACGTAACAAACTGATTTTGCTCATGTGTTGCGCAAAGAAAGAAAAAATGTAATAGATATACTAGTTACGTGTATACACGTTGTATTTGCATGAAATGAGTTTGTAATTAGCTTCAAATATATCGTGAACCTAGTAATTCGTTGAATTAAGAATGCTGGATTATAAACATTTTACCCATCTTATCCATCAAAACATTAAAATAGATTGTTGAAAGGCAGGAATATTCCTATCACATATAATTAAATGTACCAGTTTCGTATCAATTGAAAGTCTTTTCTTAATATAGATATAAACACGGCTACGTAGACAACTATACTAGCGGAAAAAAGAAACTGTGCATTATTTAATATATGAAAAAACATTTAAAAATTACATTGAACAAATTTTATTTTTTGTAATACTGTAAACACATGTATTCGTAACAACATCTCATAACACATTAATGTCAACGTCGAATAACGTCAATTTCATCACACTCGAAAGTCACTGTTATTTGAAATTAAATTAACAAAATTAATAACGCGTGTGACCACCATTTGCGTTCACACATGCTTGACAGCGACGCCTCATTGATGCCACTAAAGTGTTCAGAAATGCTTGAGGGATGTTGTTCCAGATGTTGGTTAAAGCCTGGCCTAAATCAGCCAATGTCACTGGCTGATTTGGTAAACGGCGTAAACGTCTTTCCATTTCATCCCAGACCTGCTCGATCGGCGACAAATCGGGGGAAACAGCTGGCCAAGGCAAGACATCGACATTCTGTTGAACAAACAAGTCCCTGACTACACGTGCAACGTGTGGCCTTGCGTTGTCTTGCTGCAGAGTGATGTGATTTTGATGTCTCTGTATGAAGGGTGTCACATGACGCTGAATAATTTCATCTCGATAGCGTACGCCGGTGAGATTTCCATTGACAATTTGTAGAGGGGTCCTTCCACGTGCTGATATTCCAGCCCACACCATAACGCTACCACCACCAAATTGTCGACGTTGCACAACACAAGCGTCCTGGTAACGCTCCCCAACGCGACGATACACCCTACAACGGCCGTCACTGCTATCCAAATGAAATCTGGATTCATCAGTGAACAGAATATTGGCCCAGTCCTGTATTCTGAATCGCAGATGTAGTGTGCACCACGCTAGTCTGGCGATACGATGACGTTGAAGCAGTACTGGGCGCACCGCTGGACGTCTTGGTCTGATGTTTTGCTCGCGCAGACGATTACGGACAGTTCTTGGACTAATTGGTCGAAGCCCTGGAATGCAACGGGCAGTCAAACTTGCTGTCTGGAAACGATTCTCAGATGCACAAGTCTAATGTGGTTGTCCTGTTGACGTGACGTCACACGAGGTCGCCCAGAGCGCGGTCGATCCTTGGTGTTGCCAGATTGTTGAAAACGTCTCCATAATGACTGGATGGTGTTCCGATGAACTCCAAAGTGTCTTGCTACAGTATTTTGTGCCATTCCAGCTTGCAGTATCCCAACAGCACGATTACGTTGGTTTTCGTTGAGTCGTGTCATGACATAGTGGTAAATTTTGTTGAAACTAAAGTGATTTCCTTAACAAAAAAGTGTAAACAAATCCTTTACAGTTCTTATTCCAAACAGTATTGGCCCGTAAAACTCGTGCGTACAAATTCTTCATTAAACAACAGGTTCTCATTAACCATGAAAAAGTCCGTGCACCCGGACGGTTACCATCCGATATTGTCAAAAACAATACCATTATCGATTGTTTAAATTTTATAAATACAAACAATAGATATAGAAAAATTATACTAAATTTTATTTATAATGCACAGTTTCTTTTTTCCGCTAGTATATATCAACCGCCA
>WFKH01011925.1:61809648-61844306 GCA_016163765.1 Magallana hongkongensis
TAAGACTGTAACGTGATCATATGTCCCGTAATTTAATAATAACATAAAACTCATTCTATTTCAACTTTACAAAGTGTGGAAGTTGAAGTGCAATAAACAATTATTTTTACACAAAAGGGTCCACTCTCTATAGCTTCAGTGCACTCGTTCTTTGTTCGCCCGACCATCGGCTTAAATATGACCTAGGCATTACTTGGAACCAGGTAGGTATCGCTTTACTCTATTGACGAAAAAAGTTAGCAGTATGGCGTTATCCACCTGGCCCCAGCTTATCGAGCGATATGGTTGAGTAATTCGTATACGGTCAGCCGTTTGTCAGCCGGTTTTCGTTTTCAATTGGTGTCTGTCGGCCAACATTTAAGAAAAACCTAAATACCTCAATGTCGACCGATCGACGGTAGACAAAAATAACTGTCTATCGATGGCCGGACGATGATCGAGGGTTGTTCGACGGACTATTCAACCACTGCTTCAGCGGAAAAAAATCGGTCGCAGACGCAGAAAAAATAATAACTTGGCCCGACAAACATAAAGTGGTTGGTGGATTAAAAAAAGAGGTCAAAAATTGGCCAAGACAACGGCTGATGAAATGCAACCTATCGCCTGTTGATCGATTTTGGAGATGTGACAGGGATTTTAAGTCATCAATACTTTTAATCTTCATTTTGAAAGTCTTTTATTGAGATAAAAGCACGAGACATTAGTCACGTATATTGTTATGTAAACATTAAAAAAATATGTTTTGTTTACAAACGTCACACATTATTAATTGTTTATTTATATTTCATTTGATTATTGTTTTAGTAAAATTTTTGTTTAATTCATTTTTTGTATTAAATGTGATTTTTTTTTTTTTAAGTTTATCATTTTCAACGTAATACGTGATCAATTTTTTACGAACCGGCTATTAAATTGAAAAACAAACATCATTTTTTCACCTAGAAAGTTATCCTGCAACCTCCATATAAACTTGTAATTCATTTCTTATATAAATAAAAACGTAAGAATTATGAGCTAGGTAGTCCATGGTATGACTATATTATGTTCACTATTGTTCGTAATACCTTAATTCAGCTTTAAATACATTAAATATGAAAAATTAAGATTTGAGAAATTCAGCTCATATCATATTCATCCCTCTTTTAAATATATTTATTTTAAGCTTAAGTTGATACATGTCATTAAAATATTATTGTGTATTTTGGTAAATCATATTCAACGAAGAACCGAAGTGTAAGAATCAACAATATACAATTAGTATGTAAGATAGATTTTAGCTTAAAATTCTTATCAAGATAAAAAAAAAAAAAACTCCAGCAGGCCTTTATCTCATGACTTGCATATAAAAGCTGACTCTTTAACCTATTGCAGTACGGTTTTATAATTGAACCTAGTGACAAAAACACGTTGAAAGATAAAGTAGACTTGACTGTTTATTTTTAAAGATATTACGGCACAACATGAATGTGTCCCATATCTTCTTTATTAGGAAAAAATAGTTATCATGTTTACTTATTTTATGTCATTTATATTTTTTTAAATGCCTTTGAAATGAAATTTTTTTAAATATGAAATGCATTTTTTTCGAACAAATAATTTACATGTATGATTGATTATATTTACTCTTACTGACTAAATTAGCTAGAGAATATTTACAATTATGTTTATATAAATAATGTTATTTGTACATTGATTATACGAATTTACATACGTTTTACATTATACACAAATCTACTTTATTTGTTTTTGTCATGTAAAACAAACTTGTATTTTCTTTCAGTTTTACAATTTTTGAGTGTATCAAATTCAAGATTTTTTTTTCAAAAACAGGTTATACATACACCTAACAATTAAACATAAATTTACAATGGAGATTTTTTTTGTATCACTTAAATCAAATTTAAGAATTCCATTTTACTGATTTAACGAAACATACATAAAAAAAACGCCGGAGCAGAGACACAAAATCAAACTGAAAGCCACATCCAACCATATATGGCATTTGGTACATGTATTTTTCTCGTTCATACCGTAGTAATATATTTTTACTATTCTTATAATAGGTTCTATTATTCCGTAACTAGCCTTCAGAATTTGAACACCTGATATCAAATGATTCATACTACTTGCAACGTAGAGAGCGAGAACTGTTTGTGGCCGGTCCTCGGTGACAGACGACAGCAAAGAAAAACATGGATGCTCTTCGTCGACATCATCACGGGAATTGCGTAAAAGAGAAATGAATGTGAGGATATACAACATAGTACCCCACATGGCAAATCCCAAGATATGATGTTTGCTACTTTGCTCCATATTTGGGTCATTGACTTGATTTATTTTGTGTATGAAACCCCAATCCAAAATAAGATCCATTGATTCAGATATGACTTTAAACCAGAAGAAGAAGTGAGTTTCTTTCACGGTGAGCATCCTCCACGATGACATTTCTACCCAATTTAATAAAAAAATCAGCAATAAATCCAAAATTTCAATATACTTTAAAAGTGTTTTATCGAAGAAAAAAAAATTGGGAGAGGGCTTAGATATGCAAATTGCCTGCTGCCCAATCCTATTACATGTATCTCTGTGCATAAGAATATTGTTTAAATTTTAAATTATTAATATTATTTTTAACTATACTATTTATATCAACATTGAAAAACCTACCGCTTTTTAGACAAGTCCCTTAAATTGACAAGATGCTATGCAAAGGATCTGATAACACCTGTTTATATATGTACTATCGAGAAGCAGTTTTCGGAAAATCGTCTTATCAACTCTAAAGCACTAAATTTAGATGTTCTACATTAAGTTTATCTTTTAAGTGTGTTTTCTTTAAAAAATGGGAAAAAAATATATGGCACATATGCTTGGCTTCTAAAGATTTTCAAATGAAACTAAAACTGTATTGTAATCCAACTAGTTATATTCAACAAATATAAATGTGCATAAAAAATGATTTAATTTGTTTTATATCTAATAATAATGGTGTTGAAATAGTCTTGATTTTGTTGATGCTAGGTGACAACCTCAATGAAAAAGCAGCTTGATAAAGTTTTTAAGCAACTAACCAACCGTAAATGACGTTCACTCTTTACACCAATATTATCGATATCTTGATAAATTACATTGTTCAAAGTTTAATAAAGTATTCCTCACACAGTGTAGTAATGAAACGTAGACTTTATAAATGAAATGTACTATTGTACACATTCTGTTCAAAAAAAGACTGCCAAACAGCTTTAGTATTCTTTAGGAGGCAGAATTGCCAACAAATAAACCATCAGATCTGCCTAAAATTTTAGCTATCAACTATTACTTTGTAAAGAAAAATTCCATATATTTTATCATTCAAATGTGGGTATTTTCCTATATTTTATTTAAGGAATAAGGAATCATTCTTTGAGTATTATGAGGTGATAATTTCGGTCGGGGCGTGGTCAAATCCAATAAAGTCCGAAGGGCTTTATGATTGATTTGACCACACTATTTTAAAACCACTACTTTTTATGTAGCACATGCTATGTATTACTACGCGGCGCAACCAATATCCTTTTACAGTTATGCTATAAGACACACCCATTTTGTGTCACTCATGTTAATGAAGTTATTGGGTTTTAGGGTTCAAAATTGATTCGTAATGTTATCACAGACAAAGACAGTTAAAAATGTAAATGTATAGAGTTCTTCAAAAGCAGATCAATAAAGTCGAGAAACGGCCACGACCATCGAGCCCTCTTAATGATGCAACATACAGTACAATATCAAATTTTAAGTAATTTCAAGGTTTGTTGTGCCAAACAAGAACTTCCTCTTCTAGCTGTGTATACATTAAATCGAATGTGCGATAATATCGGTAGAATAGTAAATCAGCATACCTATTGTTCATTGCATTGAACGGCCATATATTTCTTCAGTTTTATCTAAAACGAACAATTTACATTCAAGAAGGAAGGGTATATCTCTATTTAGAATCGGTGGGATAACAAAGTATAACCAAAATAATACCTTCAGTTACTTGATGTATTGTGACACATTTTAGATGACGCGTGATTTTGAAAGCAACTGTCAAACAGCAGGACGGAAATAACACTCTGTTGTTAATCGTAGAAAAATTAAGATAAACGTCTTATAATTGTAAATTTTCTAAAACGTCCATATGTTTTGGACTGTATTTTCAAATGCCTGACCATAAACAGGATACGTTTTCTCTGTGTAATTAAAATGCCTTATAAATAAAACAAATTCCACACTCAATGTTCCACTCCCGCTGGATTCTCTGCTTTTTAGATTTGTTTATCGGGTCAGTTTTTACCAATGCTAATTCTTCGGATGGCATCATTTCCAGTTTTCATTTCTTGATATGTATGTTACTGTATTGCTTACTGGTTAGTGATATATAAAAATAACTGTTGATTTAAATTTAGAACGTTGTGATATCCACAAGTCATTTTGTATTTATTTATAGAAATAGTCTGATACATTCTTGGAATGAAAAGCGAAAGTACAATTGCGTCGTTTCAGGAATCATAAGATTTACCAAAACAATGTAGAAGTATCATTTTAATTTTGCAGAAAAAAAATAAAATAAAACCATTTGTATGATACGGAAATTGATTTCAACTTTAGAACAATATCGAAAATAACTTGATATTACCATTTAGAAAATCGTTTGGACGGAATTGGTGTTATTCAAGCATTACATTGAACATGTCCAATATAATGGGCTTTTTAAATAGTACTCAATAGGTCTTCTCTTAACGTTAACTTAAGCTCATACTGAGAGCAAAATTTCAATAGAACATGGGGAAGATGTTATTGATATGCTTTATATTTTGCATTTAGACGTACATTGCGCGGGTAAGTTAAGGAAGCATATGTACAATTTTGCGTCTTATTTTGACTGTAATACATAGAATCGTAAAATTAAGTTACTGTTTTGAATCTGACCAAAAACATATTATTTTCCGATAAAAGAGATATCACTGCAATAAAATTGGGTAGTACATGTGTACATTACTGCCATCTCGGTGCGTTATCACGTGATAACTATAATAAGCTTACATTTATTCCTTAATATAAAATGAGATAGAACAACACTACCCCGCGTTTTTCACAAAAAAATAAACATATCAAACAATGGAAAAAAACATCTCAGTTTTATAAAAACTGCTGCTAGAATCCTATATTTTCCTTTAATAAATAGTTATTACTTTATAATACGTCCAGTTCTCTTAAAACATTCCCAACTTTTGTAGAGTCTGCACGGAAAATGGTTTGCTTCATTAAAGTGGCATAGTTCAAACTATTAATACGTGTTAAACGTGAAGTTCAACATATATACGGGGTAGTGTTGTTCTAGTCGGATGTTTACATCGTAAACAACGACAGAGGAAAGTATGACCGATAAAAAAAAGCATAATTACATACCTTTAAGCGAATATTTGATAAATTTAACATATGTTCTAGTATTCTCTTGTTTAATTCTCAACAAAGCACAACGTAATTCTTCATTAGCGTTCTTTGATTTCTTATATTTTGAATCTTATCTGTTAACAATGCTTTCCAATCAAATTTACACGACATTCTACTTTCAGTCATGACCACATCAATGTATAATTCTACCAAGGTCCCCTAATACAGTCTAATTTATGGGAGAAAAAAATTGTCTCGGATATGTTTCATTTTAATGTGGTCTATGTTTTGCTTTTTTAATATTTGAATAGATATTTAATAATTAAGATTTGTTATATCGCGGAAATACATGTATCTTTGATTCCATAGGCTTCCTTAACACCCCTGCTTGGCTGACAGCATAGGACGTTCCGCGCTGTGACTTTTCGGCCCAAAAAGTTTAATACCAAACGTCAATGATTTTCCTGAGTGAAAAGTATCACTCGCAGATATGCGTTAATTTTAAAAGTGTATTTATTTATTGAAATGTTCCACTCTGAAAATATTTGCTCACAGTAGTCACAGACCTCGAGAGTTTCTTCTATGAAAAGGGCTACATCATTAATTTTAGATTTGTTTTTCTTTCGAAAAAGCACAGATTTTGCTGTTATTCTTTTCACAGTTCTTTCACATAAATAAAATAATGCTAGTTAGCTTTTGTTGTTTTAGGAGACATGTGCTGAATTATCAACACGGATGTAGATAATTGTTCGTTTAATGGTTGCTTCCCTAATAATGAACTGAAATTGATTATATGGGGAAATACTATTTGTATGCAAAAAAATTAAAATAGAATTAGGGCTTAACGGACGGATTTAAATATTTTTCATACGATATTCCTATCTATATACAACTTTTAATATACAGCCTGTGATGTTTCATTAACTCTTTTACCTATTTTACATGCTAGAAATGCCAACAAATGCCTTATTCATATCTGGAAAAATGTTTCAGATACTAGAAATAGGAAACATTGATAATTTGAAATTGGAATTTGATCACAAATATTTCATTAGTCAGATGCAACTAATCAATTAAGTTACGTCACAGTCTCTATTTGCTTGACATCTATTTATAGTGACAGATTGGGTGTCGAAAGACTTCCTTGTAATTAAATTTAAGGTCTGAAAATCGTTGTAAAGTCTAATCTAGATGTTAAAATGAAGCATAAATAGTCCATTTCCACCGCCCCCGCCCCCCAACAAACACACCTGGATTGGTCATTGACCGCGCGATTCAAATCTCTCTATATTAATCCGTTGTTAATTTTAAGAAACAAAAAATTACTCAATGTTGTCAAATTCATTTACGTCCGAGGAGCTTAATGATAGAATTGATCACGCCCGACCGTATTTGATCTCGAAATATTCATAGAATGATTCCTTATTACTGATACATATATAAGTTTCAGTTAGCTATATATATAGTGTTCAAGAATATATTAAACCATTAACATTTCTAAGTCATTTTCGTTTTGTGTTATTATATAAAACCTGCCATGCACATCAACCGCGTCATTAACGCGCTGTAGTGGACTTATATACGCTATAATATCGGTTTGTTGTATAATCGCATTTATCGCAAACAAAGACCTTGAAACACGTATCCATTTTATTCTACCTTTTAGCTACATCTTAACAGCTTGTTTTACTGATATATCTGATGTCTTTGCCATTGGTTGATGTTGGTACATGTAGCTGTTAATTTCTTTCATTGGAATATGTGGCTCATTAAGTTGGATGCTTTTCTAGTACATGTAGTAAATATTTGTCCATACACCCAAAACACTCTAAAAGATAAATATTGTCTGCTTTTTTATATCTTGAGAAAGGTAAACCGACACTTAACTTCTTATGGTTGCGATGTCAAAATATTTTAGAATTGTTCGGAGTTAAACGGTAAGATACTCTTACACCTGAAGCCAATTCATGACACATTAACTCGATCATTATTTTTAAACATTTACTACACTTCTACTTGATATTGTCCCTGCACAAAAATGTCTATTTAGTTATCTCTTTACTTTGATGCAATATGAAGCTTTTACATTTTTCTTCAACAGCTAGCGTCAAAATATATAGCAATACATGCTACAGTGAGCAAGTAGAAAAACGATATTTTATCAATGAAAAAATGACAATAACAAACCGTCAACCATCTCAAAGATCCATAAAACGAAATACAAATTCAAAGCAGAGCAACACGGACCTCCAAGACAGAGGTAGGATCAGGTGCCATGGAGGAGTGAGCATCCTCTGCTGACCGGTCACACACGCAGTGTGCTCTTTGTCGTAATCGGGAAAATAAAAACCGCAAAAGTCCGTAGACAATTAGGTAATTAATTATGGTCTAACAATTAGTATGAAAAACTTCAGTCAGCATGCGACTCAGTGGAAGATTGTATTTGCTGACAAGGTCGTTGTATCGACCATAGAACTTACGAAAAGATGACTTTAAACGAGACTGTTGATAGTCCTGTTTTATCAACTTGTTTGTCAGTAGCTTGCCTCGTCTTAGAAACTGTTCATACGAAGAGCATGCCCTTGCGTATCGAATTAACTCAGAGACAAAAACACCATATGCAGGTGATGTAGGTATATTGCTACATAAGTAAGGAAAGTTGACTACAGAAAAATTGAAGTCATCGCGTTTATCATAAAGTTTTGTTGTTAGGTTACCATCAATGTCCATTTCCAGTAAAATATCCAAATATGAAACAGATGACGCTGACTACGTGGGATCTTTTATTTCAAGTTCACTGGGATATATCGAGTAGACGTAAGTATGGAAATAATTGTTAATTGATAATACGTCGTCGATATACCTAAATGTTGAGTTGAAGGCCACAGCGAGTGATTTATTTTTTTCACGTACAAGTTTTTGAATAAATTCTGCTTCATAAGAATACAAAAAAAGGTCTGCTAACAATGGGGCACAATTGGTACCCATGGGAATTCCAACAGATTGTTGGAAGACTTGATTTCCAAAAACTACATAGAGGCTGTCTATCGGAAACTCAAGCATATTTTTAATGTCAATTTCAGAGTACTTGTGTGTGCAATCAGAATGGTTTTTAACAAAATAGTTTTTTAGATTTCCAATGACAAGGTAAGCATTTTTACGACTTCAATTTTTATTGAAGAAACAACTGTCGATGATATCAAAAAGTCTAGATTTTAATTTGTCGTGGGGAATGGTTGTATAAAGCGTTGAAAAATCGTACGTTTTTATGCTATTGATTTTGGTAAGATTTTGTGACCTCAAAGTTTCTAATAATTCTTTAGAGTTTTTTAGTATCCACATCTGATTCACACCACTTCTGGAGTATATTGTTGTACAGTACTCTTGAAGCTTCTCCTTAACTTCTGTAAGAATTTTAGTAAGGAGTAAAGAGAGAGGTTTGGTAGAACATTTACTGGAACCTGCTATATATCTCTGTTTGTAAGGACTTTGTGAAGCTTTGGAATCCAGTACAAATAAGGTAAATCAAATTCATTTTGTTTATTGGGGATATTAAAGGTATTCATAACCGATTTATGATTTTGAAGTATTTCCTGCTTGGAAAGGCTGCTATGGGTGTAAGTAGGATTACCATGTGTAGAATCGAAACCTAGTTCTTTGAAAATGCAATTAATATAATAAATACAAACAAAGACAATGTTGATACTTGCCTTATCAGCAGGGACCAGTACAAACTGATCATGCAATCTACCTAGTTCTTTTCTCACTTCTGCATTATTAAAACAGAATGATATATGGTTTTCATTTGACCTCTCAGTCTTTTAATTCGAAATTTTAATATACATCTGATGCTTTTAACCCACTCTGACAAGGTATCAAGGTCTTCTTTTTCAGATTTTGCCCATCGCTTGGCGTAATCTTCAACAGCATTCATGATATGTATAAAATTACGACGCCATTTGAAGGATCTAGGTTCCCTAAATTTTGGCCCTTTCATAATAAGGGATTTTAGGTCATCGTTATTAACTAAATTAACATCACCAGTAATGACGTGTCCGGCAGGACTATAGTTGTAAGGTGAAGAAGAACATAAACACTTTGGAGGATTATCTTTCAGATGTTCTTTGAATGTATCTGAATAGATTTTTGCGATAAGATATATCAATATTTACATCATTATTTTATTGATAACATCATTAAATCATCAAAAAAAAAATAAAATGATAAAATGAATTAAATCCAAGATTCTGCATACTAAAGGAGAAATTTTTTTTGATTATTTTGCAGGCAATAATAAGATTATGAAAAGAACAACAGAGAACACACACAACACAATACAGAAAATCATATCAAAGAATTTTTCGCATTCGTAGTCATGAGATTCAGTGTTGAACGTTTTCTTGCTCTTTTCTCTTTCGGTGGAAAGTTTGTTCGCCCGTATAAAAGGCTCAATGATTCCATAAAGAGCTTTTGCTATTTGAACCCACGATATCAAATGCGTAGTATGACCAGCCACGGCAATAGCAAGGATGATCTGAGGAAAATCTTCGGTGACGGTTGACAGCAACGAAAGGGACGGTGAGCAAGGGTTTTCTTTGTCTTCATCGTTACACAGGTCACAACAAAGGCTGACAAAGGTCAAGACATATAATATGGTTCCCCAAATAGCAAACCCTAAGACCCAATGTCTCTCGTCTACATTTTCGGAACTTTTGTTGATTTCGTAAAAGAAATCCCAATCCAGAAAAATATCGATTGTTTCAGAAACAATCATAAAAAGGAGAAAGCAGTTTGTATCATCGCTACGCATGCTGTTCAAAGGTTATATTCCTAGAAGAATTATAAAAATAAGATGATTTCAAACATTTATAAAACTATGTACGTATTATCCGTTAAATTGTTAAAAGTGCGCACTTGTCTTAACTAATATTTCATGGCCGTGGTATCGATATAATAAAAAAACCCATCAATAATTTGCAGTAGTGTACAAACTTACCTCTACAAGACAAATAAGAAACAATAGTATTTACGAAAATGTATCCCTTGCTGTTGACTCTTTAATCGAGGCAATTTTCTGAAAATTCTTTACTGCGAGCTATTCATAGATAATCTATTTCTAGACACAGGGTTTTAAGTCAAGTAAATATAGCACATTATACTAATTATAAAAAAAGCTTTCATCGAGTTTTGTTAAATCAACCATTTTGTTTAAAATAGGATTAATATAACGCTAGTCTCAACTTAAGTCTATAGGTAATACTTATTGTTTTTTCTGTTGACATCTAAAATATACTTTTGTAAATTTCCAAATTATACAATGCAATTCTATTCAACGCATGACATTCTGTTGCTATATCATTTTATATAGCATTTGTTCTTTATATTTTTTACATAAGATGTTTATAGATGTAGCAACACTCTATTTATAATATGATACATATTAAGGTATCTCACTCCTTACGTTTTGATTTCATTGCGCAGATGATCATTATATTTAAAATGAATATGGTTTTATTTATAGAGAGTGATAGACGTTTAGCATAAAATCATGCAAATATACATGTATATAAAACGATTTTTTAGCCATTTTTTTCCAGAATTACGCCTTTGAAGCACTATATCCAAAATTTGACATCACTGACCCTCAAGTTTTATTATGTCAAAATGATACTGAATACATTTCTAGGCAAACTCGATAAATCTTATGAAATTCTTGATATTCAAAGAGTTTTTATTCCAAACCAAATAGTAACTATTATCGAAATTGTCTTTTTAAGTGCAAAAAGGTCACAAAAAAGTTACATAATGTTTTCGTAATCCTTCTATTCAGTGTCACCATTGTTCATAATAAACAATATCTAAAGAAATAAATTTGCTTAATCAATAATACTGACATCAAATCCTGATCAGGTTGAAATTTCAGTTTATGTGTAAAAAGGTCAAATTAAATGGGCCATAACTCAGAGGAATGAAAACTGAACCCCCCCCTCCCCATTTTCTTTGTATTTTTAAAAATGTTTTGTCTACAGATTTCAATGATATACTTCTCATAAATTTCTTGATACAACAACATTGAGGAGTGGGATACCCTAAAAAGCATTTAATCATTTGATAAAAGTAATAAACCCATTTTCTTCACATTCACAGCAAAGAAAACAGATACAGAAAAAATGTAATAGATATAACATGTATTTACATCTTGCCTGCATAAAATGGGTTTGAACAGAGCTTCAGTTATTTCGTGAACGTAGTATATCGTGGAACTAACAATGCTGGATAATCAACATGTTACCCATCAATGTACTAAAACATTAAAGGAGATGTTGTTGAAAGGCAAGAATATTCCTCAAACCAAAAAGGACATTTAAAGATATGTACCAGATACGCAATTAGGTCTTTTATGAATATAGATATAAAACACGGCTGCGTATACTACTGTATTAACATAGCGGGTATGCCCTGTATGAAGAAAAAACACATATTGTTTGCACATTTTTCATCGATTCCGTCAACCGCCAAAATAGAGATACTGATAGGAATGTAATCATTTGTGCTGAATTTCTATTTTAACTTTTTTACACATACGCTAATTATGTTCGTGTATTCCTTATGCTAGTTCTCTAAAACATGAGCGTTTCACCCTGTTTTAATTATATATCTGTAAATAGAGTATCAGAAATATTCTGGATTAACATGTAAAGCAAATAAACGTTTACATCTTCTCATCGCCAGCGCATACTTAGATACTTTTCTTGTTTAAACCGGTCGCATTGTATCTTTGAAAAGGTAGCAGGAGGACATATTTTATAATATACTAGTATATGAATTATCGCACTATTTCAGAAATTCCTCTCGTGTACTAAATCTATGATCCTCCAAATCCAATAAACGGCAGTTTCTCCAAGAATGTATCACGGAATTATTAGCTTAATCAAATTAGCTTATGACATTCTTGCCAGATTAGTTTAGGTATTAGTGCTAACGAATTTGAACATTGCCATTTATGAGCTGATTGATTAAATTTATTTCGTCATTGGCATTATTGAGAGAAAGGGGACTTACCTCAACATCCAACCTTTCCACAACCATCGTCGTTTTTACTTAAAGAAGTTTGGTATTTTTCTTGCAGGGGGTGGGAGGCGCTAACAAGACATGCACATATTTCTTACAAGACAGTAGTATGTTTTGGTTTTCTTTGTTGTTTTTTCAATCATGTAATTTTTTTCCGTCCCTACTTTTAGGAATCCGAATTTTAAAAAAAAGAATATTTGAGTGAACAATTATAAAATTGTCCTAATACTATTACTATTATGTTGCTTTGTAATTATTAAGATCATATTGTCTATTTGGAAATATATACATACTTTATTAGATGCGTAATACGTATTGTAATTTTTCAGAAATAAACAAATACAGGTTTATCTTTTTAGCAAAAAGCAATTACTTTAACATTAATTTTTTTAATTCAAATGCCCAATTACATTAATGTAGGAATTGATTTACAATTTTATACGAAATATATTGTACACAAATATTTGCATATACATATAAATAAAAAAACAAAACATAATATTTTTTTTTTTTACAAATTAATGTAATGTTCCAGGGGTTTTACTAAATTGATGAGCAGTCATAGAACATATCATAAGAATGACACTGATGAAAATTTCAACGATTTTGCAGTTTTTTCGCCCTTTATTTGGTTTGTACTGTTTATTCATCTCGTTGATTTCCACAGCATTCATTACATTTTGAATGAAAGGCTCTAAAATTGCGTACGCAGCTTTTGCAATTTGTACTGGAGACACAAGTTCTTTTGTCGTCAAGGCAACAATGATAGCTAAAACAATTTGAGGAATGTCCTCAATGATCGTTGATAGTAAAGAAAGTCCAACCGAGCATGCGTTCTCTTCTTCGTCGTCACCATATTCGTTGCAACAGAACAAATCAATTTTGTTGGCAACTATCAACAAAAATAGGAAAGACCCAACGATGGCAAAAGCGAGGATGCTAGTTTGCACCTCATAGTTCACCTCAACTGATTTGCTGATCTCGTAGTAAAACTCCCAGTCCAACACCAGATCTATCAACTCCAAAGCCAGGGTAAACAGAAACCGGAACACTTTACAGCAGTCCATATCTGCAAAAGTAAATTTCAAAATATTTCAGTCATGTAATTTGGGGGGATTTTTTTATTATATATTTTTAAAATAAATTCTTAGTTTGTTTGTTGTTTAAACATGAAAAACAGTAAAAATTCTCTTAACATTTTCCATCTATGAACTTCATTTACTTAATAGGAATGGCGCGAAATTTCTAATTCTAGTCATTTTTTCGTACAGAAACTAAACATTGCTCAATACGTTTGCTACCCAAAAGAGAAAAGTTGAATTATTTTTTTTTAATCGTAAATTAAAATCGTAATTAAAAAAAAAAAAATGAATATGTAACAATTGTGTACTAATGCTAAATTCTAATTTTTTAGATAATAAGATTTACATCGATAGAGAAAAAATGTCAAAATGTGTCTATATCTATTAAATCTATATTTATTCAATAAAAAAGACGATTGTTTTCATTTTATCTAAGTAACTAATTAATTGATGTATGGCTAGCGCTGAGTACAGTATGCTATTCTTATTACTAATATTACAACGAAGTGTTTCTTCGTTTAAATGCCTATTTAAATTATATAGGCATTTAACCAGATAAGGTGGGAAATATTTGACTCACCTTGGATTAGATTATTACTATTTCTCCCACAACAAAATCCAAATATGAAGATTTCTGCATTTTCCCCTTTTTATAGGCCTGTACACACGTGCATAAATCTTCTATTTTGAGATTTGAAATTCCCAGGTATATATTTATCGACATGTGTATGAAAATGCATTAAAATGTAGTCCAAAGTTTATTCTACAAAATCAAAATGGTAATGTTTATTCTGTCGCTACCTATTTAAGTTCCCTATTTATGTTCAGGACGCATTGAATTTTAAAATGAATGCAACAGTAATTAATTCAAAAGCTTTCTACTAATGAAATGAAATAGTCCGTGAATACACGTCCTTCATAAAAGATATATCGATTTTGGCTCCTTCTCCATTTTTTCTTTCTTCGTTCTTTCATATATCTTATCATTTGATTATTAACATTTCAATAACATCTTCTCGGATAGATTCAGTTGATTCATACATTAAGGCTCAAAAAGTAATGAGAAGCGCTTAGCTTGAATCATCATTCCCTGGCTTTGAAAATAAATAAATTTCGTTTTAAAATCTCCCAGTTTTTAGCAAAAATCGCTTGCTTAAGAAAAAGTTGCAATGTCACTTTGATAAACTTGAATTTACTTGGAGGGAGAGTTTTTTATTTAGAAATATAAAACCTGACAGTTTAATAATAGATGTATATGTAAAATCCTACGTGCACTTTGATTTCTTAGAGATCGGTTAAATATATGGCGAAATACTATTTGTATGCAAAATAATTGAAATTGAATCAATTAAGGCTTTACGGATGGATTATAATTTTTTGCATTAAATATTCCTATCTTAACACAACGTTCAATATGCACCACATGTGAGACTTTGCATATTCTTCTAATTATTTTTTTTTGTTCACATGCTAGATATGCCAACATAAGATTTATTAATATCTAAACGAAAGGTTTTATTTGTCAAATGTAAAAAAAAATCATCATATTTACAATAAACAATGATGCATAGAAATAGGAAATTGATCACAAATATTTTACATGCCAGATGCAATTAAGCAATTATGTACGTCAACAGTCTGTATTTTCTTGACATCCATTAATAGTGACAGGATTTCCCCAGACTTCTTTGAATAAAAAAGCGAAAGCGAAAGCTATGGTTTATTTCAGAAAATGACAATCAATGCCATCATTAAAAAAAGAAAATAGTAACAGATTTTTTGTTGACAATGAGACAGAAATCCAAAGTTTTATCTGGATTTATTTAGGGTTATTCAATTATTTGTGCTACAATGAAAGAGTATGCAATAGCAGTAATATAACAAATTTCATCGAGATTAAATAATAATTAATTTGACGTAACATTGTTTCTTCTGATTCTGATTTTTTTTAAGTTATCCGATCCATATTAGGACCTAATTTTTCTAACCTTGAATATCTATCATGTATTAAATACTCTGATATTAATTTAAAGCAATTTAGAGTACAAAAAAAAATTACCAAGAGAAATTTTCAAAAACATTATTAACTAAGCAGTAATTAATTAATAAATATTGCCTTAGGGTATATGGGGACAACCACATTTTTTAAAATAATAAATTAAATACTAAGAATATCAATAAATGCTTTGGTGGAAAGATGTATATTATCATTAGGAATACAAAAACTATTGAAAATAGTTTTTATACCGTAAAGATTTTGTTTAGAATTAATTTTACTAGATTAAAAGCAAAGGGGGCAACTCTCAAGAAAAGGAAGAGGTCATTTTTAAGGACACATTCCATTCCTATATACTGATACTTAATCATGAAAATCATGTCCAAGTATACTGAGTATTAAGCCAATATATATATGTTCTGCATCCAGATTCATTACATCTTGGTTAATATGAATCGGATACCTTAGGAATCATCGCCACTCCATTTATTTTTTATTTATGCCACCAAAGTGGAACAACTTACTTAAAGTAGCTTTAAACATCCGATGATAAAGAGCTCAGGATCCCATTACTCATTTTTAATTCAATATAAAATGGGTAAAAAAAAATTCAAAATGAATGCAGGATTTTAGGAAAAAATCAATTCTAATCTTTGAGTTCAAAATAGTTTTTAAAATTTATATATATAATAAGTAAAACAATCCATGTTCACTGTTTTTCACTCTTCAAATCATTTTATTTCTCATAATAATCTAAACGTAAAGAAAACATTGATAAGGATAGACTATTTTCACGGATATAAGATTCACTAACTTGAAAAGTAACTATGTCCTTGACCAAGTTATCCTAAAGTGAATAATTGGACTACAATGGTAGGGTTACACTATACAAATTAGTAGTTTTTTGTTCCTGATAGTGGAGTTTTTGCACCCCCGAGTAAACGTAAATCTTAAGTATTGATCAGATCGTTTTGAATACCGGCGCCAGATCATTTACGCAGTTGGTATATCACCTGGCTAAGAATTTGACGGACCCGGGTTCAAATCCAAGTCTGGTTCCTCCATCACGTTAAACACGTTTTGCTCTACTTTTTCTGTGCTTTCCCTTTCTGTTTTGTCACTTTGTATATTCAAGACCGACCCCTTCTTTTAGGATTCTAAATACGTATGCCTTGGAATACTTACCAAAGTAGAATATGTATGTTATCAAAATTGTATATATTTTTACAAATGTAAAACACAAAAATATATAATACATGTATATGAAAATTAACTCCCAAGAAAAAATTGGTTTTACACTTTTATTCAACAAATTTTGACAAACTTTGACTACATTAAGGTATCCGATCCATAATAGCCCCAGATTCAATGAATCTGGATGCATAACATATATGTATGGGCTTAATACTCAGTATACTTGGACATAAATTTCAAGTTTAAGTATCGGTATGTAGGAGTGGAATGTGTCCTAATTAATGACCTTTTCCTGTTCTTGAAGAGTTGCTCCCCTTTGATCTTAATCAATAAAAATCAATTTTAAAAAAATATATACGGTATAAAATTTATTTTAAATAGTTTTTGTACTCCTAAGGATTAAATTCATCTTTTCACCGAAGCATTTATTGATATTCCTAGTATTTACTGTTTTATTTTAAAAAATGTGCTTGTCCCCATAGACCTTAATGCAATCTTCATTAATTAATTACTGCTTAGTTAATAGTATTTTTGAAAATTTCTCTCGGTTAATCTTTTTCTACTCTAAAAAGCTTTGAATTAATATCAGAGTATTTAATACATTACGGATATTCAGGGTTAGAAAAATTAGGTCCTAATATGGGTCGGATACCTTAAACAAAACAGATTCTTAATTACATATTTATGTAGTGTTTTAGAGGCTTTACCAAATTGACAAGTAGAAAAATAGAACCAAGCATAAGGATAATGCTGATGATAATTTCAATGACTTTGCAAATTATTCGTCCATTGTTTTGTTTGTATTTTTTCCTCATCTTGTGGATTTCTACAGCATTCATTACAATTTGAAAGAAAGGCTCTGCTATTGCGTACCCAGCTTTTACTACCTGTACTAGAGATACAAGTTTTTTAGTTGTGAAAGCAACGTAGGTAGCTAAAGCAATTTGAGGAAGATCCTCAATGACCGTAGAAAGTAGTGATAGGCCAAGTGAGCATGCGTTCTCTTCTTCATCATCATATCTGTTACAACAGAACAAGTTGATTTTGTTGGCAACTATCAACAGGAATAGGACAGACCCAACGACAGCAAAAGCAAAGATGCTAGTTTTCACTTCATAGTTCACGTCAGCTGATTTGCTGACCTCGTAGTAAAACTCCCAGTCCAACACCAGATCTATCAACTCCAAAGCCAGGGTAAACAGAAACCGACACACTTTACAGCAGGCCATATCTATAATTAAGAATAAAAGTATGTCAATCATGTATTCTATTTTTTAAGATAATGTTTATTCGCCTTTAAATGAAACAGTAAAAATTTGAAGTCGTTATTGAGCTGTCGACTAAATACACATTTTAAGGAAAGGCGATACAAGTTTTTTACTCTTTTAAAACCAAACCTTGACCGATTTTTTTTTAGGGTTTTTTGGAATTTTTTTTTTTTTTTTTTTTTTTTTTGGTCTTTTCAAATAATTGGAAAAATATTGTTTTACTTTCGTTTTATTTTTTCACTAATTGTTTTGTGTCATTTTGGAATTAAAAAGACTAAAATGTTACGTGTGTCTATCACGGAGATGCAAGATTGTATTATTTAATAAAAATTACATGAATGGATAATAAAAAGCTTAAATATGTCTGCACCATTTCAATAACAGGGCGACTATTTCGAAAAATTACAAAAAATAGTTCTTTGTATCAATGCAACTTCTAATATCACAACATATATTGAATTAAATTTATAACAGCCGATTTAGCTTGAATGCAACTTCCAATATCACAACACATATTAAATCTATAACAGACTAGTTAGCTACAATATAAATGCAAGTGAAGTCGTTGGCTTACCTTTAAGATTATGAGTTTTTCCCTCAGCAAGAAAGCAACAACACTGAGGATTTTTGCTCGTTGTCCTTTTTTAAAACCTACGCATGTGTATGGAACTTCTATTTTAAGTTTTTAAATTTCCCAGTTATATTTTTAGCCTCTGGGTATACACGTGTATACTGTATTCCGCTATCGATTTTATTGTCCTATTTTTATTCAAGACGTATTGCATATAAAAAAGATTGCAACAGTACTTTAATTGAAAGCTATTACCCAATATAGCGTAAATGCCCGTGAATACCAAACCTGGATAAAACATGTATCGATTTTGGCAATTCGACAATGGCCTTATAATGTTTTTAAAAAATGGAATAGTAAAGATTTGTGATCGACTTCTGAAAAGAGTTGCTTTTATGTTGTGGAAATTAGTAAAGAATTTATGTGATGTTTGATGTCGCTGTGATGTCGTATGAGCAAATTAAAACGTTTGCACTCATCAAATGGTTTGTATTCTGATCTTCAATTTTAAACATCAATCACATACTAGTATAGTAAGCTATAAAAACATCAAGGGTGGAGAAACCGACACAGAAAATTATAAAATCGTAATATGACAACGTAAGACGCTACATGCACGTTGTATGCATCATCATTTTAATCAAAGTAAAGTTTGTTAGTAAAAGTAAGTCTTGCAAAAACTTCATATACCAAACGCAACATCTTTATGTACCTTTCCTAAAACATATACTAAGTAGGCCTATCGAGTTATGACATATACAGTCATTTGGAGTATTTTAGATGCAAATTATATAAAAATGCATGTTAAAATTGGTTGTTTGGTATCAACAGAAGAGAGATTATTTATGTAAGAAAACAGTGTGTCAAAAATATTTCTATCATTAAATTAGCGCCTTTTACAGGGGCTCTTAAGACACCATTACTTTAGTAAATAGTGGGTAACTTTAGAATCAGTAGTTAAATTGGCATAAAGCAGTCCGTCTAAAATAATGGTTATCACGAATAACTTCATATTACTTCCTACAATCAAAAAAGAAATAACATAATCATAATGATTATTTTAGTCCATGCTTTCGACAACTTAAATTTAATCAATAACACCCTATTTGCATCGCGTTTACGCGCTATTTGTAGAAACAGATGAAACATGCAGAGACAAGACTTAATATCTGTAACTATACACAAAGTTTTTTGTGAGCTTTTTACAAAAAGCTCACCAAAAATACATCTGAAAGGAAAGGATATTAAAAGTACATCCCACTTTACATACCTTGAAAGTGTTGTGACATCAGAGGGTGGTGCTGACAAGGATATAGAAGAAAAATTAGGTAAAGCTAGAGGAGTCTTTGTCAAGCTTAAGAATTTATGGAAATCAAAATCAAATAGCATCAGCAGACTGACTAAGATCAAGATATACATGTATAACAGTTGTGTATTATATATCCTTATGTATGGTGCTGAATGCTGGAGGATGACAGAAAGTGATATAAACAAACTATCTAGTTTCCATAATGGCTGCCTCAAAAAGATCTTGAAGATATTTTGGCCAGCAAAAATTTACAACAAAAACCTACATAAAATAACAAAAACAACAGATATAAGAACATTACATAGAAAATATAGATGGAAATGGATAGGTCATGTATTAAGAAAACCAAAAAATGACATCACAAAAGTGGCACTAAGATGGACTCCAGATGGGAAAAGAAGGAAAGGCCGACCAAGAACAACATGGAGGCGAACTGTCGAAAAAGAACTTAAAGACATGAACATTACCTGGGGAGAAGCGGAAAGGATAGCTAAGAACAGAGAAAAATGGAAATTCTTAGTCCTTGCCCTATGTGCCTCTGGGTGCAACAAGGACTAGGTAGGTAGGTAGATACACAAAGTTCGTCTTAAAATTGCCTTGGTATTGTAATAGCATTGCTTTGCATAAACAAAAGACAATTAAACGAGAAACGCTCCCAAAACTTGTGTGGAAAGACTTGATTTAATCGGTTACGGTCATCAAGTACACAGTCATGTGATTCGATATACCGAATACCGAAGGGGTTGAAAATGCAGGAATTGGGTCAACATTTAATAAGTTTTGTGATTCAGTTCTAGAAATATATAAAAAAAAATTTATATTGCCGATTTATCTATATACATTATATTTTTTTCACTGAATATTAAATCTTCAGCATAACGTATGAGAAATATTGAACAGCGTTTTTATCATTGAGATCATCGAGTACATTGATTAAATCACAAATTATTTTATTGATGTATTATGATATTTCTTCTTTAAATACTGTATAAAAGTAACTTTAATATTGCAATGTAATGATGACTGTTGGGTATATTTTCATTTGTTGATGGTTTGTACATTGCACAGTGATACTTAATATCAACCTTTCAAAAACACAAAACGAGGGGTGATTCGAAGTACTTTAATAACTGTACATATACATAATCCCCTTCACCAATGACTGTAAGTGTTTAATTGTGGCTTTTTATATTTACCCAAAAGATGTTGTGTTAATTACTGCTTGATGTCATTATGTTATTATGACAATTCATTTTTTTATTTACTCGCCAGATAGACAAAAAAGCTTTTAAAAATGGAGCAACTAATTGCGTTACGTCAACACTCTGCATTTCGTTTGAATCTATTTCAGATACTTTGTTTGAATGAAAATCAAATGTGAAAGTTCTCAGGAAATGAACTATGCTTTTTATTACACAAGCGTTGTCTCGATCTGTAACCAAATTCCGTTTGCACAAAATAATATACAGATCGTAAAATCGCTAATTAGATTTAAAAAACATAAGCTCTATAAAAAAAATTCGCACCAGAACGGAAATTCTATAAATAGAGTTACCATTCACGTAAGAAATACGGCAAGGGATTCGCGTAAATAATAATGTATTTTTTTGTCCATTACAGTAAAATTCCCAGTCCAAAACCTATAAATATTACGACCTGAGTTATTTTAAGATATTCAGAGATGAGTTTGCCCCCCCCCCCCAAAAAAAAAATATGTCTAGCTCTTTTTGCGTAAGCTGGCATATTTAATTTTTTCAGCAGAGCAAATGTTCAAATTTTCAATGATATAAGTTTTTTTAATAGATTTGATTTACTCTCATAAATATTCAGCTAATGTTAAGAAATAGATCCAACTTGTTTTTAATGTTTGATAAAAGAAACAGAAAAGGTACGTATTCTAGAAATAGGGGTAGGGATGATTCCTATTTCGGTATCCCCGTTGAATGCCAAAAAATTACCATGAAACTTATATATGTTGTAAAGTACATATTAACGTTGTTATAGGATTTTTTTTTTTTAGAAAATTTCATTGAGCATTTTTTTGTGCTGTTAAAATCAGTTCCAACTCCAAAATCTGAAGTTTTGAATTCATCAGTTTTTTCCCATAAAATTTAATAAAACTTGTAAAATTGCCAATATTATATCTTATTATAAACTATATTTACTGTTTTGAAATTATTAAATAAGATTTGCAAATAAATTTAATAAAATCATTTTTTTTTTTAATTTAAAAAACTGATATTGACATTAAAATCCCGATAAAGTGAACTAAATAGAAGCTTTTAATAGGCGTTAACTCAAAAAACAGTTTCAACGAAATGTTTTGACTGACCTTTGTCCAATCAGATTGTAGTAGGCGATGTTAAGACATTAAAAGTTTCTACGTAGTTCACTAGACCCTATGCCGCGAAAAGCGACGAAATGTCGGTTTTTAAATTTCTTTGTGGCACCGATGTGTTAGAATAATAAAGGTTGACATCTCTTTTCTTCAAACCCAGATTAAAGGTGCGATGGCGAATTTAAAAGCTTTACGAACAAACCTTAAAGTTGTGGGAGCCAGTGTAAAGAAGAATAATGTCAATGACCTTCATATATTAATGCCAAAAGGTCATTTTTCGACGTAGAAAAATCCCCCCGTTAAAGAAAACTGGATCGTTTTGTAGAATAAAGACTAAGTGGTCAGCTTTCTTCATGTTATACCTGGAAAAAATACTAACTGCCGCCATGCTAATAAATGTATTTACTAGTAATAAATAAAGGCGTTGGTTCTAAATGTCAATATATAGATTAAATAATTGTATGAAACTTTAAATTTCAAGCCTAATATGATTTCGGTTCACTATAGAAAGTCGATTGTAATGATACTGTACAACTATTACCACATGAAGAAACGGACAATGGCCATTTGCTTTACTTTGCGGTTTCTTATATCATTGATACAAAAAAATAAACCTTTTTATTCTTTTATCCTAGATTTTCTCTTTTCAGTTATGTTTATGAAACTGCGTATTTGGATCAATGATGACCTTAGTTCCAAGAAGTTTAGAATCCATATTCAAGATAAGTAAATATCCCTCAAGTTTGAATCCTTCTTGATCCTAATGATAATTACCAAGAAGAAATATCTACTTCTGTATTTGTTTGTATGAGTACTGTTCGAAATTTTTGAGACACAATGTTTATGTTAGTTGAAATTGGCATACGCTGAACAAACTCTATCAACAAATTGAACAAGAAATTGAACAAGGTAATATATACTCAGATACATTGATTATTACTTCGAATGAAACATAAACATGTTAAAGGTCGAAGTACAAGGCGCAGAAGACTCAATTCTTTAACTTTGTTCGTTTCAAACAGAATATCTCATTGTTTTCGTACGATATCTTTGTTATTTTAAGATCTTCCATTTTCAACGGAAGACCTTTAGTTATCGTTTCCGTAATATCTTATTAAGATTTTCCGTTTACAGCGTAAGATCTTATTGTTTTTGGTCGGTTTTTGTTTTCTTTCTTCAAAAGCTTCATCTCGGAGACGTGGTGATGATACTTGTGAAATTTTCAGTGGTAATTAAATGTAACTAAAGCATTAGATACGCAACTTTGTATCAATTACGTCATTAGCTGCAGGTCTGTTGCTCCCGGTCTGAAAATATTCGGATGGACGACCTGGGAGCTACAGTGCCTCCCATAGTAAAAAAAACCCTGCAATTTATGGCGCACAAAAAATTGTGCTAGTTTAAATTCTGGTATTGCATTGAGGTCTTACAATATTTTAATTTCAAATAAAATGTAAATTCTAAAACATCATTAACCAGGGTTTTTTTGGGTTTTTTTTACAAAATAACAACAAAACGTAAAAAATGCAAAGTGTGTAACTTATGCGCTGTCATCTTGGAAAAGTCTACCTCGCGCTGTAAAATTCTATCAAAAACATTTTAATTTCATATACATGAGCATGTATATGCATTGTATATAAATAACAAAATAACAAATATGAAAGGAATGCATATGCATGTAAAATAAACATTTGATCATGATTTTATAAAACAAATCTTTCGGCCTCAATCTAATTATTCATAAAGGAACCAAATAATGAGATATTCCTGACGCATGAATACTAACTAAAGTTATTATCAACAGTAATGATATTAGCAGTATTTTGAAAGTCAAATGCACATGCATGATAAATAGTATCACATTATACTAGTAGTGTTATAAATAAGAAATCAGCAAGCATCTCTTCTGAAACACTTAGTATAACTTAAATTAAATTATGCAACGAATGTTAATTAAAATAATGCTGGTGGCCGGAAAATGAATTGAAATTATCCCACGAGTATCTGTTGTTATTTATGCCTTTAAAACTGACATATTCCAGATATAAATTCTATAGGGAAAAAGGTATATTTCAATACAAATTAGGTTTTTAAATGTACGATGTTTTTTTTTTCCCCACTGAGGATTTCTATGAAAAGCATATTAATTCTGTGTCAAATTCCCTTGACATATGCATATTATTTTTCCATTTTCACTTATGGTAAACAGAGGATGTCATAAGGCGTTAAGGAAGGTCCGAAATGATATCGATAATAAAATCACTGTCTTCTGAAGAGTAATACTTGCTTGCGTCCTCCTCTTTCTCTTCCTTGTTACTGCTGCAGCAGCATATATCCAGGACCATAGAGAACAGGAGCAAAATTGACAAAATACCGATCATACCGTACATTATGTACTTAAACCAGTCAGTAACGTCATCTGTATTTGCCAGGTGCGAGTAATACTTCCAGAGAGACCCAAGTAAAGAAATGTCATGAACTAACGATAAAAACACTCTACAGCAATCTTTGCTTGCATTTTTGTCTCGAGAATGATCCTCCTCGTTATATTTTTTGTCGTTGGTGGCGCAGCAGCATAAATTATAGACCATAAAGAGCAAGATCAAAATTGACATCATAACGATAAAACCGTGTTTGAACCAGTCAGGTATGTCATTTGAATTGCTCAGGTACAAGTAATGATTCCAGAGAAACACGAGTAAAAGAATGCCTTTGAAAAACGAAAAAAGTGACCTCAACACTTCACAGCAACCCATGCCTAAATCAGAGAAATGTTACCTTATTAAAGTAAAGTAAAAATGGTATAAACATACATTACTTAATTCATCATTAATTATGAATACAAAAAATGTCCAGAAAGGTTACTTAATTTTTTTGCAAAAGATCTGTAACTCGTAAAATTACTGTTTTAACAACATTTTCAACTTATGTCTGTGCATCGATTATTTATAAACAAAATCTTTATATAAGGGGCGGGTCGTCCTTCACGGCAATATTAACATATACTATTCTTTACTTACACGGTGCCAATCTTGCACTGTTCTAGAACGTTTAAATTTAACACTATGACATTCCTATTCGGCGATTTTCCAACGGATATTTTGATTTGGGTTTTTTTTATCAAATACAAAAAACTAATGTTAATTAATGGTATCATAAAGTATTCAATTGTTTGAATCGAATACCGTATATATGTTTATATAATATATATATATTTGGACAACGAAGCAATTTGGAATTTCTTCTAAGTTATATATAAACTGATATATAATTAGTTCATGTGCTAATATTTAAATGCCGTGCGCACGTGTTGAATTCATATAATCTCTTTTGAAGACAATGACTTTGGCCTTCTTCATTATCGAAATACTAGCAAATATTGGTGCTTATGATGTAGTGCGCTTTTTTTAAGTGTAACATGTAATGGAATATTTCTGGTCTTTTCTTCAAATGTTCACGACCCCATAAGCTTCTTCTAAAATAAATTTATAGAATAATTTATGACACTTCTTTCAGTAAGGGCTTTCTAAACAAATCAATCCACGCATCTCCATATATTTTTTTTTTTTTGTAGGAAATGCAATGGTTTCGGAACATTTGTAGTTTCATACATACTGCAAATAAATCTAACCAAAATCATAACAAATAATGTTGGCAAAGTGAGAACCTCTTCAGAGTTGAAAGTCATAAAAATAAAAAATACGAGGTTCATACTTATTTTTAGTTCTGCAAACACCACACAAATTACAAAAAAAAAGTAAGGTGACATTTAGATATTTGATGCACTCCATATATTTGGATAATTATACATGTACAAATAAGACAAAGGCAAGATAACAGTGCCATATCAGGTGTTGAATCAGTACTTACATGTACCTACCTACCTAGTACATGTTGCACCCGGATGCACATAGGGCAAGGACTAGGGATTTCTACTCTTCTCTGTTCTTGGCTATCCTTTCCGCTTCTCCCCAGGTAAGGTTCTTGTCCTTTAGTTCTTTTTGACAGTACGCCTCCATTTTGTTCTTTGACGGCCTTTCCTCCTTTTTCCTTCTGGAGTCCATCTTAGTGCCACTCTTGTGACGTCATTTGTTGGCTTTTTTAATACATGACCTATCCATCTCCATCTGTATTTTCTAAGTAATGTCTTCGTGTCTGCTGTTCTTGTTATTTTATGTAGATTTTTGTTGGAAATTTTTGCTGGCCAAAATATCTTCAAGATCTTTCTGAGGCAGCCATTATGGAAACTTGATAGTTTATTTATGTGCTTTCTGTCATCCTCCAGCATTCAGCATTCAGTACTTACATGTACATGTATATAAAGAAACAGTAGAAATATTTCTAAACATTATATAATTAGAAATTCAGAAAAAATGTTACATGTATCTGTTTTGCTTTTCAGCCTTTTCAGTCTGGCGCACGACAGTAACAATTTACAGACACACAGGCACACAAAGGTTGACTTGTTGAAGTCGTTAATTTACGACAACACCAAGGCCACTGTAACCCTGCAGCCATGTTCACGAAACGTTCCTAAGATATGACTTAAGTGTGTTCCTAAGATATGACTTAAGAAAAAAGTTAGGAACATCTTAAGATCAACTAAGGACACGTCTTAAGATGTAGCTTGACGGTAACTTAGGAACATCTTAAGAAAGGACATCCTAACTTTCTACAACCATTCTTATTTTTCACATTTATTCATACAGATCGAATTTGAGAGACTTTCCTAGGGAAAAATCATTTAAACATTTTGCCAGAGAATAACATGTAGTACGTGATATATAAGACAATATACCGAAAACCAGTAATTTTAATGTAACTACACAGTTTTAAAAAATTACAAATACTCAGTGTCCAATAACCATCTAGTTTAAAAAAAAAAAAAAACCCCCCCCCCCCCGGTAATCCAAATGAATGCTTATTTTTAAAGAAAATATGCATCAGAACAAAATTGGTCTGCAATCAAATAGTTATTCAAGAAACACGTGTGCATTCTTTGAGTGTAAATCACATTTAATAATCTTGTCATTCAAGTACATGTAATACATAAACACGCGCTAAGAATTTAACGTTACATGTAAAAAACACACACGTACAAACACAACTAATTTCCCTTTAATTTGCAAAATATAGAAAACACGAACACATTATATAATAAATAAGTTGTAACATATCTCGAAAATAAATAAATACAGTTTATTCAACATTACGTATTTTGTAAAAAAATATTTTTTTTCAAAATGAAGTGATAAAAATTAAATGATCCCACATGGCTTATATAAACCGATGTAAATTTTCTTTTTAGCCTAGGGCATTTAAATATTTCCAAAATTATCAAAACAAAGAATGTAACTCACTTTGTGTAGATATTAAAAATAAGTGAATAATTTTCATTCGCCACACAGAGACAGTATTTGAGGAGAAAAAAATTTGCTTAATTTGTCAGCTTCCAGGCAGATATGTAGCAACGGGGAAGGGGGATGAGAGTTTGGGGTCTCTCTCCACATAATTTTGTTAAAATCAACATACAAGATAGAATAAATGACTATGCCCCCCTACCCTTCCGGATTAGGAATTTGAGGTTTGTCGGAATGCTGGAACTGTAGAAAATATTGCTACAATCCACCGGTATTAAGAAAAAGCTTCACAACAGTACAAGTATCCCCCAAAACGTAATTTTACAGCCAAAGGATGGTCTTAAGACAAGGTAAGGGATGTCCTAAAGTTAGGACAAAGTTATGGCTGTTCCTAAAGTTAGGAGAGCTTCGAGAAACAGACTTAACACTAAGACGTATCCTAAGATGTACATAGGACGCACCGTAGTCCCAAGATAGCTTCGTGAACATGCCTGTAGTCCCAAGAAAGCTTTGTGAACATACCTGCTGGACTCCTCAGCTCTGAAACAACTGATTCAACTGTCTTCGGGTTAATCTATCCTTATTAATTAAGACATTTTGCCAATAAAGTACGAAATGCCTGCACTAGAGTAACAGCTTACACATTTGGTATTTTATCACCTGTGAGTAAATTCCTTAAAGGACATATCGCATGTTTCTAAAGTATGGGACATTTTACATTTGTTGCCTTCCTTGTGTATATATTAATTACTTCTAACAGTTTGTTTGCTGTATAAAAGAGGTAAATAGCCATAATATCAATTCAAATCATAGCCCCGATTGAATTAAAACTCGTTAATTAGATAGCGTGTCACGTGGTACGGTGACGTCACATGCGACCTTCTTCGAACAGCTGATTGTAAACAAATTGTAGGATTAGCATTATCTTCTTTAAATCTTTGACATTTTTTCACCATGTACGATGTTTTTTCCATGTTGACTAAATTAAAAGAATCTTAATTATTCAGTCGTACATGTTTGAGGCACCAGTATAAAAAACGATGTTATAGCCGACGATTTGACGATTAAGTCGGCAATAACGATCAAATTGATCGACGTGTAAACATGGTAAACACAACACAACTTAAATAGTAAGGATTTTAACTAAAAAATCGGTTACAGGTCTTTATTTTATCAAACTCTACTATAATTTTGTTTTTAGCGTTCTATATGACTCAGAATGTTCATTGTTGGAAAACTGTGGTGCACAAATAGTTTGTTTCTTTGGCCGTGTATTATAACTGGTCACAACTTTCCAAGGTTCTTTACTTCATATATATACACTGCATGTATAAATAAATGTAGCAGAAAAAAAAAGTTTTTTCTTTAATTGTTTTGTTTTTCTGTAAGATCCCCGTTTTCCATCTATTGACGTATAAATGTATATCAACAAACTTTGTCTAGGCCTATTTATCGTGTAAACATTTATTATATAATAATATCGACAACTCCTTGACTTCTCCCACAAAAAATAAAACAGAAATCTCACATATCGTACTTATGATTTCTGCAGAGGTGAACTATGAATGAATAAATTATTTATACAAACCGACGCATACATGTATGTATAGTTTAACAATATCAATAAGAAAACAGCTAATGAAGCGAGGTGGTATCCAAAATGGTGTCCTCTCTTGTTTTTATCCTCCGATGAACTTACGTTTTGTAAACAGGCCCCTGTGCATAAACATCTATTTTTCTCTTTGAAAAATAAATACGATATGTTTATGAAACTAAAATATACCATATAATTAATAATATATGTATTAAATGTTTATTTATAAATCCTCTCGTCGACAGATAGGCCCCTATTTGTCGCAAGACTACCGCATACTTTCGTAAGGGAAAGTAAAAAAAACAACTGTCCAAATCCCCATTTTTGACAACTAGAACACCAGCAGGAGGCACAAAACACCATCATGTCCCGTTATCGACAACTTGATAGGTGAAAAATAGTTTAATTGTCGTTTAAATCTAATCCAATTACAAAGATGGCTAACAGGGTATCAGGAGAAAACGTACCCAGGAGAAAACGTACCCAGGGGAAAACTTACCCAATTTCTAGGGTACGTTTTCTCCAGGAGAAAATGTACCCGGGTACGTTTTCTCCTGGAGAAAACGTACCCTATGAAAATCATAAAGATACTACTTATTAGTTTTTAATACTTTTAAATACTATTTTACACTATAAGTATTTATGAAAGCATGAATTTTATAGATATATGAATTTTATAATTTATATATTTAAAGGGTTTGGACATATCAAATAGTTTTTATATGCTACTTTAATGCTTAGTTCAATCCATAAATATATAGAAATATATTAATTTGATAAATAATATGAATGTAAATTAACGCATTGTAGGCTGTCATAAAGTGTTATCAGTCTATACTTCTTCTAAGTTTTCCATTTACGGTTAGCCTGAGCAGTTACTATTATGTAATATTATGTATTGCCTCCCCGCGCTAAGGAGGTAGAAATATTCACTCCCCACACATTCATTATACATGTCAGTGGCGTCGGAAGCAAATTGAAATTGGGGGGGGGGGGGGGCTAAACTTATTGCAATGAAAACTAATTATTTAACGGTTTCGTTTATGGTTGATTAATTGCCGACTTATCAAACTGCTCAGGCGATGTTCGTGTATGTGTATGTAACAAATTATTGTCTAAATAAACAAAATTATTGTCTTAATAATTTATGTACGTAATTATGTATTTAAATCAACAGCACCAAATGATAAAAATGTTTATTGTATTTTTTTATTTTGTTTCATCCAAGAATATTTATTAAAACTATAATTTATTATCTTCATAGGGTACGTTTTCTCCTGGGTACGTTTTCTCCTGGGTACGTTTTCTCCAGCATTCGCTTATAGCACTTTCTCGCTCGAGGTCGCATATGACGTCACACATAATGGAGGGTAGATCGAGAGAGAAAATATGCATATCGCGACATTTGAATCTCATCGCTTTCAAACTAACGAATTAGCCAGATTTTTTTTATTTAAACGATAATAAATTTCATTTTTAATGAGTATAGAACGATTTTATCGAAAAATTTCTGAAAATTGAAAAACATGCGATTTGTCTTTTAAAGAGGTTTGTTCCTCTGATTTTGGGTAGCCATTTTGGGTCACCTCTAGTCTGAACATTCTGTGTCATATATTAATTCTACTTGTAAATTCCTATTTTACAATACCAAATAAACTATATTGAATAAAATAGTTAAGGGAAAATTACATATTTACAGAGTTAAGTAAGGGACTATATTTTGTGGCGGAAGGTTTTTAAGAAGAAAATGAACATTTTTCATAACTCAGTTTTTTTACAGTACTGTAATTTTAGCTTTGTTATTTTCAGTGCAGACCAAATTTCCAGCTAGTTTTTGCATAGGGTTGTCTTTGTGTTGTTTTAAAAAAACATATTTTAACAATATTTTAATATTTCTATCGACGAATATTGGCACATTTAACTAATATTTGATAAAAGTCAAGAAAAAATGACCTCCAATTTTTGCCTAAAATTACCTTATTTCATGCCATATCTCAAAATTTACATCATAGACCCATACTTTTGGTTTTATTTTCTGAATTTGTAGGATATTTTTGACAAGTCTATTAAAATTTGAGAAAAGGTTTGAGACTTTTAAATAATTTTATTGCATGTTGAATTGTTAATGGATACAAACAGCGTTTTATCCGTGCAAAAAAGGTCAAAATATCAATTAGGTGAAGAAATTGCAAACCTTTTCTTTATGATTATTTTAATTTTATTAATTTTCAATAATATAAATTTGTATTTGATGCCATGGTTTATTCCAATTAAAAATTATTGAGGAAAAAGCGATTTATGTGCAATTTGCACTTTCAGTGCAGAAAGGCCATATTAAATACACAGTAGCACAGAAAGGAGTATATAGACCCCCAAATTTTGTTTTGAATTTTGGTTAGGCTATGTATGTAGATTTTTAAAAAATACTTTTGAAAAAAACTTAAAGACTTATGATCGGAGGATCCAACCTCCTTAAGCTATAACTTAATTTACCTGATATAAAGTAATTATTGAAAAATAATTAAAAACCTACTTTCATTTTCGATAAACTTGCTTGAAATAGCAAAAATGATAGTAAGGTGGTGGACACGCTTTGGCGGATCCAAGTCAGTGGGAATCTGCATCAAAGTATATGCTTGCAATGAAATAATATTGAATTATTACGTAAAGAGTGAATATATTTACTTGGAACCTATTTAGAGTATACATAGGAATTAAGATATGACAAATGTTGAATAAATAAAATGAGCCAATTTGTTTCTTGAATGCACGATTTTAGTTTGGATGGATATAACTTACCAGAACGAGGTAACCAAGAACGCGGATTGGCTAATTAACGTCATGGCGGAATGTGTAAAGAACAAAATTCAGAAAATAGATAGGACGCACTTTACACCCATTCCCTAATTTGAAATAAGATAAAAAAGTTTGAATTTTTTTTCAAACAGCTGAAACAAAAAGAATAAAGGTCATGTACATGAAGCATTTACAACAAAACTAACAACATGACAACGTTGTCATGTTATTATAATAAATTTTGTATTTACTGCCACCCGGTAAATTCAAAATTTTCAACATGACACAATTATTCATATTAATGTATAAGGTTGCAATAATTCCTGCGCTTGCGCAGGATAATACATGTATCATCTAGTTTATTGGAAAGTTTAAGTTCCTTTCAAAAAATTATTTTATAAATTATCCTGAACATAAACACCTTCCTATCCCGCATGAATCACCAAAGAAAGCGTTTGATTGTTATAAAATAATACGGTGGATCTGATGGGTAATTTCAGCCTCCTTAAGGTGGAATAACACATCATCACAAAATGCATAGCTGACTTCTGATGGAAATGACATTTCGTTTTATTACAAGAATTTTATCGACGGCAACATGTAAAGTGCTCCATAGCCGAGTTAATAAAGTGTTGGGCTTGTGATCCGTACATCCCCGAGTTCGAATCCCACAGGGGTTTTTGTTGTTAATTACTGAATTGAACTTTCTAGATATATATTTTTTATCCCCAAACTGCAAATTTTTCGCTTATATGACATATGTACAGTTTATTTATCATTATATTTCATAATCAAATAATTTACTGTTCATATGAGTGTCTTTTTTTCAGGTGTGTTATTCCACTTAAGTGGGTAAAATAAAACAACATATAAATCTTAATTTTAAAATTCCTTTATTAATTTCGAAAGGGAACATGGCATAAAAAACACTAGTGCCTTGTGCTAGAACAATTCATGTTCTGCTTTTGAAATGATAATAAGTAAACCCCGCTTTTGATTTATTGGACTTAATAGTACAAAATCGATACGTAGTGTTATCGCAGGCAAAGACAATGAAAAATGTAAATACTTATAGAAATAATGCGATACATTCTTCGAATGAAAAGCAAAAGTACAAAAACATTATTATGTCGTTTTCAGGAATCATCAGGTTTACTAAAACAATATATCATTTCAATTTTGCAGAAAGAAATTAAATAAAATCCTTTGTATGATACAGAAATTGATTCAACGTTTATTAGTAAATATGGAAAAAAATGATTATACCACTCGTTTAGACGAAATTGAAGTTATTAAAGGATTACATTAAAAATTTACATCGCGGTTATGCTAAGGCTGCTCGATGGATTTCACAGCGATTTGCAGATAGTTACTTGTTTGTACTTCATAAGATATGACGTACTAATTACTTGAAACTTTGACGTCACGATCTCCATTCCTTTCGATCGTTCTCAAGGAACGTATCGTTACGCAATGATTGACTTTTATTGAACATTATAAAACCGCTTGAATCCTTTACATATAGATGCTGTTGTGAATACTAGTGACACTAAATTTGATATTATTAATATCGAGTATCAAAAAAATCAGCAGTTTTAAAGCTTCGTATTAGGTACATAACTATTTATAAACTACTAGTTTTGAGACTTCCCCTGCTACAATGTACGTGTAAACTAATGAATAAAGATATTTATATTCATGTAAAAAAACAGCCTAGCGCAAGTGAAAGACCTATCGAAATTGAAATTCCTATAGGAAGTTCTTGTACTCCGAAAGGAAATTTCTAATTTCCGATAGGAATACTGTTTTTCTTATGGGAGAAATAATTTTCCTGTAGAATTTAGTTTTGAAAGGTTAATATCTCAGCAGACAGGCGAGATTCAATGATAACAAAAGTGGTTGTAAACTCTTTAATCAATGGTCTAACCTATGGAGTATTTGAATTTTTCGATATACTAGTACTATTATGCAGCTTAGACGGGTGCAAAAACGCCACCCTGGCACTGACATGATTACTCGGCACAGAGTTTTCAGATTTTTTTTTTCGAAAAAGTAAAGATTTTGCCGTTATTCTTTTCACAGTTCTTTCAAATAAATGATTTAACAAGAGTTAGCTTTGTTATTTTAGGAGACAAGTGGTCAATTATCAACTTAGGTATATATAATTGAGTATAATAAACTGAAATTGATTGTTAATAAAGTATATTTTTTCAAGCATATGTTAAGCAACATTATATTCATCTGCACGTGACCTAAGGGGTCATTTTAACATTTGATTTTTTTTTACATTGAACTAAAAATGATTGATATTTTCCAAAATGTTCTTGACGTCCAATTAAATATTGCATTTTTTTTTATTTGTTCGGCTGTAGCTTCAAACTAAGAGGTGATAAAGTTTTCTTCGCTTGCTAACACGAAACCTGGAATTCTAGATTAAAAATTCGGAATTCAATACCTAAATGGACCAATGAAATCATGAATATTATAGCATGTATCATAACGACAGCAAACTGTTTCAATAAACAATCACCCGTACGTCCTTATGCATTCAAATAAGTGTTATGTTGTCTCTGATTTAATGAGTATAAAATACATATGGCATTATTAATATGATGAGTAGTAGTAATTAATGTAACATTTGACGCCACGTTTATAGACCCCGTT
>WFKH01011925.1:61852254-61899428 GCA_016163765.1 Magallana hongkongensis
ATGGCTGCAGATCATCAATTGTTATGTAATTGAGTAACAATGTATCGAAGGTTAATGTGTATCGAAGGGTGCATTCACTACAGTGGTCAATTGTAAAACAAAAAGGCTTTTATTCGAAGTCAATCATCTTCACAGTTGAGGTGAGAGATCGTAATCTGAAAATGTGGTTAATAAATTAACCTGTTGAACACGCTTAACTGCTATAGTTATGAGCAGAGTAATATATATTATAATTAAAAGTTTTAAGTCAAATGAAAATTTGTTTCTGAAATTTAGAAATTATGAAATACGACTACATTATGCAATGCAGTCGGTCGCCATAGAAATCATCAAAGTACTGCAAGTGTCGACAGATTTCTTCTTTCTTTGGAATACAATGACAGTTCACTTAACTTACAGACTATAATATAGCGACAGATCTGCCTCCCAAAAATATATGCGCATCTCAAAGTTACACTTAAGTGAGATAGATATTCGTTTTTGTAAATTTTTAATTATTTATTGCTAATTATATGAAAATTGATAAAAAAAACTAACTTTTTATTGAAGTTGTGTAGCATGAGGTTGTAATGCAACTTAATATGCTTACAAGATAAGCTACAGCCAGTGGAATACTAATTGTAGGTCAACAATATATGAATACCCAATCTATTAAAATACAGGATAAATAGTTTCCAGAACTATAATAATATACATGTGTACATGAAGGTTGCACCTTCATTTGTATGGCGTAGGTGAGGAGGTAAAAGTGTAGCGATGTACATACAATGTATGTCTGCATATACGGATTCCGGACCATGGCTACAGACGATACCCATTGACAGTCTTTTAATAAATCTATGCGCAGTTTTATAACTTCTTCGAATTTCTCTAAAACGGACTTTCTAATTCTTCCTCAGAATTCCAATTTACGAAAGCGCAATTGAAGTTTTATTCAATTTAATTTGTCAGCCCACGGGCTGACTGAAAACTCAGCAGAATATTTTATTTTTTATACCCCCGCTCTGAAGGAAGAGGGGTATACCGTTTTACCCTTGTGTGTCCGTCTGTCCTTCTGTCTGTCTGTCCATTCGTAACAAACATTTCTGTCGCAATTATCTCAGCAACTATTTATTGCAGATGCTTGAAATTTTAACATACTATTTGTTTAAGCATGCCATACCGTGGGATATATTTTTGTACCAATCGGACGTCAACTTCCTGTTTAATGACGACTTTGTTTATTTTTAAGCCAAAATTTTGAAACAAATTTTCGTCAAAGATTCCTCAGCTACCTTTTATCGCAGATGCTTGAAATTTTTACACAGTATTTGTTAAGGCATACCATTTCGTGGGATATATTTTTTGTACCAGTTTAGCGTCAACTTCCTGTTAAATGACGACTTTGCTTATTTTGCATATTCACATCAGAGCGGGGGTATCACTAGTGAGCATTGGCTCACAGATATCTTGTTAACTCTGGAATAGTATAAAACAGAAGCAATAATGCCTTTATGGCTCTCGCTTCATCTTCCTATTTATTTGTATTTTTAACCTCAATTTAGAACTGTAGGAATTCAGTTTCAAAACTTTTCAAAAGCTTTAAAAACCATACCAATTAGAAATCATTTAGATTTAAATTGACACATGTCATTGATGAGACATCGTCGGAACCCACGGGTCTCTTATCTGTTACATTGCTTTCAATGCAGTGTAATGGATAGAAAACACGTGGGTTCCGACGATGAGAGGAGAGTGAAAATGTGCATACAAAACATTGGTCAATACATGCGTATTCAAAAAAGTACAAAATATTAATTAAAACAAAAATTGCTTTTGACCTGAGGGTGTGTCATGACCTTGACAAAAAAATATTTGGGCAGGATCAAGGTCACTGTCAAGAAAAGTGCAAAAATCGTGTCCGTTCCATATCATTTCTATGAAAAAAACATTGAAAGTTCTTTCTCACACAAAGATTGCTTATGACCTAAGTGTGTGTAATGATTTTGTTCCAAGGTTATTTTGTCAAGTTTATAATTTGTGTCTGCTTTATACTG
The DNA here is from genome assembly GCA_016163765.1 of Magallana hongkongensis. Lineage (NCBI taxonomy): Eukaryota > Metazoa > Mollusca > Bivalvia > Ostreida > Ostreidae > Magallana > Magallana hongkongensis. The sequence goes on from WFKH01011925.1 coordinate 61,854,291, forward strand.
TTTTTAAGGAGAAACAATGGAAGTTGCTTTTTCATTTAAAGATTGCTGATGACCTGAGAATGTGTCATAAACTTGACCTAGGGTTAGTTGTGCAAGGTCATTAAAAAAAAGCTTCTTTCCTGTCTCTTATCTTGTATACATGGAAATGATTAGAAGCTAAAATTTGACACAAAGATTGCTTGTGACATGTACTTAAATATGTCCTGACTTGAACTTTGATCATTTGTGCAAGTTCAGTGTCACTATAAGAAAAAGAAGCATCCATTATCTTCTAATAGAGAAATACTTTAGTTATGATTTTTTTTTTCTTAGTGGGGAGGGGAGGAATTATTTGTGAGGTTGCTCACAGAACCGCCAGTTGGTCCACAGAGAGCACTCTCCCCTTTCTCGCAACCAAAATTTCCCTTTTAAAAATTAACATAAAGGAAATTAAACTTTGGGGCATTGTTCCCCCCTTCCCCAACACACATTTAAGTAGAAGGCAATATAAATTTTAATGGCAAATTGAAAACAAATTATATTAAACAAAATAAGTTATAGCTGCCTCACAACTCCCCCCCTCCCCTACCACTAAAACAGATTAGATTTTGAAGATTTTAGTAATTTTTTCTTTTATTTGCTTGTTAATACATTTCGGATAAATTTGTTCCCCGAAGCAAAAACGATGCTGAGTGCTTGCATGACCAAATATTATACAGAGAATTGTTCCTCCCGCCGAGCACCTCTCGTACAGCGCACCCTCAGGTTAGAGAAGGCGTCATCGTTTATTTTTGATTTTCTGAACTTACTTTTATCATATTGAAAATCCAGTCTGAATAAAATCACCACCCTTCTGCATAGTGCATACACTCATTAGGGTCTAATAGGTATCGACAACAGATCATCTTCACATGACCTCCATATTTGCAAAAAACCTAAATATACTCTCAGTTACCAAATACATGCCTTTATCTATTAATGAGAGGTGCAAATCTTCAATACTCAGTCTAGGGGTTACATAGAAAGCAGGCATGAATTAATTTGCCTGTTTTCATTTAAAAAGTTCCAATACATTTTCTAGAGCCCTGATTGGTCAGAAGTTTAGGTCGTGTGAAGATGACCCCCTGTGATCAATACCTGTCAGACCCTGTAAGGAGATGAAGGGTGCTTTTAATCAGACTGTTTGACAATCCTTTTCCGACAGGAAGCTGCGACGGAAGACCTATTCGTTGCTTTGCAACGAGCTCGGCTCTAGTTTAAAATGTATCTAATGTAATGCTGATCATAATCTACATATTGCAGTTAAAAAAAATAACAAAAATAGCTTTCAAGTAAAAACTTAAGACAATGTGTGCAAGAAAGTAAACTGAGATGGTTTTCTTAAAACAATATAATAAACATAATGAAATATACTTGGAGAATTTATGACAGGACGTCCAAATATTTACGCTACAACAATCTTTGAAGATCAAATAATTTATCTATCTATTTATTTATATGTTTATTTATTTATTTAATGCTGTTCTGTTTCCTAAAAGAAGAAAACAACAGTCCAATCCACACTTTGCTAAAGTTGATCCCGTTTGCGGGTCAACCCATTAGTCAAAAGGGATAAACTCGATTTCCCTCTTCTTTATGCAAAGAAATATTTGGACGTCCTGTCATAAATTCTCTTTGAGTTTAATTTATTCCTCCATTGTATTGGTTGTCCCATTCACGGGAAATCATAATTCATAATGGAAACGGTTTTTTAATGTCAAAAGTCAAAGTTACAAACCTCTAAATTAAAAAGGCTACTATGAAAAATCCATTATTTTCCCCCAAAGTTGGCTGGCAAGCATCAACTGAATTATTTTTTATTAAGGACGTTGTTTACTCAGGGTTTGAGTTATCAAATTCGGATTATTATAAAGTTCAATGTCATGAGTAAAATTTGTTCTAAACACAAAAAGTATTTATGAAATGAATTATTGTTGGCACATAATTCGATATTTTTACTATATTATGGAATTAGGCTAAAACAAAGTTGGACTAGCAAAACAGAGGAAAATAGGACTAAAATTTTCAGATTTTGTTTTTCACTGTCATATTTTTGGTAGTACTGTAATATTTAAAGTTAAGATTTTATTTCTTACTCAACATCATTTTGCATATTCTTGTTGGTTTTATCTCACTTTTTTATTTAGATAATTATAAGGCACACACTACAAAAATATTGAAAAATGCTTAAAAACGATAAAGGACACCATATCTCAAAATTTTCATCATTGACCTCATATGAATTTAATGCCAACAGAGTAGGTCAATATACTAAGTTTAATACTACAAAAGTTTTAGTATTATCATCATTCAGTTTTTTGTTAAATTGAATCAAAAATGGGTAGGGATTTGAAAACTGGTAGAGGAAATTCGAACTGCAATATTTATAACAATTGTGAATGAAAACGAAATGCTTTGTATTTATTTCGTGTCACTTTCATTCATAAACTGTATTTCATTTCGAAAAGAGTTGAGCCATATGTATTATTTTCACAATTAAGGAAATCTCAATCATATTGTAATTTTTTTAGGGATTTTTCTTAAATTTTCAAAAAAATATTCAGTGGCCATTAACTCAAAAAGTAGGCCATTGACCTACCCATGGAAGGTCTATAACACACAATAGATGGTTTTTCACAATCATCACTGGATTTTTTTTTCATTCTGAGTAAACGTATACCTTAAGTATGGATTGATATGTACAATTACTTTATATTGGGCATAAATTTTGTTCAGAAGACATTAATTATTCATAAATTGTATCATACACCCTTAACTGGCTTATTCTTAATTTAGATGGTATATCACTCAAAATAAACAAAAATACTAAAATTTATATTCTAAAACATAATACCGGTATGTGCAGAGGTAATAAAACTGAACTGCCTTTGGGCAAGTCTGTTTACTTTCATTTGTTACTTTCAAATGTAACAAAAGTATTGCTAGTGATAATTTACATAATACAAATAATAAAACAAAACAAAATAAAACTTCTAGTGTGAACATAAATATATCAAATATCATATGGTTGTTAAACTGTTCATATGAATGGATGTTCATTTTCTGTAAAAAGAGGGATGGTTTGGTGATACACTGTAACTACAGTAAACCCCCGTGTAAAGAAACCTACAACGAGGTCGTTCGGAAAGCCAACCTTTTAAGGAAATTAGATCTTGCAATCAAAAGTCTTAAAGTTTTTTCTAATGTATTTTTTTAAAAAAAATCTACACAGCTAAAAGTGTTTTTATAACGCTTTTTAAATCACCTTCGAAATATTTCTTTGTACATGTATATTGAAATATTGTTGAAAAAAAATGACGTGGAAGCCAATTAAGCACTTTAAATAAACAATTTTAAATTTTACGATATGCATATTTTGAAAACGATTGCGCGCCATTTTGTGTGACGTCATGGGTGTCAATCGATCATACCTTTTGTATAAAATGAACATGTTTTCTAACGTGTTTTAACGAAATGAATCTGTTATCATTTTCATAAAGTGTTTATATCAATAGATGTATAAGTAAAGATTGATAATTTCAACTAATATTTCTAATTGTTTCACGATAAATGAATTCAATAGTGTAAAACTCATTTCACAAGTTTGACTAGCCGTTCGGTAATTTTGAACTCCGTACGCTGTGAATCTTTCGCATTTTTTCCCCAGAAATATCCTTAATTTAAGTCTCTATTTATTATCTCCATATCAATAATGAAAATTGACATGGGTAATATATCAAATTCATTTTCGATGTGTTCGATGCATTTGTCCCGCATTTCGTGCTTCTAAAATTTTCAAATACTTACTGACATGCATCAAATGAATGTAAAGAGTAAAATGTTCATAAAAATATTATACGGATAAATGCACTGAGACAATAACACAGGCGTCTCTTAAGCCATCTGTAAAAGAAAATATAGACGTGTCTGCTCAACAGACAATTTAACAACTTTTCACGAATAAAATAACTTAATTAATAATTGACCTATGATCTCTTATCACCGGCATAATCGAGCTTCAAATACGCTTTTCTAACAAAATTCGATTTTTTATCGGAATGAACCATGGCGTCAAATTTAAATTTTTTCAATTTAAAATAAATAAATTGACAAAAATTGTAAAGAAAAGGTTCTCAATTTTATCACCTTATTAATATTATGATATTTTTTGCACTAATAAAACGCTGTTTTCAAAATTTTTTGAAGATTCAGGAAATGTTTTTTGACTTTTAAGAAATATCAAATATTTGAAAACCTTCCGCTACAAAAAAATTCCTCTTGTAATATAAAAAATTGTCCTTTAAAAATGACACATGGTGACAACGAACAGTATTCAAAACCAAAAGCTCAAACAAAACAGGAGAAGAGCAAACACGGACCTGTAATAATATTAGAGGAAGGATCAGGTGCCATGGAGTATAGGAGCAACAATTATTAATTGATAATACGTCGTCGATATACTTGAATGTTGAGTTGAAGGCTACAACAAGTGATTTATTTTTTTCATGTAATAGTTTTTGAATAAATTCTGCTTCATATAAATACAAAAAAAATTCTGCTTACAAAGGGGTTTCTTGAAACTGATTTCCATACACAACCTAGATGATGTCTATCAGAAACCATTAACTTTAACTATTTTATTGCATATTATAGTAAATATTGCATTGTAGCAAATAAATATTTGAGTTGAGACAATTTATGATACAGACTTTACAGACTAGATATTACTTAAAATGTCTATCTAAAAGCAGAGGATCGTACCTCTCTAAGGAGAAGGGAAGTTTTCAATCGCTGCAATTTTACGTTTTTTGGAAGTGAACTATATATATATATATATATATATATATATATATATATATATATATATATATATATGTCCGTCAACTGCATAGATCTGATGGTTATAAAGTTAAAATATTCAATAGTTTTACATTAAAGCATCCAGTCATTATCTACTTTGTCCATTGAAATAAAATTGATTATCCATGAATAACGTTCTGTAGTTTTTTTAAATCAATGATTATTACGTATATTACGAGTTAATCAAATTGTTAAAGTTTAAATAAATCATAAAAATATTGTCCATAATTCACTATTGACTTAAAATAGTTTTTTATTTACTTGACTTGCCATTTTGGAGTATTAAGTGAATCCCAGAAATTAACTTTTAGCTTTTAACATTATTTTCCTTCTTAATGTGGGTAAAAATGAACTTGTTTACTACACAAGTTTTGATATATAAATAATATTTTCATAGTCACATGTCGACATCCCGTTTAAAGAGAATTATCTAACACCTAGAAATAGTTCTACACATTGACCTTGAGTATAATGATGGTTCTTTGCAAAATCATTTTGTCAGATAACTGATGCAACAAAAAGTTAGCGTGTACCACTTATCAGCGTAAACTAAAACACATTTCAAACTGGAAACATAGAACTATTATTGAAAAGAAGTATTGGACCTTGTGCATGACTATATGTTTTTTCATATTCAAAAGATAAAACATTCATATTTCAAAACTATGCTTTCATTACAAATACATGGTTTTGATTTACTAAAAGTTTTCTAAATAAGGAACATTCTTTTACAATTTCATTCAATTTGAGGAAAAGTTATTTAAAAACTGTGCTTTATTATACATACATCTTTTTGTTTTCATGTGAGTTTTCTTATTTTGGAATATTCTTTTACAATAACATTCAATTTGAACAAATGTTTTGATGGAGATGTAATAAAGAAAGTTAACTAAATTATATGCACAAGTCGTTTATCAAGAAGAAAGTCTTATAAGAGATAAGAAACATATACACAATTATATATAATCTCTTTATACATTTCTAAATTAGAATGTGTAGAAAATACATTGCAAAAAACGTAGAGCATTAGATTGCTTATGCAGATATAATAAAAACAAATCCATACAAAACAAGAGATGAAACACGCTAAAAGAAAGACAATTTTTTTAAATATAGAGTTTTGATTTACAATTATCTAAAAAAATAAAATGTTCATGATTGACAATTTTTTTTCTTTAAAGAAAGCACACAATACAATTCAATCAGAGAGTTACATGACTTTTACACCCGTCATGATAAATTGCACCAATGTTGTTTTTGCTATGAACTATTTTATCAGATCACATATATGGATTATAATACCAGAGCTTATACAACAATGTTTGCATATATTGGATCTCTATTGATTACAAGATGCACCCGGTGAGTTTGATTATCAGTTTGTCCATCGTAGGTCCTCAAATACGTGCTCTTCATTAAACTATTGTTGTTTTTAAAAACCTGATTTATTACTTATACAGAAAAACGCAGTTTTTATACTTACCATTTATACAATAAAGTCTTCAATTAAAATGTTCCTTACCTTCAAAATTAGAAACATTGCATCCAGTCAAGTTGTCCCACAAATGTTGAGAACAAGTACAATTTAGATGGCAGGCAATTCCATGATCCTCAAACGCACACGGTTTATCACAATCAAAATTGCTATTATCTTTTAAACAAAAAAAAACAAAAAAAAAACAAAAAAACAAAAAAACAAACAACATATATGACAGGAAGAATAAGAAAAAAATGCTCTGCCACAAAAGTGACAAATAAAAATATTGATATTTAAACGCATAAAATCTAATACAAAAAAAAAAGATTAAACTTTTTTTAATGTACTACACAATAAAGCCATGAATGAACATTAGCATATCTTGAGGTTAGCCTTTTCTAAACTATTATACATGAACTCGCTATAAATATTCAATGTTAAAATTACTCAACAATCAAATTTTTATTTTTTATGTTCGTCTCCACCATTTTTTTTTTCAGCAAATAACATCTTTGTTTAAATATATAATTTTGAATGATGATAATGTATTGATAAATCCAATGTGTTTTTAATATCTGATTGCATTAACGTTGAAGTTAAGTAGAAATATATATATATATATATATATATATATATATATATATATATATATATCTTACTTTCGAATTTAGAAACGTTACATCCAACTATGTGATCACAAAAGTCTGTAGTACAATTACAAAACGATTGACATTGCTTGCCATAATTTGGGTGTCTACATTGTTGTTTACAGTCATTTCCCATGTAGCCGATTGGGCAGCCTGATTAAATACAATTATGAGACAAACAATCAATGTAATCCTATAAGGCAAATCCATGCAAAACACACGAATTTACATGAATTGCCTACTTTTATTCTTCAATGCACTTATCCAGTAATTATTGACTTATACTATTTTAATTTTTCTGGAATCTCTCTTACATATAAAGCTTAACAATATCTTTATTTCGTTATCTTTTCTTTTTCTTAACATTTCTTAACATTTTTACTTTTTGGTGTATGGAAAGATGATGTCACGATAACTTGAGACGACACGGGAATTGTAAATAATGTCATTGAACCCTCTACAAAACAGTAGCATAAAAGACCAAGTTTAGTTCGAAAATATCAAAAGTTATAAAAGATAAGTAATTAAAAAATAATCACAATTTGAAAAAATAAATAATAAAAGATGAGATAAAAAACCATTTCTACTTACCAATACAACCAGTTGAAGAGTTGCAATTAGACTTCTCACAATTGCATTCATTCTGACATTTACTACCAAAGCTAGGATAACGACACGGGATGTTGCAATTCTCTCCAATGCGTCCGGGCAAACAAGCTAAAAATTAATGGAGGTACGAAGAATATGGGATAACAAGATCCGGAATAAGCCGATACCTTATCTAAAAGAAATACTTACTTATGACATTCTTAGGCTTAGCTGTTGAATGTATTTCTTTCCTAGATAAGTAAGATATGTAAAATTGTTCGAATAGAAACGCAATGTTAGGATAGAAATAATGATTTTCAGCTATTTAAAGCTTTAAACGTTGCGTGTACTTACGTTGATCTTATTTCTAATGACAATCTCAATCTTGCAATCATCAGACATAAAAATAAAATATTTAACGAAAAAGAATGCATCACACTATAAACTATTCACATTTCCATTTGAGCTCGATTCATGTGATGATTAAATTTGAATAGAGTTTTATACCAAAACTTAGAAAACAAGGAACCAAATCTTCTCGAATATAAGACGTATTTCCTTGCAATTATTTACTAAAATAATTAGAAATGTTTTGCAATAGCAAACATTAAATGCCTAGTTATACAACCAGAATTTATGATAACACTATCAAACAAACAGAAAAAAAGCTGCTTATTTAGTTTTAGACTGTCATTGATAATAAATATAATTTTTTGCATTTTGTTATTCATAAGTACATATTCATACTTAAAAAAATATTTCATAAAATTCAGCATAAGTATTTTAAAAGTAACTACACTGATGGGGATTTTCTCAAAGTGTTTATTTGTTTTTAGATGCCAACTAAATTGATAATTTAAACATTAATAAAATATACCACCACCTTTCTGAATAATAAAAGTTAATCACTATTAATAATATCCCCATTAATTGATTGTAAGCATACTATTCCGCTGTTGTTTGCTTGTTTAAACTATTTATATTAACATATTGTTTTGCTGCAATGTACAAACCCATTAAAGTTTTTTTAATTGAAATATTAAACATGAAACATATTTGAATTAGAACTACTTACCATTGATACATGTAAGCGCTACAAAACGAGTGCACTATGGAACAATTTAAAGTAGTGTAATTCTGAGTGTACGCTGCAAACAAAGTGTATTTGTTCCAAACATTTTAATTGTCATACAAGAACGAATAAAATATAGTCTTCTGAAACAGCCATTTTCACAAGGATTAAGTGCTATATAGCTTAGTAATCTTTCCGAAGTTCACATACATCAATGTGATGTCGCTATGTGACAGTGCATCTGTTACGTATATGACTTAACAGGTGCAAACATTGAATTATGCATAAATAAACGAAACATATTGGCAAATACTTTAGACTTTTTTCATCGATTTCAGATTGACATAAAAGGTAAAAGAGAAGTTTCAAACTCAAACAAAATGAACTCTTGTGATGATAAACATTTTTTATTCATTCACATTGGAAGAAAAAATACAGAGCAAAATGTGATTATTGATTTTGAACTGCTTTTGCATTTGTATTTCGCAAAATGACTGATAATAAATAGAATGCATTGTAAAAAATGAGCATCATTTTCAACCAAAGACAGTTCTCAGTTCCAATCGGCCTTTTCTTTCCGTAGTTGTTTGAAGACGATCGTAAAACTGAATATTCACATGTCGTACATGTTTGCTACTTCACATTTAACATATTATAATTTTGTTGCCCAATTCGCTGTAACCTCGTAAGTAACAGGCAGTTTGTTTTATGAAAACTTCAATTAAATAATTTTAAAAAGCTCATTTCGAAGGGCTCTATACACCATTACCTCTAAGCCGTAATACCAAATCATTTGTTATACACTGTAAGCTAAATTGTATTGTGTGAGGTTAAAATACGCAGTAAGACGTGTTGTTCTATAGATACATACAAAGCTTTAAACAAAATTTTATATCGCATATATTGTACAATTATAAATGAGTACAGTTTCTTTGATACTAATGTTGTGACCCTGAACAATATGCGAATGACAGTGAAATGTTTCAAGAACTATATGCTATTCAACGTTTTCTAGAAACCATATGAGTAATGTCGAGCAAAGCGAGGAACCAAACTAAATGGCAACGGAATATTTAATAACATGATTGTACCTTGTGTATATTTCACACAAGAAATAATACATTTGGAATTTAATCTGTTTTGATTGATCTAATGACTATCAAGAGTATATGTTGTGTTAGTAATAGATATGAGAAACTAAACCATACATATTTTGTCTCATCTCTATTATAACATGACATATGTCGTTAAATTACTTATATTAAGAAACGTTAATCTTTGGTTAGTATTTGAAAGCTATTCAATTTGAACAAGATCACCAAAGCAATCTGGAGCCAGCTGAGGTTTTTGAATCGTGATAAAAAATCTTAAAGATGTACTAAACATATTGTTATGAGTTGTTCTTCACCTTATCTAAATTTCTGTGAAAATATTTCATAAATTTACATTTACATGTATAGAACCCTCGCCTACATTAAAAAAAAAAGTCATAGTAGTTCATAATATATGCACCATAAATTATCTTACCTTTGTAATATGACACATTGCATTTTGACACGTGATCTTAAATACCTTTTGCACAATTACAAATCTTAGGACAATCATCTTTAAATTGATGACATGGACAGTAATCGTTAAATTTGGAGATTTAATACACTTTCAAACAACTTTAACATTAGCATGACGAAATAATGCAATATTATGATATACAAAAAATTATTTATTGCTTGATGATAAATTTAAAAAAAACCGTGTTCAATATTCGGTGATTGACGTTTGAATTGAAGTAAATGTTCACATAGTGATTTTTTCGACTTAAAATGTGTGTGTTTACGCACCTAAATTAGGCTTCATAAGATTTCTTTATTAAACGAATGCTAGCAATAGACGTAAAAATACTAATATTTTGATTACTTTTACTTTAAAGGCTAAAACCATACATATAAATAACATTTTAATTGTAAAGTCACATGATTTCTTTGTTAGATATGATACAATTGCTTTCATGCCATGTGTGTTGAATGATTTTGATATAACTGACGATTCTTCGTTTCAATTAAACAACTTTTTACATAATTATTTCACTTTCAAGAGTACACTGCTATGAAGTTTTCGACCTAATATCATATTTATATTTCTAGATTTACTAAGTATCGTTTAAATGACACAAACACTTGCCCTTTTCCTGGTTTGCATTAGCATTAAGAAACAATAAAAAATAACAATTTTCTGGCATTTAGATTTCCTTTTCATTAAAGATTAATGCATTATGAAATTGTCAAAACTAATTTGTGATAAACCATACGACTTCCCAAAAGAATTTAATGCTAAACGCTGTTTGTCTAAAAAAAAAACATACTACACATATGTTCTTATGGAGGCAATTGTCTCTGAAAAAAGTATAAGAAACGTGTAACGTGAATGTTACGTTCAATAGTAGTATCGTTACATCCTTGCACGTGGTCACACAATTTTGTTACACACAATTTTGTTGTACAGTTACACTTCATATGACATCCACTACCATAACTTGGATATCGGCAAGTTTTCTCACATTTTGCTCCCACGTACCGACCTGGGAAAAGTAGTAAACGAAATAAAACTTTTAATATGTGGCATTCAAAAAACCCCAGAACTATTCTTATATATCTTGAACATGTTTATGTAAGAAATTATTGATATATTTTATAAATATTTTTTCAAACTTCTTTTAATCCTGTTACATTAAGCTTTGCAAATATTTTCAAATGCTTATTTAACTAACGTTTTGGGTTGTGATTTTAGTATCAAGGAAATGAGATCACTCCATGACTGGTGACGATTTTGAAAGAGGGTATAAGGTCCCACTAAAATAGATGTAAAATTATTTTTCTCAAAAATCATTTGTGGAAGAAAATATGAACATAGATGTCAGATTGAATAAAACAACAAATCTTGATCTAGTAATGTTTCAACATGAAATGAATAGTATGTTGACTAATAGTCAAAAAGAGATAAATATAACACATTTGAATATTCATCATTCAAAACTCAAAATGTTTTAAAATTTACCAATGCAACCAGTGATAGCGTTGCAAGCCAATTTATTACAGTTGCATATTATGACCTGACAGTAGTTTCCAAAATTGGGATAGCGAAACGGAATCCTGCAGTTGTTTCCAACGAGTCCAGGTGAACACGCCGAAAATAAAAGCATAAACAGGTACATTAAATGATAAAACGTGGTTTCAGTTCTATTGCATTTATCTTCAATTAAAAAATACTTACGATTAATCTTCGCCGACTTGGTTGTAGCTTTTAATTCCATCATAAATCAATAATAATAAATTGTATGCGCATGGACATACTAATTAACAAAGATAATTAGTGAAGGACAAGCAAATTTCAACTTTACTTACGTTGATCCTTTTTTCCTGTGAAGTTCACATTTTACAATTACAAGATAAAAGAGTATAGTTTTAAACAAAATGGAATCCATCGCACTCTCTAACACAATTCTGTTTGTAAATATTTTATTATATTACCATTGATTGTTTATACTGGATTTTCAAAACAAGGAACAAAACAAAAACAAAGCGTATGCGTATTTCCTTGTAGCAAAATGCACATTGTAATCAAAAACAATGTGTAAAACACCTATATTTTCATCTCCTTAGTAATTTTTGCGGTATGTCCTATATAATAATTGTTTCACGACACATGAGGAAACCGTTTCACGATTTAATTAGTTTGAATCATTTCATCTGTCTAAGATTCTACACATTATTTTACACTTTTTAAAAACTGTTCTTTGGCATTGCTTAATTTAATTACCTTTTAAAGTATAATCAAATAGCAATACTATTTTCATATCGTTCATAGGTTTATAATTTTTCTATTGGAAATGCATGGATTACTTTATGATCCATTTAAGCTTGAATAACGTTCGCTAAATTTAAAACTCCACCTAAACACAAAATATAAAAAATCTATATTATGCTTCGATTTTAGATCTAGTATTTGTTTTCAATAATTCTTGTTGAGTCATCAGTAAATGTACAACAAGGAAGAGTTTCAAAAGCTCATAACTTAGCTGTTGAAATTAATTTTTATAAATGAGATGTGTGATCTTTCTGTGTGTAAAACATATGTGGCGAGTGATGATTTGTGAATAGATATAATAATAAAGATATTTTGTTTTATTTTCGTACCATTTAACAAATTATGAAAGCCCACCCCCACCTCCTCCACACACACACAATAACATTGTACAATTGGATTCATAATAATGTTAAATGTTACTGGTCAGTGCATTTTATATGATGTTTAAACTTTCGTTGAGTCATTATATATAGTACACTGCATAGTTTGAACCACAAATGCTCCCAAGCCTATTTTCTTGTAGGTGTTACATGTAAGACACCATGGTTAATATGCAAGCACAGATTTTGTAGTTCTGTTTTATAAGACCAAACCTAAATGTTTAGATACCTCTTTTGAATTTTGATATTAAGTGTTCTCCAACATTCCGAATAATCGTAAGCATGGCGTTAATAGCCAAACAGGTGCTTGTTAGGAATATAAAGCAAGAAATAAAATGCGGTCTTAAAAAGGATTTACAAAATAGCTGGTGTTTCCTTTTTTTTTTAAACTTAACAGTTTGAAGTGAAAAAACTGTCAACGGACATTGCATTTGTATATTTGATACAATGTACCTTTCCAAAATAGCCAGTTTTAACATTTTCTATTATATGAACGCACACGCACTCGTTAGGTAGTACTGTTTTAGTTACAGTATGTATTTAAATAAGATACAAAATACAAATTCATATTCAATAATTATAAAGTTAGATGAGTAAATTATTCTATAATTGTCTTATTCTGAAGAGATTTAATATAGGTTTATGCTGATTTGCAATGATCATTTGAAAATGATTTTACTATTAAACAAAAAACGTCATAAGGCTTCCCCCCTACTTCATAACAGATGAGCGATGAACAAACTCTTAAGTATTACCACTTAAAATGGTTAAGTGCTAAAATATGAATGTACAATGGGATAATTTGCTGTTGAACAATCTCAAGTGTATAATCGAAACAAAGTAAATTGGTTCCATTGAGTTTAATTATTATAAAGAAATACAGTCACAAACCGTTATCACAATGCTGTATGTGTATTTCGGAAACATCCCAAAGCTATAAAGCACATTTCTAGCGAAAAAAGATTTCATCACACTTTATTTTCAGAGTATCTGACATTTGCATGACAGGTGCAAACACTATAAAAGTTATGCATACAAACACGAAACACACTGGTATATACTTTAGACCTTTTTCATTCATTTCAAATCAAAACGTTATTTATTATTTCAAACTGCTTTTGTATTTCAGAATACTATGTTTTCTTTGAAACGTTTTTTTATTTTTTGGTTTTATTTTTTATCATTTTACAGAAAATACGAGTTTTTATAAAGACAAAAAAGTAGTTGGTCAAGTGTCACAACACGACTTATTATAGTCATACATTGTCAGTGATGAGCACAATTTTTCTATTAGTGAATGCTATTAGTCCCAATCTCTTCTTCCTATCTGTGGCTGTTTGAAGACACATCGTTAAGCTGAATATTCACGCGTCTTTTGTTAATATCAGCAATAATAACTGTTTAGTTATTACCTATATGATGGAAAATTTTTTCCGAGTTCCACGAGATTTGATGGCGAGCGAAATTCATATGTTTGAGACCGAATTTAAAAGCAACTGCTACTAACACACTTTGAAAATACTTCACATGAAGAAGGGTAATAATTTGCGATTCATTCTATATTTTTACTATTGTCGTTAAAATCAGTATAGCCAAATAATGCAGTTAAATCAAATTAATTTTTTCCTTTATTTAGTGTTTAGCCGTTCAAAAAAGCATCGACGAGTTTTTTTGGTTTTTTTTTCATTCAACCAAATATGTGACAATAACAGCTGCTAATTACAAATTCTTAACAGAAAACGATTATCTATTCGAACATGGATTGCACTTGATGTATACTTGGTCATTTGGTATAAGCTAAAATTCATTGCTTGGGGTTTTCACATATACAAATTTATGTTTCTCCGTAGATACATAATGCTATAACAATATTGAAATAAATAAGAGAAACATTTTATACCTACTGTATTGTATTCTTATGAAGCAGTATTTATTCAAAAACCTGTACGTGAAAAAAATAAATCACTCGCTGTGGCCTTCAACTCAACATTTAGGTATATCGACGACGTATTATCAATTAACAATTCTTATTTCCATACTTACGTCGACTCGACCCAGTGAACTTGAAATAAAAAATACCACAGAGTCAGCGTCATCTGTTTCATATTTGGATATTTTACTGGAAATGGACATTGATGGTAACCTAACAACAAAACTTTATGATAAACGCAATAACTTCAAGTTTTCTATAGTCAACTTTCCTTACTTATGTAGCAATATATCTTCTTCACCTGCATATGGTGTTTTTGACTCTCAGTTAATTCGATACTCAAGGGCATGCTCTTCGTATGAACAGTTTCTAAGACGAGGCAAGCTACTGACAAACAAGTTGATAAAACAGGACTATCAACAGTCTCGTTTAAAGTCATCTTTTCGTAAGTTCTATGGTCGATACAACGACCTTGTCAGCAAATACAATCTTCCACTGAGTCGCATGCTGACTGACGTTTTTCATACTACTTGTTAGACCATATTTAATTACCTAATTGTCTACGGACTTTTGCGGTTTTTATTTTCCCGATTACGACAAAGAGCACACGGCGGGTGTGACAGGTCAGCAGAGGATGCTCACTCCTCCATGGCACCTGATCCTACCTCTATCTTGGAGGTCCGTGTTGCTCTGCTTTGAATTTGTATTTGGTTTTATGTATTTTTGAGATGGTTGACGGTTTGTTATTGTAATTTTTTTCATTGTATTGATACTAGACGTTGAAAAATTTGCAAATGCGTCAATGAAATATTTAAAACAAGTGTATGTTCTAAAACATTTTTTAGTACCATAAGATTGGTGCCGAGTAAAGCAAAGTTTCAATCTGGATGGCAATGCAAAAATAAACAACATGTACGTTTTTTCGTCCGAAAAATTATTTTTTCTGTGATTACAACTGTTTTGTTTGACCATATACATGTAACTGTTAAGAGTGTACATAGTATTATTCAAAGGTACACGGAACTATACCATGATGATTTCTCTTCTCTTTATAGAAAATAATATTTAAAAGAATCAAGATATAAACCATTAACAGTTTCTATTTTTACTTGTATAAAACGAAATGTTTTATTAAATGGACAATGAATAAAGAGTGACAACACAGCTGGGCCCTTATTTTAAGGTCAGCCAAAATACATGGTTTTTCAATTTGAAACTTCTTTTGATTTAGGTGGTTCAACGTGTCATTACATATACAGAGTCATTCCATCTAAATATAAAACTTTGTACCTAAACATGAATCTTATACCAATAAATTGTTAATCTTTAGTTAATAGTTGAATACTGTTCAGAATTATGCAATATAACTTTTAACAATACCACTAGAACAACCTAAAACCCGCTAAGGATTTTTAATCGGAATACCATCTTTAAAAGGTACCGAACATAATTTATTCAGTTGTTTTACACTAGGTCTGAATTTCTGTGGATTTCCAGTACAACACTGTTCTCGATTTCTTGCTGCCAAGGTCTCATCACAAACGTTGAAACATAAACACACGTAAGTATAAAAGCAAATATTGAGAGAACGATGAGTATTGTTGAAAGCGAGTCAGGTTTGTTTTCATCATTTGATTTCATCATTATATCTTCTTGCGAAGAAAAAGTATGCTCGACATGCTGAACGTGAGTCCTCGTAACTTCTAATATAATCAAGTATATAATGAGACATTTATGTTTTTCCTAGTGTGAATCGACAAAAATTTATAAGCATTTATGCTCTAAATGAACAACATTGATTTACCTGGTTCATCCTGTGAATATGTTAAAGTAGATGCAGTGGTCGTAACCATTTTGTTCGTCATCATATCTACACGAACAAATATAAACAAATATTCTAAAAGCAGATTTGTTAGAACTAAGCAATTCTCTTTTTGATTGTAGAAAATTAAAATAAAACAGTATATATAATCATATCATTATACTTATACAAACTTTTATAAAACTGTAACCTATATATTTATATAATATACACATATTTGCCATTGCACAATTAAGGATTAGGTTGAAGGCAATATTATTTCAGCCTCGGAGGGGACGCACAGAAGAGAGCTTACTTATATGTATGATGTTTCATCCCAAGGAGACTCATATGAACGATGACAACGAAAATTCTCAATTTCAAAAATATACTATTCTTCAAGATTATGGATAAGCTGTATGCCAACGTATGTATTAAATACTTTGAAACTGTATATGGAAACATCTTTTGAGACAGTTTTTGCAACATTAAATGTAAAATATTGAGACTAAAGAAGTGAACATTATCTAGATAATATGAAATCATGTAGTTCATTCTAATAAATACAATGATGCCGGAAAAAAATTACTCAACAGTTAGTTCTGACATTATCAGTACTGCATGTTTAATAAGTGGGAATAAAGCATTGGATGAATATTTTTTTCTTCGTTTTTTTACCTACTCTGTAATGCATTTGATCCTTACCATGTATATGCATTATTGTCAAAAAATAAACTACTTTACTTACTATATTTGCATCCCTCCTTGTGGTCACAATGATTTTCTTTGCAACTGCAATTTTGTTGACACTGTAAACCAAAACTTGGAAATCGACACTTTAGTTCACAAGTTTTGCCAATTAAACCAATTGAACAACCTGTAAGAAATTTATTTTTGTATTCACTATACAGGCATTTATTTGAAATAAAATATTCATTCGAGAATAAAAAGAGATCAAATCAAATTACTTATTCAAATAAATTAAGACAAAATAAAAAATACTAGTAAGGGACATCGCTTTAAATTATAAACTGATTACTCGACTAAAATGTACTGTTAATTCACATCGATAAACAAATGTTTGGTGCTATCATCTCTCACAAAAACGCTTTTCCCAATTATGTTCAATTCAAAAAAGAGAGGTAATACAAATATATTTTGTAATGGTCCCTACTAAAATTCTAATTCAACTTTAATGTTGTTGTTTTTTTAATTTGATTTTTAAATATTCCTTGTAACTCCAACTCATATAACATTTTCATGAAAATCACTATTGTACATGTACAAGTAAATTGGGTCAGTCGTCCTTAATTATTTACATATTGTGTCAGACGCTGCATGCTGTTTTATTTTACCTTTATGTTAAATACTGAAATCTGATTATTTTTGACGCAGTTTATAAAGCATTCTAATACCATCAGCGGTAGCAACACTTAGCAACGGGTATAACACAACGAATTGTTACATGGGCATAAATTGTGCGTACGTTTTACCGTAGAATTCACGTCATTCCTGAAGTTACGCGGTTGAAATAATGCGAATATTAAATAAAGCTTTTATCAATGCGTGCGCCCGAGTATTAAGACATCCAGTATTCTTAAAAATTAAGACATTCAATATAATAAAAAAAAATATGCCGGTTTGAGAGGGTACAGTTGCAGTTGAAATTGACACACATCGAAAACTCTGTTTCGTGTTAATTGACAATGGTTTTCTCGGGGGTGTCATTTTCAATTGCTACCCTCCTTAACAAACATTATTTATATAATATATCTGGCCGTTTATTCGAATTTTATAAAAGTATCAATTGCAAAGATTATGTGATCGTTAAAGAAATGGTTTTTGAATATTTATCATTTTCAGCCTTACTTGGTACATGAAAAAAATAAAGAAGGAAAAAATGACCTTTTTTTGTTTTTTTCTGTTGTATTGGTGTCTTTACTGTATTCATTTTTCCATCGGGCATGTTGATAGTCGGAGAGCCATCTACATATACAATGGAATCAAATTAATATAATGGAAGTTTGAAACAAAGTAAAGGTAGTTTCAATAAAAATTTACACATTGTTACATGTACCTTTGCATCCCGTTCTGTGATCACAATCTGGTTGTAAGCAATTGCATTTGTTCTGGCAAAAATGTCCAAAGGCTGGATATCTGCATCCAATTGAACAGTTTAAACCTATGTATCCCAATGGACAAACTGGAAAAAAAATATGTATATAAATAATACCCATTTTAACTATAAATGTTAATAATTTGAGATAATGTGAATTTAAAAAAATATAAACATATGATTGCACATAATTTTTAAAAGAGTGTTCTACCTTTAGTCGTTGTATCAACAGCTCCATGTCCACGACTATTGAAAACATGATACAAATCATAGTAATACATGTAATATGTAATATTAATAACATAAGAATACCGAGTTTAACAAAATAAAACGTAACACTTACCGCTGAGTCATGGGTTTAACATTAGCAATACAATTCAAAACTAAAAAAAGTATGATTGTTCGTTCAGCTAAAAGTACGTCCGAAGGCATCATTTACTGATGCTCACAAATAAAAGATGTTTGAATACTTCCTGTGTTAATAAAATGTGTACGTTCTTGGAAGTATATTAATATGCTTTCTCAAGTTATTTAGGAAGATGGCGTACAATGTTTTACGATTTCTGCTATTAATTACATCAAGGAAATATTTATATTTTTTAATAGTTTAATAAATAATAATGTATTTAATGATATAATATTGTTGAGCGTTTAACAACCAAGTATCTGAGTGTATCGTATAACTTAACTTATTGGAACTTATTGTATTGATGCAACATACATATTAAAAGTTAAAAATCAATTAAAAGTGTTTAAATGAAAATTGTTTGAACTCAAAATTATCTCTCTATATCTATATGTATATGTTCAGTAATGATAGAAGAAGTTTCGGCGGTAAAATATAAAATGTCTAGGAAAATTTTCGTCTTGATGTAACTTAGCATAATAACATTCATTCCGATATGTTTCGCATGTACTTTAATTAGCATAATTTAATATGCAATTGTTTAAAAACAAATACATTTCCTATCATTTAATCTTGTGTAGAAATGTAAATAATTTGATATTGACAAAACAATGCTGAAATTCTTAGGCAACCACAATTAATTTTGAAGGAATGGGTTGCAAAGACAATTAATGAATTATGAGTATTTTAAATATTGAATAATTTTTTTTTTTTAAACTGATATGTCAACACCAACATAGTTTTTCATTAACATTTTAGAGAAAAAAAATATTTAAAATTAAATACTGTTTCAATACTTTTTGATCATCATTAATTGTTCATTCTAAAACTACTAAATATATTCATTACCTAAATTTAAACGGTACGAGTCTTTTCTTCTAAATCAAACGGTCTTGCTCTGTAGTGGTCAAGTATAAAGTAATTGCAGTAGCAGGTCGAACAATTCATTGTTCTCAAACCTTCCATCATGATCTTTAAGACCACAGAATAAACATACATTGTGACAGCAGATCTGCATTATAAAAAAATATGTACATGTTTATACATATTTTGACATTTTAAACTAAATTCTACTTAATTATTTCAAAATAAGATTGCCCATTATTCAAAATGCACCCCTACCCCCGACGCAAGATCAGATCTGCAGATGTATAAAATGTATTTCTTTGTTTTGTTATTGAAGTTTCGCGGAATTTTACAATGTATCATTACTGAACATATAAAGAGTCCCGAAAGTTTATGGATGGCGAAAGTACGGAGTTATCTTTTCTTGGGCGAAGAAATTGAATGTCTGCAGCAGACAGCGGTTTTAATGAGATAAAAGCGCTTTTTACCGAGTTTATTAGGAATATTTCAATGTGAACGTGTTTTTTGACATCATTTGCAACATTGTGTAGGAGGATTTGCGTAACTTTTGTCAAGTAAGTTGTTTTTTGACATTGTTTACAAATCGTGTCCTACTTTCGATTCTTCCCTTGTGTATTATTTATATATATGTCATAGAGTGTAGAGCGGATACGATGTCCCTGTGCCTGGTGTAAACTTGTGTGACGTTCTATAATCTTATTCACTTGATTGATAAGAACATACGACTGGAAAATGTTGTCACATGATATGTTAAAAAGCTCTATAATTCAAAATATTGTCCGGCATACAGGTATCTTTTATGTATTATGGCTCATCAATTATTTTCATCTTTCCTCAAAAACAACGAATGGCTACAAACCAAGATGATTTTCTGCTGCAATATTTACTTAAAGATAATGATAATGCAGATACATGTACATGTACATGTATCTTCATAATTATAACGAGTCCGAACTTTTAAAAAGGACGTTTTAATATACTCGTTTCAAAACTACCAAAATTGTTGCAGATTTCATATAATTCATCAAATGAGAAGAGATCCCACAAAGTAGTTATAGCACATCATTCTTTTAAGTTTTCTGTAAACAAGTATTTAATGTTTAGTAAGACAATTCTAATGATCAACAAGCATTTCAGCGTCAGTCGTAAAATTATAAGCAACTTTAAAAAAAAACTTATCCAATTTGTTTAATATCATTTTTTGATGTATTCATACATTATATAGATAAAATGTTTTGTAATTTATAGTTAGCCAAGTGACACAAAATCAGTCTATAACTTCTGTGTATTCGGGAGGCATTAGTCCTACCCTATGACCAAATTGCAACAGTTAGCTAGGTAGAATATCTTTTTAATTTTAAAGATAACTATAATTAAAAAAACGGTTTTGCATTTTTTGGCAGAGTTATTAATTATTTATAAGTAAGCAACTAATTGTAATATCAACACGAAATGTAATTAATATCATTGTAATTTTTAATGCACGGTATGTGTTTGCATCACTCGTATTTATAACCTCTAAAGATAAGACAGTCGCGGGTGATTAATCACAACAGGGTTAAACTGAGGCTGTAAACACGTCTTTACAATTACATAAACATCGTTTTATTGTCTTTGGAGTTAATTTACACGATTATGAACTCGGAATACTTGGCTACTTCAAATTCTCTTTTGGAGGAAATTCCGGCGAAGTTACCGATCAAACATCGATTATTTCAACCAAAGTCGCCCTCTTGTTTGGTCCTCGTTGACACTCAATTAAAAATTAACAAACAGTAACAACAGAGAGAAAATGTACTTAATCAGAAAGAGCACTATTAATTTTATTTTAAAATTTATATTTACCTACATATCTCCATCAACGAAAATAATGTATGTTTAAAATGAATAGACTCGAGAAAATACTAGTCATTTTAACAAAACACATTGAATTAATCACCATTGTGATCCCAACGATTGCTCAGAGATCATACCGAATTACCAATTGAATGAACTGTCTTTTTGGGTATTCGTCTTTTAGTACGTTGTAAATGCATCAGATTTTAGAATTTTCGCAGGTAAACAATCACTTGCCATTTACCGAAGTCTATGTTTGATTCGTTACGTTAAAAATCCAAATACCAGAATACTGAATACGGGCAATCGTTTTCCAAGTTAAAAAGCTAAATGGAACAAGCAAAAACCACCGTCACAAGTGAAAATGACAACGCATTGAAATATTTAACCTCAATTTACTTCACAATAATGGGCACCAATATACCTTCCATGTTTCATAGAATTTACTCCCATGTGAACTGTTGCACAATAAATATATTGATCTTTGTAGGATTGACAACATGCATCAAAAATAGCTGCTTCAAACAAATAAACTCGTTTTCGAGATACGGTAGACTGGCAATTGAGGTATATATCGTACGAAATTGCCAGTCTACGAGATATGGAATAACGAACCCGCTTTATTACATGTACATGTAATACTTTCGAAATTAGCTCAAATTTGGAACATAATTAGCCCTTAATTTTTGCAATTCATATTTTCCTTTCCATAATGCTGATTTATGCTAAATTGCGTTATGATTAACTCATTAGTTCTTAAGAAGAAGATTTTTTTAAACCGCACCCCTCCCCTTTTTTTCTACAGTTTCAAGGTTTTTTCCTTTCTAAATGCAATCTGGTCTTTTAATTTTGCAATTTATATTCACCTTTTAATAAGAATGCTTTGTGCCAAATTTAGTTTAATTTGGCCAGGTGGTTTCAGAGAAGTTCTAAATGTAAAAAGTTTACAGACGGACGGACAGACGGACAACAGGTGATCAAGAAAGCTCACTTGACCTTTCAGCTCAGGTGAGCTAAAAAGTAAGATATCAACAAATTGTATGCTCATTATTTAATGAATGTATAAATTTGTCGACAACCTATTCGTAACATTTATAATTGCATGTATAAGAGAAAGCCTTTTTTTTATAATTAAACTACGTGAAATATCATAAAAAACAAAACAAAACACGATTAGTTGGACAAGGAAGAAAGGCCACTTAAAGTCTTCATCAGATTTAATACATGTAAATTGTATAGAAAGTAAATCAAACTGGATATGTGAAATCACTATTCTTTCCTCTGCCTCCAATCCTTTATGTAGAAAGTATGATTTATAAGAAAAAAGAAACATTCTTATAATCTGAAATATATAGAGAAGCGTTTTGTTTCATAAACTCCGTTTCCCATCGAGTCAATAGGGCGATTTCATTAATTTGATAAGGGTGTAACTTGCCGGTCATTGTACAATCACTTTAGCCGTTTAAACAATTAGTGTAATAATTTGAATGCTAGTTCCATATTAAAACATTTGACCTTAAGTATTAACAAATGCCAGAATGTTTAAAAGATTGAATTGGTTTTGAACAACTCTTCTTCTTGGATGCAAAAATTACAAAACATATGATGTTTTTCAAGCATAATAATTTCTACTTCACGCCATAATGTCACATCAATGAGTTATTGCTCTATTAACGTAGATAAGTTCATAACAAGATCAATTATATTAAAACCGTTAAAAGAGGTATGAAAAAATGAAAATACATCAAAACACACCGTATATAAAATTTTATTGATTTGGAGAAAATAACTTTCATTTACTTTATTGCTTTGAAAAATATTATATTGGCAATTATGCAGATATATCAATGACCAATGTTTGTTTGTGATATTTAGCTTTTACAGTTTAAACCTGGTTGTTTTCATTTTTTCCATAAAAGTTTATAATTATTAATATATATTATGAACAATCAAATTGCTCGTGGTTTAGTTAATATAAAATTATCTCACTATTACCATATCAGAGTATATAAACACATTCTAATACACATGTATATTGGCTTCCTTTTATGATAATGTCAACGATATTGATGGAGAATTCAATTAATTGCAAGTTTTTGCCTGCATGAACATGCCAAGATTATTGATGAAATGGAAGATTAATCTAACAATTATTGTCTGATAGAATTTCAGTCCAAAACAATGTGGACCACATCGACAATTTCGGGACGACATTGTATTTTTGCTTTATCGTCTTACATTGTAAAAGATTAGAAACCTGATGCCCAAAACCATATTCTTCAGTGCTGTTTCTCAATTTTCTTTTTCTCTCCCATCGATTCATTTGATCGGTGCACAGTTATCAGTGCACTAAAGTAACGCGTTATATGTAGATTAGCCTACTACAGTGGATCCCAAGTATTGAAATATAGTGATGATCATGTGTGGGACATATTTAAAAAAAAAATGCTAAGTTAAAGTGAAAACCATACATGAAGGCTGGATGGTCAACAGATAACCGATCAGATCTACCTTAAAATAAATCAATATGATATTTTTGGTTAGTTTTAATATTTTGTTTCAAATCTAAACAAATAGCTTTAAAATTTTATTTTAGTTTCATTTATCTACAGATATATTGAGCACTTCATCTCAGGACATAAATATAGCTAAATTTGGTCACGACTATTACGCCCTTTTAATTTGAAAGTATAGTTCGTATAGAGACAATTACATATGTAATTGGTATAAACGTGAGAAAAGTACGTTACTCAGTATTGACTACGTAGACATAGAGCAAATTAAATCATGGGTTTTTTTGACAGGAAAGGGGAGGGGTCACAATAGTACTTATGTATCCGCGCAAGATACATGTACGTGATTTCTAAGTTCTATAAAATATATTGACAAATGTTGCAACTTTTTGTTTATAAATTTCAACAACATATGCTAAAAAAAAATCCTGCAGGAAAAATTGAGAATTCTATACGATAGTTCTATAGTCTTTCCATAAAACAAAAACACAACTTTATTTGTTCATTGGTACAAACGTGTATACATATGTAACCGAGCAGTCAAGGATAAATAAGATGTAGATCCGGGTAGCTGATGACTTTATTTGTATAATGAATATAGAGGCATTGACCATAAGATGCTACGGATATCGACTGGATAGTATATACTGAAACGGTATACTGCTCTAACTTAATTAGAATTATAGGTAACCTATATACATATAGTTTCAATATAATTGGATAATATGAACCAATGAAATTACAGATAAGGAAGAAGATGTATTAAAATAGTAACATTAAGAATTCCGATACAGGTTAAACTGATAAAAAATATTTTCCGCCAAATATCATACACGCTAAAAAAAATTAGTTTTACAGCAAAAAACTACAACAAAATGATAATATTGTGCAAAAAAGGAGAGAGACAAATCCAGTCACAGTACAAACAGAATGTTTGTACAGTACAAACAACACTGCCACTCAAAGTGAACTGGTACATGTTAAACAGAAGATTATTGAACTTATTGCAGATCAGTTTTTGAAAAGATAAAATTCATTAAAAGTCACGAAAGTTAAACATATTAAGTCTTATCAAACATCGCCAATATTCAATAGTAAAATTTACATAAAACAGCTGGTATCAACTGTGATACGTTATTTATTTTTTTTTCAAAGCAGCACTTGCTTAAATTGATAGGATTTGTCATCTACATCATGGTATCCAAGGCAAAGAAACAGTTTGTTTCTCCAATATGTTTGTAATAAACAGATCTGCTTTTTGACAAATGCAGGTGACCCACCCGTTGACAGTCTGCCCGAAACTCCCCATATTCCGCATAATGCTTCACCTTGTGCATGTATTGATACCTTCCTCCGTAAAATGTCATTTCTCTTGAATCTGGTTCGTTGCTATATTTAGTCGAACCACCTGCTGACTTTTCGAAACATGTGCGTGAATATCCACGTTTTACGCAAAGACATGGTTCATTTGTATTTCCCATGGTAATTGAATGTCAACTAAACAAAGAGAAAAATGTTAGTACAGTAAAACATGGCTATTTCTTGGCACTTTGTTATAAGCGTGTTTACTATATTTTAAAACATAGCATGCATCAACATAAGTTCACAGCTACATTTATATTTATATTTATGAAAAAAGACTGTCTGTTTGGTGCTAAATACAGAAATTTGTTTTTAGGTGTTTCCGAGTGTCTAAACAAAAAATGCATGCCATTTGACATAGTTTAAAGAGCGTTTATTTAATTGAAAAATTTATTAGAAAACTGCAAGAGGTCAAGAACATTCTTATTGCTGTTTTTTTGACACTGATATATTTGGATCTACTAGTATTTTTTTTTGTTCAACATAAACACCAAAAAGTGCTATATACAATGAGTTTACAGTGAAATTAAACAATAGTGACATTATTTGACAAAGTGTTTATTTTTTTAACATTATCAAGGGAATTAATACATGCTTGTTGTGTGTATGAACAAAAAAATATATAATATTAATATAATAAATATTAATATTTATATAGACCTACTTTAAGTATTGAACTCGTATGGTGAAGCGGATGAGGAGTAAAGTTCAAGTATTAACATAAGGAAATAAACTGCTTGCTATTATAGACAGGGCAAAATGAAACATACACGTTTTATTTGTTCTATATATTGAATTTCCTGCTATCAAAATAGAAGTAAATGACTATAAATATATGCGGCAAAAGTATAAGTATATGACTGCATTATCATAAACTGTTGAACACTGAGGACTAACAATGTGATTCTAATATATATCAAGACGTGAAATGTTTTGAGTCTATCTCTATCGCTCTCTTTCTCTCTCATGTTTATTTGAATTATAAACACGGAAGTGCATTTTGTTTCATGCATTTTCAAAAAATCAAAAATTAAGTAATTGATTACAAGGAACAGGAGGTATATTTTACATGTACTTAATTTAACTGCATTCTGCGTTTTCTTTTTTTTTCTTCATCGGAAATCGGAAAAAGTTTCATTAAGTATACAATAATAAAAACGTAATATATAACATTAAAGATGGCATGTATAAAAATTGAAGTAAGCTGAAAAACATTGACAACTGACATCAAATTAAGAGGAATAATATTAACGATATCGCGCAGGACAGTTAAGGCAACATTTTGTTTTCAAACAGCAGTAAAAGGGGGATCGTTTTGCTTTTGTCTATTTATTTCTGCATAATGAATAGTTCTAAACTATTTTGGGTGTTTTTGTAAAGATATGGGTCACCTTAACTTGACCTTGTCTAAATTTGACGGTCACGTGACTTTTTAGGGTCACGTGGGCGCCTTTTAGACAAAAAACGTCAATGCTAAATTGAGACAAAACGTTCAAGAGCAAGGCCAAAAAAGTTTAGAGTAAGTAATATGGCAACATATTCAAAATTATCTATACATCATAGAAATCAATGCTTATTCAGTTGTAAAGTTCACTAGTTATGTAAATTTCTTAAAAAAACTGGCTACTTGTTCCTAAAATAGTGCATCTTTGTATATTTTTGATTGAAATTACAAAGTAAACCTTCATCTCTCAACAAATGAGCATCAGTTTTCATTAAGAACTCGTAAAAAGGAACAAAATCATACCAAGTTTAATAATATCTGTAGCCGTCTTGCACTTGAACTTTTGCATTTAATTTCTCAATCTGGAAGGTTTCTCAAATCAATACACATTTCAAACGCACAAGTGATCCCAAAAGGGAAGGTAACTCTTTGAGCGATAACTCTTCTGATATAGGAGCGATCTCATTTTTTACCTTATCCGAATTAATTTTAAGATATATTTCAGCAGTACATTATGTAAATGGTTATTTAAACATAGTGTTTCTGTTTTTATTTATTTTAAAAGAGAAAATATGATAACGATGAATCGCCCGCA
The DNA here is from genome assembly GCA_016163765.1 of Magallana hongkongensis. Taxonomy (NCBI): domain Eukaryota; kingdom Metazoa; phylum Mollusca; class Bivalvia; order Ostreida; family Ostreidae; genus Magallana; species Magallana hongkongensis. The sequence goes on from WFKH01011925.1 coordinate 61,882,064, forward strand.
TTTCCTCTGTCTTATTATGGATGTAAACAAAAAACCGTTGTGTATCATTTTTCTTGGTTTACCGCATTCGCGGAGTTAGTGAGTTCTTAATAGTTTTTAGGAATTAGAGAAAAATATATGAGCTAATTGTAAGTCACAATTATTTGAGTGGTTTGGTGTCAATTAAGCCCCTGATATTATAAATTTTTCTCATAATATATATTACAAAATAAGATGTGGAGTATTTCTTTATTATGATTTAATGTCAGATGTATGCAGGTGCTGCCTGTGCTGAATGACTGCATATTCTAAAGCACTGCTTGGCTCTGTAAATTGTATTCTGGGGGGGGGGGGGGGGGGGGGTTCAAAGGGGTAACTTTATTCTGTTTGCCAGGGTCAGGTAGCAAGGTGATTTACTATGTAAATTGTGAATTAAATTAGAATTGTCCACGGGGACTATAGATGTAGATCTGCCCATGTATGAGGTCTTTTCCCATCCCCCATTAGCAATCAACAATATGCACCTTTTTATTACACTTTTATTTTTAACACTCAATAAAATTTACTTTTATTTTTATTCAACACATGCACATGCAGAATGATTAAGATTAAGGAGTGGGGGGAGGGGGGGGTGTCGCATATCTATTCATTCACAAAATAAATTCTAATTGCTCATTTCTCATTACCGAGGAAGAAAAGAGGGTGTGTATATCCTGCGACAAGGCGACCAAAAGCCATTTTTGGTTCACATCAATATATAGAATTTAAATAAGTCTGAATTCTCTCTGAATGTGAGAGACTCTCTCTTCCACCCATTTACATTCTTAATACATGCAGCATATAGCAATTTAATATAGCTAACTTAAGTAAATTTCCTTCCCCTTCCCAAACAAAATTATGAATATAAAAACAATTATATTTGGTTCATTTGTTTTATTAGTTCAAGAAGATAAAAGGACTTTCTAAAAAATAATTTTGTGACAACATTAAAACCTGACATATGCATGCACACTCAAAATTGCAATTTCTTTATAAGATGTCAATGTATTTATTGTATGACTTCTTAGTTCTGCTCCAGGTTTCTCTCTCCAAAAACACAGTCTTCCTGTTCATGAAGTTCAGGTTTTTCTTTTCATCATTTCATCTTTTATATCCCCAGGATAAGTGTGTAAGTAAATTGTCACCAATGAGAACATCATTTATGTACATTCCAAAACAAAGCAGGTAGCCAGGTAGCAGCTAAAATAAAAATTATAGATATATATTTCAGTGAGTTTAACTTGTAATCAAAATGACTGAAAGACTGAAATGGAGTATTTTCTACATGTACAATTTGACAGACAATAGAATTTATAAATCTTGATAAATATTTCATTTAATATGTTTAGATATGCATTTAGATTTTGCAGAAGTTCAAATACAGCTTTGAAACAGCTTATCAGTTTGATTTGAAATTATTACATGTACATGTAGCATCCTCACCCCTGATATGGGCATGATAGTTTACTTGCACCCTTTTATTTTACCCGGTCTGACCTTAAAAGTGCACCTCTCTCTCTCTCTCTCTCTCTCTCTCTCTCTCTCTCTCTCTCTCTCACATTACTGATTTTATACAAAATTGATATTATTATAATGTCGGTGCAGTCAGTGTTAAAACATACTATGCATTGTTGATATGTTGATGAGCAATTTGTAAATATGAACAACTCAAAATTGTAGGTTTATAATTTACATAGGTTTTTATCAATCATTTTAAAACATGAAACCATTCGTACATGAAAATGCTTTTTCTAAGAGAACTTCTAGTAGAATTATCAGATTTATTATTATTTCAATGATGAATTATAATTGTACTTATACATGTATGTTATTTACTTACATTTTCTTCAAGCCTCTAGTCTTTTTCAAATCAGTGTGACACTTTTCAAGTTACTCTGCAAATAACAAAAAATAATTATGGGAAGTTATACAAATTAACATGCATAGGACATGTCAACAGTTATTTGACCATTTTGTGAAAGGTCTACATATATTTTGCATGGATGAGTAAAATGACCAACACTTTAAATATTATTTGAAAGTTACACATAGACATTCTTAACAAACATACCATATATGACAATACATGTAGATTCCTCATTTAGAGAAAATCAGATGGAGACATGCAGTCATTATTTGGGTTTTTTTTTATTACCAATAGTACAGAAACATAAGTATGAATCCTGGTGACAAGATTTGAAACAGTGTCATGATAGTAATATTCTGGGATATAAAAAAAACTAATAATAAAAATTAATGTGCATGAACATCTTATATCAACTGGATGAATGTGAAAAAAATTTAAATGAACTGTCATTGAAGAATTTTGAACACAGTAGAAAGGTGTTATTGATCAGCTGTTCATCAATTTTCAGAAAATGAAATCAGCTGTTCATAATCCTTTGGCCTGTACTGTACTGATTTTCAGAAAATCAAATCAGCTGTTTTCACACGGTCTTGTATTGTTTACTTAAAAATTGAAGAAAATAAAACAACTGTTGTGTAAAGCTAAGTATTGTCAGTACAAGTACTATGAGCTGATTCGTGTCGATTGCATCAACAATATTAAACGGACTGGCAATAAAGTTGTATAAATGTAAACAATGCAGTCTCTCCTCATGTTTTGAACGAAACAACACACGAAGTGGATCAGAAATGCATCAACTGTATGAAATCACAATAAAATAGTTATTTAGCTATCTGGTACATAACAAATACACTGTATAACTATTCTACATACCTGATAAATCATCAAAAGATCGCTATCATCGGAAATACCAGCTGCACGTGTTTACATCGTCTGACGAGCGCTTTTAGAACGCAGATTCACACCCATTCGACAGATGCGTTATGGAAATTCTTCGTATATTCTGATTGTTGTAAACTTATAAAAACACACATGAGTGATTCGTAGTTATATTTTTCTTATGAAGTATTAAATTAGCCGTATCTTTTGCTTGAACTGCTGTTTTCGGTATATTTTCCATATATGGTAATACAGAGGCGGGGCATATATTATGACGTCATATCTCATTATCCCCTCATTAGCATATCAAAACGATGTGTAGCCTTATCTGTCCTGCGTGAAGATGGCCTTGCCACGTGAAATGTCTTCCCCTATAAAAAGTACTTCACTGCTGCTGTTGGTCAAATGTCCATACAAATGCAAATGAAATATCATTTCTTCGCATCTAGAGGTTATATCTCCATTTGTCGAAGTAAAAATGAAAATTAGTGTGATATCAATTATGGCAATCATGGTAGTACCATGTCTTAACATTTTTTAAGCTGGCGGTAATACTGACGATTTTCATACATTTTTTTTCTAATTAGGGTACTATACGTAAATCGATAGTCAAAGCAAAAACTGTTAAAGAAAGTAGGACCAGTGACATGTTTTCTCTCTTAGATACCCGGAAGGTTGCATTAATATTTTAGTAGGAATTATAATTCGTCAAGGTGTGCTAATAGGTATAATAAGACAAATTACTATCTTTTAATATTTTTTTTTCCTTTTCAGGGTTGTTTGTTTACTCATTATTTTACCATTGCCAATGTTATTTGCCTTTAGGAATTAAATGAAGTAGAAAATACTAATTGATTAGCAGCTATTATAGAGTACCGATCAGAACAAACCTAAGAGAAAGTAATAAAACCTCAACTTAACCCTGGATTTACTTTCTGGGTTTTCTCTGGGTTTACACCGTGTTTACTAGAGTGGACCCAGAGTACACCAAAAGTAAACCAAAGTGGACACACGGAGTAAACCCGGTCAGAGGTATACCCCTGAAAGCAGACGCTAAATGTGTATTCGGAATATACAAGGGGCAGAAATTACAGGCAGTAGGATAGCAAGATAACAGACGGGTCCTCATCACACTCCAGTGCGTGCAGTTGACCTAAAACGCAATTTCCAAGTAAACCCAAAGTGAACCCCGAGTGGACCCAGTTTCTCAAAAAAGTAAACCCCAAGTAAAACACAAAAGTAAACCCGGGGGTTTACTCTGGTGTTAGGTTGGGTCTAATAGGTACAGTAGTAACGCATACAAAATCGTCTTCTCAACAAATTTTGATCCAACGTTCATTTAAAAAAACCCATAAAAATCCCATTTCATTATTTTCAACACTTCAATTATTTGCTATCGATCAAGTCAAGTCTCTCTCTCTCTCTCTCTCTCTCTCTCTCAAAACAAAATTAATTGTTATAAAATTTATTATAATACAAAAAGTATGAGTCATACATATAAAAGATGTGTTCAATTGATGAATGGGTTCATTATAACAAGCCATCAATAAAATTAAAGAAGATTAATAAAAAGACTCATAAGTTTTTGCAAAAGTAACAGTATTTAAAAAATAAAGTAGATTATGTTCTCCAGTGTAATTTACAAGTTTACTGACGCTATAGTTGAGTAATATCTCATTTCATAACGATACTTCCCGTATCAAACACTATTTAGATAGATGGAATTGTTTTTTTTATACCCGCACTTTCTAAAGAAAGTTCGGGTATATTGTTGTTACCCTGTTCCGTCCGTCCGTCCGTCTGTCACGTTTTACTTTCTCAAACTGCTCTTACATCTTATAAACCAGCAAAATGAACTCTTGGAGTTTGATTTGGGGTGTCATGTTGTTTTGTTAAAAGGTTTCCAAAATTAACTGGTAGTCTTGGGGTTCAAATAATTAGTAAAAACTTACGTTTATTCACAAAAAGCCTTCTTCCTCGAACTCCTCCTACATTTTCAAAAATAGACAAATAATCTTTTGGAATATGTTTTGGGGTGTCCTATAGATGCGCAATAAGGTTTCAGAAATTTCAATTTTGTCCTGGGGGTCATTTGGTGGTTGGAAAATGACGTTTTTTTAACAAAAAATCTGGTTTCAAAAACGTCAACATTTTTTGCAGTATCCAAATGATCTTCTAGAATATAATTGGGGGTGTCAATTTAAAGTGTGATCAGGTTTCAGAATTTTTTTATTTATTACGGGGATCAGGCGGCAACAAAAAGTGACGTTTTTTGGCAAAAAAAAGTATGGTTCCAAGAACTCCTCTTACAACTTTTGGAGTAGCTACGTCATCTTTTGGGATATGATTGGGGTCGTCCTTTAGATGTGCAATAAGGTTTTAAAAATTTAAATTTCATCCAGGGAGTCAAATAGTAGCAGAAAATTGACGTTTATCACTCCTAAAAAACCCCTAGATCCCAGAACTCCTCTTATGATTTAATGAATAGATACATCATATCTTGGGATATAATAGGGGCTGTCCTATAGATCTTATAGATGTGCAATAAGGTTTTAAAATTTAAATTTCATCCAGGGAGTCAAATAATGGTAGAAAATTGACGTTTATCACTCCTAAAAAAAACCTAGATCCCAGAACTCCTCTTATGATTTAATGAATTGTCACATCATATCTTGGGATATGATAGGGACTGTCCTATAGATGTGCAATAAGGTTTTGAAAAATTAAATTTAATCCTGGTAATAAAATAGTGGCAAAAAATTTACATTTATCCCATGCGCGAATCTAGAGGGGGGCAGGGGGGGTCCAGATCCACCCTCCAAAATTCAAATTTCATTATAAAATTGCCAAACATATGCCTCGGACCCCCCCCCCCCCCCCCCCCGGCAAACTCACATACCTCCCATAAAAAACTGTCTTGATCCGCGCATGTATTCCTCCTTAAACTGTAAATAAAATGACGGGGTTTTTTTTCTTGAAATAAAAAAAACCTTGCATTTATTTTTGCTTAAAATAAAAAAGAACCTTACATTTAAACTCTTTTTAATTGTCGAATGATCTATTAAAATCAAAATATAATTTGGGGTCGAAAAAGTTTTATAAACTGGTAAAAAAAATTTTTTCTTACACATCACATTACACCTTGCATAATTGACAAATGATCTGAGTTATTATAGGGAGGAAGGGTTTTTCTTTCTTCATGTAATTTGATGGGATTGTTCTGACCACATGAAACAGGAAAATACCAAATATATATTGAAAACTGTTGAGATCCCCACCACTAAACCATATATATTCTTGCTTCTAATGTCATTATAATGCATCAAATGGTGTGAAGTACATGACCCCCAGGAGTTGTCTTTAAACCCCACCCCCACCCCCCTCTGAAATAGGAAATGATGATATATTTTGATAACTTTTCAGATCCCCATCCCTAAACCATATTTATTCTTGCTCTTTGTGTCATTGCGCATCAAATGGTATATAGGTTATACCCCCTTGGAGACACCCTGGATTTCCAGAACTGGAAATAATAAAGTATTTTATCTTATTTGTATGTAGTGTTTGACCCATGTGGGTAATTCCTTGCCTAATGATGACCCTGCTTTGTTTAGGAGACTTAACAATTGCCCCGAATACATATAACATTTTGTTTATCTTAAAAACTATAAAACAAATAATTTCCAAAATCTTATTGTACATCTAGAGAAAAATACCAATCGAGAAATGATTTAAAATTTGCTACTGTACACATGTAAGAATTTAAGAAGACTCTGAATCTTTAGAACCAGATTTGATTGGGGGGGGGGGGGTTGGAAAATAAGCATTTAATTTTAATCATTTATTGTTATCAATTTTAACTGCTAAATGTCACAGAGTCAATATGGGGTCAACTCAATAGTGTAAGTCTGACAAATGAAAAAATAACTTTTGCAATTAAAATGACAGAAACTGTACAAATGCGATAGGATAGGTAACGATGATAAGTTTATTTAAATATCAAACGATGACGATACAGTATGCTGGCAAAGGAGATCACTTATTTAGAAAGTGAAAGTAAAACTTATGTATACCGGTGTCTAATAATATTGTGCAACTACATGAATTATGCTTACCTATATTGGTCAACATCATAATGATAATCCTATTAGAGCACAATATGAATCCCTTTAGTTGATCATCACAAACGAACGTTTTTGCATGTTGATTAATCCTATTCTGCATATGGAAAACACATACCGGTATGTACACCACGTGAAACCCATCTAACCGAAGAGCTGGGTAAAACTAGTACCCGCTAATGCGACCTGTAGACCTGTGTTGTGTTATTCTTTAAAACCCCTTGTACTATTTTATTAGATAAATAGCTATGTAAAGCACACATTTCAGCTATAAGGTGGTACAGGACACCTGCATATTGTGATGTACTCCCTATTGAAATAAACAATAAGTATATATATATATACTATATGTGTGTGTGGGGGGGGGGGGGGGGGGGTTAAAAAATTTTCAGGGGGGGGGGAGGGTCTGGACCCCTCACTCCCACCCCTTCTCTAAATCCGTGCACACGATGATGTTGAATATTTTCCCCCATAATAATGTTACTTAACAGTAAAGCGCAATGGGTTAGAGCTTTAACTACATGTCTGTAAGTAGAGAGTTCAAATCCTACTGGGGCTTCTCTATTTTTTACTGAAGTTTCCAAAAATTTTAAAAACTAATTTTTTTTTTTGCCAAACACATGTATTGTAAAATTTTAAAATTCTAAATTTCGTGAAAGAATTTTGAATTCAACACTTTTATCCACATAAATATCGACATGTGTCTTATAGCACCTTAAATCAGTAATTATATCTTCTGTCCTGGCAGTTCTGCATTGAAAATCATTGCGCAATATAATTATTTCATTTATTTTGCACTGTTTACAATCTTTTTCGTTGCAACTACCGGTACATATACAGGCTTTTGTTGTTATCAAAATATTCTGACGTTTATTAATCCATGAGGAGTGTGTATGTGGAGGGGGGGGGGGATTAAAAAAAATTTCAGGGGGGGGGGGGCTGGACCCCTCACTCTCACCCCTTCTCTAAATACGTGCACACGATGATGTTGGCACACAAAAGCAAATCTAAAGCCGGTAACCGCTGAGGGGAGTGGGCATAACTTCATTTTGTTTGTAAATATTATATAGACCATACTTTCTATGACATTAAATGTTAAGATTATTGATTAACTTAAAATTCACATGCAAACAGTTCAACCCCAAATTGTACATAAAGGGCCGCTCATGTGTTTTATGGGATGGGATCTCATCTTTTATGAAAATTATAATTTTTAAAAATTACAGGAAATTCAATGTGGCCTTCATTTTTACTAAAAGTGGTACAAAACAGTTGTATTTAGGGGCAAACACTTGGTGCGGGTATTACTGTCTAATGACAGCAACTAGTTTATTATTAAAATTCATAACAGGAAATTATAATAGAAAAACATTCAGTAAAGGGTAGATCACTCTTACATAGGAATATACATGTTTTGAGTAAATCTTTAAAAATCTTCTCATAAACCGATGAGCCAGGAAATCTGAAACTTGTATGAATGATCATCAGGTAGTGTAGATTCAAAGTTGTGAAAATAATGTCCCTCGGGGTAGGGTAAGACCACAGTGGGGGGTCGAATTTTTACATAGAATATAAAGAGTAGATCTTTAAAAATCTTCTCAAAAATCAATCAACCAGTAAAAATTTAACAATCTTCTTCTCAGAAACAAAACAGTCTGGAAAGCTGAAACTCATGTTGAAGCATTCATAGGTGCTGTGAAAAATCATGACCTCCGGTTATAGGGTGGGGCAACAATGGGGGTAGAGTTTTTACATAGGAATATTTAGAGTAAATCTTTAAAAATCTTCTTCTCAGAAACCAATCAACCAGGAAAGCTAAAACCTATGTGGAACCATTTTTTACTATGATGTCTTTGATTGTATATGTACAAAAGATGTTTGTTAAACACTTATGCTCACTCCGTTGGAGTGGGCATAAATTGACCGAAAACTGCAAATAGTTGGAATTTTTCTAAGTCCAAGGGGCATAATATTTAAAAAAATTGTTCGACCGTACCCAAAATCGAATTGAATCGAACTTTACCTATAAATTATATTTTTATTATAAATCTGTATACCAAATTTCGTTTCAGTATGTGCAACCTCTGCAAAGCATTTAAACGGAAAGTGTTGATGGACCGACTGACCGACAGGCGGACAGCGGCATAGCAATATGCTTAATATATATATATTAAACATATTTTAAAATCGTACTTGAACAGACCTGAGTTTTATATTATAATACTTTGAAAGGCAAAGTACGAAGGAAAAATGACAATATTTTCATTTGTTTGCTATTTGCAAAACCGCTGGAATTAGCCAATTTAAGTGACGTCATAGTTGAACAGTTATTGGCGATGATGACTAATATAAAAAAATGTGGTGATAGATAACCTCAGTATACATGTCATATTTTATTAAGATCTGATTTTGATACGATACTATTTAAAACTGGGTTAAAATGGTGGGGGGGGGGAGGATTTAGTCCTCAATAAAATATTTCTTTGTGCTAATTCGAACCTCATTGAAGTAAAAAACACATTTTTGTTTTGAAATTTATCTGCAATATATTATGAATCCAAAGGTTTTAAAAACATGTTAACTCTTTTAGTTAAATGTATAGGTTAAACTTAGTCTCTTTTCATCTAACAAACACTTTAATTTCGCAAACATGAAGATATTCTTTTACTCCTGGATCGGACATGGTCGTTATCATTGCATATCTGCCTTCCGCACCGTTGGCACAGTTAAATAAGATTACGTCGGCTGTATCTGCTGGGCTCTCAAAGAAGCCACATTTTTTCTCTATACCTGTATCTCCGACACTTATAAGAAGATGATGCATTCGATTTCCTTAAATGGAAAAAGCAGGCAAAAATATTTAAAACATACATTGAAATCAATTTCTTCTACAGATTTTAAAATACAAAAAAGATTATTATTTAAAATATGCATGGAATAATTGAAGTCAATATTCACTGATTTTTAAATACAAAAAAAAAAAAAAGATTTAGATGTCTGTTTGGCTGTTGCATACAACTGTATAAAACACCGCTAAGTTTAAACTTATTAGTAAGCGTTTTCAGTTTGAATATTTCCTTTGTAAACATGCCGTTAATAATTGAAGGTAATCATTTCAACGTATTTAGGCTACTATGAAAATAATGAAAATGCGATTAAAAAATTAACTTACTATCGCGTGTAAAAAATCCAAATAGTTCGTACATTTATCATTTTAATTTTGATAAGTCAATAATTTGCATACATGAATATATAAAAATATTTCCGAATATTAAATGCTGGTGTTTTAAATAAAACATACCATCCCCGTCCTGTCTATTGTAGACCAGAATTCTAACGACGTCGTACGTAGATTGTAAGTCTTTCTTTATCCATGGTCTGAATGCCAGACCTGTATGTGCAGTATACATCCCTGTTGGGCACACTGCGACATTGTCCACAGCATTGGGACCCAATCGATAGTTTTGAGTATACACAGATACCATAGTAGTAGGCTTGTTAACTACTACTGTTAAAATAGTATTTGTCCGGTAAAGTATTAGGTAAAGATAGAATCAGTTTGAAAAGTTATCACGTGATTGATTCTTGACAAACTCATATTTTCTTTAGAACAGATCTTTATTTGTTATTTCATTTTTAAAATTAATTTTAAAAAACTTAAACAAACCTTACTTCAATATAAAACTTAGTAAACGTTAAAAGAGTGTTAAAGTTAGCTTAAATTGTTTATTTCGTTCGTATGTATTATTATTCATTTTATTTGTAATTTTCTTTCTAAAATATAGATTGCACTTTTAATACAGTTTCTGTATATGATCATGCAATGCTTACCATTTCGGTACGTAGTTTCCTTCTACAACAAAAAATGAATGTCGCCGTTAGTATTATGCACTTCGAAATGATTTATCAATAAAGATTATATTCTTGATGTTGATTAAGTAATTAAAGAAATATACTGCAACAACAATTTTGCCATGCGCTTTTGACCGTGGAGGTATCAGACACATATAATTATACTGAAGGAAGTGTTCGCAAGTGACTCGAGGAGACATTGCAATCACACCCCTGCGAATGTTATTGTCATTTAAATTTTAGACCACGTGGTTTTATTTGACCCTTTCAGTTTCGCAGTAAAAATAGTGCCTCGTGTTTATAGTCTATTTCATAGAATCTAGGTACTTGTTATCAAATATAAAATCTAGACGTTTATTGATTTCAAACTTTATCTTCATTAATTGGTGGATAAACTGAGTTCTGGAAATAAATGTGACAATAGCAAAAATAGGTTTTTATTCTGCTGTTGCAACAATTAACATGTTTAGAAGCGATCCCCCCTAAGGATTCATTTTCGATCCGCGCCTGACCTAGTAATAGCATCAATAGTGAAACAGACTATACTATTGTATGCAGAATGTTCCTTGAAAATGGCTCGATATACGAAGTTTTTATACAAAACAGACACCCATTCTTTTTTTTAAAAGCATGGTATTGCACACCACAAGCATCAAACATGGCTATGATTTTATTAAGCAACCCAATGTTTATATTTTCAATCACGTGTAGAGTGGTTGAACACGAACGATAACTCTGTTCTGAATATTACCGTTTAATTTAAATAACTACTAGATGATGAAATAAGACATACATCTTAATAGATTTTCGTGTTTTAACATAAATCAAAGAAGGATATAATATGAAAAACGACCAGTACTTACGTATTTTGAGAATATTATCCGAACACTTATACTTCCGCTCGAAATTTCACAGGAACTGAACAAATCTCGGGGAAGTCTCGTGAACTTTCATTCGAGCACCTCTGGATTTATTGCATACTTAGCAACGATAAAGAAAACATTCCAAACACATTCGCAGGGGTGAATCAGCTTTCCTTTGATTTGTTCTCATAATTTTTTTCCTATCTTTTATTATTGTGATTCGGAAAATCAAACATCAGTTGATAGCTACGATAGCTTTTTTCATATCAAATTTTAATCAATATTAATGATGGTATGTATATCTGAATTGGACTATGATTCTCCTCGAGCTCGTTTCTTTGAAAATAAACAATAGTTATTACGAAACCTATTAAAATGAAACTGCATCTGAATCAACGTCACAGAGGCAAAAAAGGAAATGAAAAGAAACATGCTGTCATATATTTTATTTGTAAATTTCATAGCATAGTAGTCGTTCAAATTATATATCGGTTAGGGAAAGACCTATCAAAGTCTATAGGTTAGTTCAAATACATAAAAATTAGATACGAAATATATGTTTTAACAATTTTATCAAAAAAGCAACTTGTTATATTTCTTAATGTTTTGAAAATAAAAACCAAGGTTTTACATAAGAAAGACAAAAATACCATTTGTAAATAAGTGCAGTTCTCTGTTGGAGTAAACTGTTCCTTGTTTGTAATCATCCAAGCACAGCAAACACGACAGCGGTGTAGATCTTCTCTAATTTTACACACCTCCATGCCAATACATCTTCGATCTCCACGATAGTAATTAAAACATTTGATGATGGCCTTCCCTCGTGAATTGTCTTCTCCCGTAAACAGAACCTCACTACTGATGTTTGTCAGATGTCCATACGAATGCAAGTAAAATCGCATTTCTTCGCATCTAGAGGTGAAAACTTCCGTTGTTGTTGTTGTAAGAATAAAAACTAACGTGATATCAAAGATGGCAATCATGTTTAGCACTATCTCATGACAGATTCATATAGCCCTGATGTGGCACTGTCGATTAACTTCAATGTTTTTTTTTTCCTAATGAGAATGCTTCAAGTAAATCGATAGACACAGTTGGCAAAGCAATAAATGTTACAAAAGGTAATGACACAAACAACATGCTATCAAAAAGGTAGCATAAATATTTCAGTATAAATTTGAAGTCATCTCGTTGTGCTAATAAGTATATTCGTTTCATTTAACGATGTCTCAACACTTGGAAAACAATTAATTGTTATAATGCTCATTAGAAAACATTTTCTGTCTCAATGCACTTCAACATATGACTTAGATAAATACCTTTTGCTGTTGATGATCATGAATATTGATTTCTTAAATTTTGGAACTTTTTTTTAATTCAAATTATATGATACAAACATATTAATAATCCAATTGCCTCTGCATACATCACAAATTTTCAAGGATACAAAGTGTGTTTAACAGTGCTATGAAACAATTGCATCTACATTGCATATATCATAAACGTTAACTAAGGAAAAAAAATACATCTGATATTCAATCAGTTCTTTTTGGAAAATATTAAAAAAAAAAGTTATAAATTTTTTAACCCGATAGTTCTTATTTTGAAGCAATATATTTGTTCATGTAAATATAAAAGTAATCCAATACCTAATATACATGCTTTGAAAAAGGTCATAACAGAAAGAATTTTAACTGAAAAATATTTGCTGTTGAAAAAATGTTAATATAAGGATTATGAAAGCCACTGGCAGAATATTTGTGAACAATTGTAGTTATATTGACAAAGAAAAGTTTTTTCTTTTTTGGTTTTTTTTCTTCTATCTGTGAACCCTCATAACTTTTCAGTTGTCCTCAACTGTAGTATAATACATAATGTATAATAATCCACCTGCATTATCTCTCTCTCTCTCTCTCTCTCTCTCTCTCTCTCTCTCTCTCAAAATCAGCTTCACTTCATATAAAATATGATGAAATATATAAAATCGTACTATTAAGTAGAAATAGCTTTAAGATTATTTGGACTATTAAGTAGAAATAGCTTTAAGATTATTTTGACTATTAAGTAGAAATAGCTTTAAGATTATGTGATATGTCTCTACAAATGCACCAATCACTTCTTATGTCATATATGTACATATGTTGTGAAACGAAAAACTCAATTAAAAAAAAACAAATCCAAGGCAAAAAAATACATATCCGAACACATTTTTATTGAGAGAGAGAGAGAGAGAGAGAGAGAGAGAGAGAGAGAGAGAGAGAGGGGGGGAGAGCACTCTAGAGTGCGTTAATCACAGTGGTCCAATTTTCCCAGTCTGTATTGAATCTATTCATCTCACTTTCCTTTGCACAGAATTGGAATATTTTATATAACTGTTTTAAATAATTAATAAGGGCATATACTGTTAATTGTTTTTTTTCTGGCATCTACTTCTGTATATGTATTTTTTTTTTATCATGATGAGTTCAATATTTAACACGTTTGACTTCACACCATCTAAATCACCAAAAAGTTTTATTATCAAAATCTATTCTAGTTCCTTTATGCCATTATTTACACCTATGTTTAAACCAGGTTTAGCTGTAAGAAGGACTCACATTTTTTAAATCTGTTTCACACCTGCTTCTCAGAAGTGAGTTCTTCTCAGAAATTAGGGTAAACTTAAACCTGGTCTAGGGTAGGTTTAAATGTTAAAGATAGTATTACTCTAACTATGGAAGACCACATAGATTGGGTAGAAAGGCTTATACGTATTGACCAAGTGTTCGTTAGACGACCAAGAACTATCCGTGATAGATTAGATCCATTTTTTTTTATGATGAGGAAGATTTTCCTGTGAGATTCCGTTTTTGTAAACTTGACACTCTCCTAATAATGGACATGCTTGGAAATGATCTAAAACCAAATCAGAGAAAACTGATGTCAGTACACCCCTCAACCAGCTTTTGATAATGTTAAGATTTTTTGCTACAGTAGCATTTCAGCAAGTGAATGGGGATTTATTTGGGATTTCACAGTCAACAATAAGTAGGGTTCTTCAAAGAGTTTCCCATGCTTTGGCATCAAGATATAGGGAAGTTATTCAGTTTCCTCAAGGTAACAACCTACTTCAGGTACAGAGGGGTTTCATGGACATTTTCAAGGATTTTTTTCTGCAAGCTATATGTGATCACGAGTGTCATTTCACAAACAATGTAGCTAGATGGCCAGGCAGCACCCATGATAGCAGAATCTTTTGAAAACAGTAACATTTGCGCCAGGTTTGAGAGACACGAGATAGACGGAATATTATTGGGTGACAATGGATATCCTCTTCGACAATATTTTAATAACACCGTTATTACATTGTAACACTAGACCTAAAATAGTTTTTAACAATGCACATTGTCATTCTCGGGTTAAAATTGAAAAAGCCTTTGGAATTTTAAAAAGAATGTTTCCCTGCCTCAGAATAAAGCTCAGCCTAAAACTTCAAACTGTACTACAAGTAATTAAAGTGTCATGTGCAATATTATACAACATGCGTAGAAAGTGGAATGGTCGTTTGCCATGCAATGACGATGCTGATACATGTATCAATGACCCCATCGTTCCAGTCCCAGTACCACAACGTCCCAATCAGGGGGGACAGGCCATCAGAATGCTTCTAATAAGGCATTTTCAGTAATAAATAAAACTGGAAAAAGGTATCTATATATTTATTTTATTTTTGCAATCTCCATGATATCAATAGCAATTGATTTTCAAAAATTGAACGGCTGCCATATCTGTGCACGTGTATTATCATTATTTTGATTGTGATTAGTGTTGTTGTTTCCATCTTTGTTGAAACTAAATTCTTCAAGTTTGCGAATTTTTGCTTCAATATATTGTTTTTTTCAAATGAAGTATCTCCATTTTCAGTTGAAGTTCTTCTTCGGCCATCTCCAGCATCTTTTTCTTGACGTCTTCCTGCTCCACACATTTTCTCTTGGATGCAGTTGTGGATTTGGATGAGGACGTGGTCATTGTCGGGGTGCTTACTGTCGCTGATGACATGGACGCTTGTGGTTCTGATGCAGTCACAACAGGATTTTTTTTCTGGGGGTTGCAGATTACATGCACTTGATGATGTTGAACCTGGCTATATATTGTTTTCATTATCAAAATAAAATCACTTAAATACTGTTCATGTCATTTTATAAAGATTAAAGAAATTATAGTTACATGTATTGCAAATATTTGTTTTTGTCTGTAAGTAAAATGCTTACCGACTCATTGAAGTTATCTATATCTCCATGAAGTTCGGCGTCGTCATCAAATGCATTTTCACAGTTATTAATTTGCTGAGGAATTATCTCTTTAACTGCTGAGGAGAGCTTGTCAATTGTCCCTTCTACAACACCACCACCAGCTTTTGATCTTTCTCTTCTTTCCTTTGCCACAGCAGACTTGCGTCTTGATTTCAAGTTTTTCCATAATGATTTTAGCTGAGTGGATGTCCTGATATTTATACCATTTCTATGTTAAATTCCTTTGCTAAGTTTTCCCATTCCAAATTTTTCTTGTGGATCATTTTAGCATCAGTAGCTTTGTTTTCAATTATATCCTTTTTTGACCCCACTAAATCAATAAGAGTACACTTTTCGAGTTCCGTAAAATTTTGACGTTTCTTCCCAGCCATTGTACATGCAATACCAAATTAATAAAGCAAACAAAAGAGAGGTTCAGGTAAAACAAGTTTTATTTTAAGTGTGAAACACAGGTCAGTTCACTGTGAACTCGGCTCAAATGGGATTTAAACCCAGTTTACCTGAACTAGGCTTACTCCTTAAATCTACCTTTCCTAAGACACAGGTGTGAGTATGGGCGCTAGAGTTGCAAACTCTAACAAATTCTGCTAGTAAATGTTGTACTTTTGGACATTCCCATAATAAGTGATATATTGTTTCCTCAGCATTTTCAAAAAGTATCAATGTTACCAATTTTATACATAAAACTGTTTGTAGTTAATATATGATGGTTTATTCTGTACTGCAACGGTTACCATTGAAATTTAGAGTCTGAAGTAATAGTAAAAGGTAGCTGAATGATTGAAATCCATTGTTTTTCTGTAATAACAAAATGTTTACTCCATTTTTCCTTTCCCACTGGTGTTACATTTGTCTGATTTAATATATCATACATTGGTTTTGAACCTTTTTTGTTACTACTCGTACAAAGGTTTTAATATTAAATGGTATAAAAGATTTGAAAACTTCATTTCCAATGAAGTTGTATTTTCTTAAATCTGAGAGTACAGCTTGTCTTAATCCCATATATCTTAAACAATTCCTTTAAATATTAAATTTTCTTTTTAACATTTCAAAAACTAAAAAGTTTTTATTTTCATCGAACAAATTAATTATATAACTTACTCTTTTGACATACCATGATTTATGACAAAAAGGAATGATTTCCTATCTTAAATTTATTATTGTTCCACAATGTCTGGCATCAATAATCCTGCCAAGATTTTACATTTGAGTTATCTTGGATTTCTTTAAAAAATATGATAACTTCCTTCAAAAAATCATTTCTTAAAAATTCAAGCATTTGCAAAACATAATCTGAACTTGTATTTAATAGTTTTTCTATATTAATAGTATTCTCCAGCAGTGTTATCCATTTTGAATTATTATCCTTAATTAGTCTTCTAATCCAAGTAGACTTTAATCCTTTAATATAGGAATTTATATCAACCATCCTTAAACCACCATGTTCATACCTTTGAGTAAATACTTGAT
>WFKH01011925.1:61902428-61932246 GCA_016163765.1 Magallana hongkongensis
TCAATTAACAAATGAGCATAAGGCGTATAATGTGTGCGCAGATAGTCGAATTCGCCGAATGCCTGATACTATACATGTAATCTTCATTAATATAGATCATAACTGTTTAACAAGCATGGACCCTTTCAATTCTGAGGTAAAACATGAGGGCTATACGTGATACAACGTACAAATTTAGTGGATAAAACCAGGAGGCTAGAGTCAGTGGAATCTCTGATAATCTTAAGGCGTTGATGTTTCGTTGGAAACACATCCATATGGTCCACGTATTGCAGTCCTTTTTTAAAGGACAGCAACTTGTTTCTCTATATATATGATAGTATGCGTATTGTATTTGGTTTTTAATGTCTTAGATTAACTTGATGTTTATTATATTCTAACCACCCACATCACGTGCATTTAGGATTTAAAAAAAAGACATTACTTATAACAGATATAAACGTAAGTACTGTACTGTCAGTTTCCTTGAGATTTTCAAACTCTATGGGAAAAGGAGACCAAGAAGGAGGGAAAATTCGAAACGCTTTTCATCTCAAAGCTTGAAATTAGACCTTAGTGTACTGCATAGGTGTCGGAACCGAGGGGGGGGGGGGGGGGGGGGCGGGGGGGGTTGGTCCCCCCCCCCCCCCACTTTTTTGGAAAAGTTATACATTTTTTATGCTTTTTTTTATTGCTATATTGCCACTTTCCATTTGCTTCCGACGTAACTGCACTATATGCGGTAACGGTGTAATAATAGGTCAAGGCAGAACAATATCTGTAAATTAAAACAATTTGAGTTTTACAGCAGACATAATGGTGAAGCAGGCAGCTATTTTTCATTTGTATTTTTGTATCTATTTGTATTATACTGTGTTGGAGTTATTGCCCTTTGATTTATTGATTTTTGATAATGTGATCTATGTTTCCAATAAATACCAATCAGCGTCGTAATCATTTTTTATACAATAATAAATATTCTATGTAAATAAGTTGTTATGTATAAGTAGTTTTAGATTAGGTCGGGTAAGTTTGTTTATTTTTGATTTCCTATTTTAAGATACTTCGAATTATTCTAGGCCGGCACATATATAGGGACAGTGTCAATTGCGTTTGAACGAACGACTGTTTGGGGTTAAACTTAAACAGGTACGGCTAGATTGAGTGTGTGGTCATCCCTGCTCTCTCTAATCTTCGTGTGATTTAACCTACGATACTGAGTGTGCGGTCATCCCTGCTCTGTATCGCATCAATATAAGCGTGCGGTCATCCCTACTTGTATTGGTGGTGGTTGCGGCGGAGCACTAGTGTGTGGTCATCCCTGCTGGTGTTCTGGCCTTTCTAGCGCAAGTGTGCGGCACTCCCTGCTTGCGTTCGGTTGCGTTGTTGGCGCAAGTGTGTGGTCATCCCTGCTTGCGTGAACGTTGGTACCTGTTGAGTTGCGTAGGTGTGCGGTCATCCCTGCCTGCGTAACGTTCAGTCCCTTTATATGTGCAGGCGCGGTATTGAAGTCTGCACTTGTAAATATTGGCAGCAATCAGGGCTATCCGATTCTATCTCGGGTACGGGCCCGCGGGTGAACACAGGCAGTGACCCCCTTGCACGTTACAATGGTATTGACAAAAATGGGACAATCTGCAACGCGTGCAGAATGAAAGTGTATAATATAGATAGATCTATTTACAAGCAGACTGGTCACTTGCCAACGACTGTCATCGAGTTCGCCGAACGGAACGGAATACATGTGATACTGAGGATGACGTTGTTTCTTATCAAATGATGTCAATCAACAAGTCCCATAAGATTTGCGCAATATGTAGAGTAAAAAACAAACCTTTTGTTTGTATTGGGTAATCTGCACGATAGAGCGTATTAATTAATCAAGGAATATTACTAAAAATGGGGTGAGGTGTTTCAAAAGACTTTTACACAGAAAACAGGTAAAGCGCAGTTCTGTCATAGACAAAACAAAGCGTCGTTCAAAGCATGCAACAATAAAAATCAACAAACTTGTCCAGCTACTAAAAATCTTGAAGGTCAGCATCTATGTCATCAACAAGGCGCATCAACTTTATCGATCTGGATAATTATACAGTGACTGACCTTCTAAACCTTAATGGGCTAACGAAGCAGCAGTTTGTAAAAAAAATAATTGAAATGGTGTCCACTTTCAAGAAGTCAAAGTTAAGGTAACCCAGATTCTGATTATGGATACTACTGGTGAAACGTAAGCTTTCTCAGTTGTGCGTTGGTTAAAAAATATTAAATAAAAAAGAACACTAATATTTTTTTTTTTTGCTCTCGCTGCATTTTACAACCGTAAAAATGAATGTATTGCATTTTATACCACAATGACAATAGACCCACAGCAAAGCCATGTTGAACACATATATGCAAAAGAAAAGTACACATTATTATCCAGTTCAATAAGAACAAGAGGCCCATGGGCCACATCGCTCACCTGAACAACAGGTCCTTGTATCATTTTATATGTTTTTTTTTTTTTTAATTTTACAAATATATTTCTATGTTAAACTTTAAACACCTCTTGGGGCCTCAACATTGGTCCGGGGGTCGGGTCACGATTTTAAAAATTTAGAATGTACATCATTTGAGGATGCTCGCATTGCAATTTCACAAATTGTAGCATTGTAGTTCTGAGAAAAAGATTTTTCAACATTTTCACTATATATTTCTATATTAAAATTTGAACCCCTTATGGGGCCCCAGTATTGATCCGGGGGTCAGAATTTTAACAATTTAGAATCTACATAATTTGAGAATGCTTGCATAGTAATGTCACAAATTGTAGCATTGTAGTTCTTGAAAAGAACATTTTTAAACATTTTCATGATATATTTCTATGTTAAAATTTGAACCCCTCATGGGGCCCCAGTATTGGTCCGGGGGTCACGACTTTAACAATTTAGAATCTACATCATTTGAGGATGCTTGTATAGTAATATCACAAATTGGAGCATTGTAGTTATTGAAAAGAAGATTTTTAAATATTTTCCCTATATATTTCTATGTTAAACTTTGAACCCCTCATGGGGCACCAGTATTGGTCCAGGGGTCATGATTTTAACAATTTAAAATCTATATCAATTAAGAATGCTTGCATAGTAATATCACAAATTGTAGCATTGCAGTTCTTTAGATAAAGATTTTTAAATATTTTTCCTATATATTTCTATGTTAAACTTTGAACCCCTCTTGGATCCCCAGTATTGGTCCGGGGGTCATGATTTTAACAGTTTAAATCTACATCATTTGAGAATGCTTGCATAGTAATATCACAAATTGTATCATTGTAGTTCTTTAAAACATGATTTTAAAACATTTTTACCATATATTTCTATGTTAAACTTTGAATCCCTCAAGGTGCCCCAGTATTGGTCCGGGGGTCATGATTTTAACAATTTAGAATCTACATCATTTGAGAATGCTTGCATAGTAATATCACAAGTTGTAGCATTGTAGTTCTTTAAAACATGATTTTTAAACATTTTCCCCATATATTTCTAATATGTGAAACTTTGAACCCCTCATGGGGCCCCAGTATTGGTCCGGGGGTCATGCTTTTAACAATTTAGAATCTACATCATTTGAGGATGCTTGCATAGTAATCTCACAAATTGTAGCGTTGTAATTCTTGGGAAGATTTTTTAAACATTTTCACTATATATTTCTATGTTAATCTTTGAACCCCTTTTGGGGCCCCAGTATTGGTCCGGGGTCACGATTTTAACAATTTATAATCTTCACCGTATTTACAAAAGCTTTGGTTCTTAAGAAGAGATTTTTTAAGACATGCACCCTTTTTTCACTGTTTCGCAATTACCTCCCTTTTAGAAAGGGATTCGCCCTTTATTTTAACAATTTAGAATCCCCTTCCCATAAGAATGCTTTGTACCAACTTTAATTAAATTTGTTTCACCCAAGTTTAAGTTTGGTCCAGTGGTTCTTAAGAAGAAGTCAAAAATGTGAAAAGTTTACAGACAGACGTACGGACGACGGACAACAGGTGATCAGAAAAGCTCACTTGAACCTTCGGTTCAGGTGAGCTAAAAAGTAATTGATTGAGAATAAATGGAAGACTTAGAATCAATGATCATATACCATTTGCAAATAAATGTTATTATCCTAATATATGGTATTGTTATACTTGTCAGATTTATTGGAACTTTAACGGTAAGAAGCAGAAAAGGATATTTCGATACACCAAGCAAGCAAAAAGTGCTCTTTAATCGGAGTTTGTCCTTTTCTTTCTCGGTTTCATCATATTTCAAGAGAGGCAATTGTTTAAGAGCACACATCGTACTATGATACCCAAATATTTACTAGCCATTTCCTTTTAGATTCTCTATCATCTATAATGGATGGAACTTACAAATACGTGTATATACAAACAAGTAAAAATTATGAATTTCAGCGTCGATGTTTCAGCATGCACAAACACAGGCCAGTGTAGTATTCTGAGATCCTTCAATGCCAATGGCCGTAACAACGATGCATCGATTCTTAAGTATATGTTAAAATTGAATGAAAATAACACGCTATCCTGGTTTTAAAAAGACGACATTCTCATTCTCGACAAAGGTTTCAATCTGCAATTCGATAGATTTCTTAAATGGCATTTGACTTTAAGCCTTATTTCTCGAAATTATTTGTTAAAAACAGAAACATTTGTGTACTAAAGAGGGCATGTTCAATGAGTCTAGATTGGTCACGAAGATCAGATAGGCGGTTTAGTCCATCAACGCTCGATTAAGGCATGGAAATTCTTATATCGGGTTATCTGCAATAAAGAAATCTCCGAACTCACTAACTACATCGACATTGTTGCTGCTATATGAAACTATTTTCGTTTGCTAGTACAACAATCCTGTAAAGTCATGTAAAGTTTATTGTCGCATTTCCCGAAAGAGGGTAGAACGTTCAATGATGGGAAACTTAGTCCAACAAATGGTAGAAAGTCAGGTGCATTTAGGAAAGCATATAAGACAGACCGTTGAATCAATTGATTTTGTATTCCCATGTTTAAGTAAAGACTATCTTAGGTTAATTACGTTTGGAATGTATCAACTCCCACAGGCGCCCTATTATGCCGACCAGCATCTGAAAGACGGAGACTTGGACATAGAGGTCAACAGGACCTCCAATAAACACATTAGAAGGACAAATTGATCCAGACATATATCGTCCAAGATATATTTCCTTTGGATAATAATTAATCTTGATGCTGCAGACGATCCATCCATTTGTTGGTTGGTATTGTGAGTGCAAAACTAGGTCGTGCGCGGTTGGGTGCTGCGCCCATATTGCAACGGTTATTTGGTTTCTGTGAAACGGAAATCACTCAGAACACCATACTTATTTGTAATATCTTGTTGCATGTATTTACAGTACGTATAATCGTATATATATTTACAATTCTTTCGAATTGTTTTAAAACGTCCATCATAAGATACAATTTACAGGTAACAGCTCACGATTAACATTTGTTTTATCTTTATGATATTATGATTAAAACATATTTCGTAGTACAGGAAAAAATGGAATTTGATACGAGTCTGAATAACTTTGCATTTTCCTTAATAATAATATAGGGGTAATGTAATACCAGTTAATAATGACATATAAATATACGTTGTAGGTATATGTAGCATGCAAAAATGACTTTGGGATGTATGATAACCTTGCTTCGGCATACGGCAAGAAGTTGTGGAGTTTTCTTAATTGCAAGTAAATAACTAGTTTGAATATAGATGTTTTAGTGTTCAAAAATGGCCAAGTCCTGGCTGTTTGTACCTTTTTTACCATAAAGTTCACTACTTTTTACTGCAACCGTTATTGCTATTGGTGCAAATTTCAAAATAGTGTCTGCGAAATATTACAAAGCTTCCATTTTGAAGGCCACGACAAGTATACTCAATGAGACCAAACTACTGCACCAAATCCTAACCCAGTGTTACCAGCGCTATCAGTAAACAACTTTAAAATAGAGTGTTGTCGTTGTCACAGTCAACTAGAAGTATACGTGTAGTATGTATAAAGATATTCCAATGAACCGCGTGAAGGCCAAGATTTAACCGGTCGGTTTACCTCAGGTAGGTTCGGATTGGGGTGGAGCCTAATTGATAAAGATGTGAAGGCCCTGAGGGAAACACGCTAGCTTATGTATATACATATCTATATACACGGGATGTTAAATGCTCTCAGCATAGTTTTAAGGATGATCTAGAAAAATATTGCATTTTTATAAATGTATGTAAAGAAATCCAAATTATCGATCGTTGAAATGAATTAAAACATAAATAACCGCGTGCGACGTGGGCAAAATATGTCTTCTCTAAATAAGTTTCCGACGAGATTGACTGAGTATTTAAATCGCGATGTTTCATGAAATATACGATCATCCTACCGTACTAAAAATACTAATGCAACATACGTTTGTATAACATCTCCGACCAGCTAATATTGAACAACATAATTCTACCAGCTGCGCATGTACCAGAGTGTATTTTTTTCTCCACCGGTATTTGATCTTGGTATTCCTAAATAAATTATGGTACCTATAAATCGTGGACACATGATTTGGTGTTATATTATTTGATATATTATTTATTCGTAATGATTCACAAAACATTTTTTTCATTAATAAAATGACGTCTTCATGGATCGTCGCTTTTTGATTTTGATAGAATAAGTGATCAGCGCGTTTAGAATGATACATAATCCAAGTATGAGAAAATTTTAATGCGTATATTTCAATTTTCAAGAGTAGAAAATTTAATCATTGTCGGCAGTAGTTTCTTTTGATTAAAGTGCTAATAGAAGTCACGATATACATTAAATTTTTTAAACCATGAATGTTTGCCATATTTTAAATTTTATGTAAGTAAGTAACTCATTTATTTATAGTGACATGTGTATACATTTCCAATTGTAATATCAACAAAAATAAGCATAGATTTATGTATATAAATACAACATTTACAATGTGGTCTCATTTAAGCATTGAATGCACATTTTTTGATATTGTCGGAACACACAAGGTTATACTGACAAATTGAATATTGCGCTATATTCAATTTGTCTGCACGGCGTGTATTCAATTTGTCAGCATAGCCTTGTGTGTTATATAGGACCGACGATATCCAAAAATATGCATTCAATGCCCTTTTTGTATTCTTATGAAGCAGAATTTATTCGAAAACTTGCACGTGAAAAAAATAAATCACTCGCTGTGGCCTTCAACTCAACATTCAGAAATATCGACGACGTATTATCAATTTACAATTGTTATTTCCATACTTACGTCGACTCAATATATCCAAGTGAACTTGAAATAAAAGATACCACAGAGTCTGCGCATCTGTTTCATATTTGGATATTTTACTGGAAATGGACATTGATGGTAACCTAACAACAAAACTTTATGATAAACGCGATGACTTCATTTTTTCTATAGTCAACTTCCCTTACTTATGTAGCAATATACATTGTACCTTCATCACCTGCATATGGTTTTTTTGTCTCTCAGTTAATTCGATACGCAAGGGCATGCTCTTCGTATGAACAGTTTTTAAGGCAAGGCAAGCTACTGACAAACAAGTTGATAAAATAGGACTATCAACAGTCTCGTTTGAAGTCATCTTTTCGTAAGTTCTATGGTCGATACAACGACCCTGTCAGCTAATACTGGGTCGCATGCTGACTGACGTTTTTTCATATTAATTGTTAGACAATAATTAATCACCTAATTGTCTACGGACTTTTTCGGTTTTCCCCCGATAACGACAAAGAGCGCACGGTGGGTGTGGCCGGTCAGCAGAGGATGCTCACTCCTCTTATGCACCTGATCCTACCTTTATCGTTTTGGAGGTCCGCTCTGCTTTGAATTTGTATTTCGTTTTATGGGATTTTGAGATGGTTGACGGTTTGTTATTGTCATTTTTTCACTTAGTATCAGGATGCCGGGGGAGGGGGGGGGGGCTGTTGTATGAATAACAATAGTATTGTCAGCCTTTCTACATCTTCATTTACCTAGTCGATGAGTTTATACAAAAAAAAATTCTAGGTAGGCGATACCTTTCTATATAATATCTGTTTCGTTTAAAAAAAATAGAGATGATTTATCCGATCCCTGAAAATCCTCTTTCGACGAAAATTTCACCGATCATTGTCCGCTAATACCAAATTGGCAGTCATTTAATTTCTTGTTTACATGCCCCTAAATCGTTTTAAGAGTGTTTTGGACTACTCTTAAACTTACGAGCAACTTCCATCGTAACTCGCAGATCTTAGTAAAACGCACTTACGTGCTACATGTACGTTCACGTTATGTGAATGTCATTGTAATAAGATTAAATTAAAGCTCAGGTGTTTTTTTAATTATGTACTACAGTTAAACAAGACAAGTTTTCGTTGCCATTTTTGTTTTGATTTCTTGTATGTGTTGAATAATTAAAAAAAAAGTCACAATTCCGTTAACGTTTTTGAAACCCAACTTAACGGAATTTAATATTCTCAAAAGTGTCGTTAAATTTTAAGATGAAAAGAATCATTAATAAAACATTGCAATTGCCGTCTTTTGTTCTTCATTCACTGTTCTAAGGCCTTAACGTTCATTATTGATGCTTGTTTCAATTTCATGATTCGATGATAACATAGCTGAGGCATGAGCAATTACTGTAGTTATCATTGTTGTTAATAAAAATACATTCATCCATAACTTATAAGGTTCCAAATTAAAGATTATTAAATCACCTTCATCAATACTAACCACCAGAGCTCTTCATCTGTATAAAGTAAACGGAGAAACAAAAGGTGTATGTTGCACTCTGCCACTATTGTGACTTTATTTTTTATCCCAAGTAATAATCATTTTTTATAATATTAATATGAAATTATGAACATTTGATCCTTTCTCCCCAAAATTATTTAAAAGCCAAATTAATGATAAGTACACATTAATCTGGCTTGAGGTTTTTTAAACTAAATATGCTTTTGTTGCCATTATATGTCTTCTAGATGTTGGTATGAGTCATGGTTACATTATTTTTTCGTGTTATTTTAAGATCAAATTTATTTCTATATTAATACCAGTTTTATATGTATAAAGATGTAACCAATCAGCGTGGATCCTCAAGGTCACAGGGTCATTATCGATCTGTTTACCAGAGAAGAAAGTCACGCTCAACTTGCTGGAAATATCATTTATATTTATGCCATTTACTTCAATAAATGAAATTTGTTCATTTCTAAGGCTGTTTTGTCATTTCTAATAACACAAAAAATCCAACGATGTCGTCTTAACTCTGAATAACTAATAAGAATCAATTAGATAATTATTTTTAAACGTTAGACTAGAGTTTCCACATGCATTCAGATGAACTTCACATGCTAAACCAATCACTTGTCTGAGGTTTTGTCAACTAAATGGTGTTGTAAATACTTATAAATTGTTAGTTTTTCCTCTTCTCCTACGATCTACTCATGATCATCACGGAATGCTTATTATGCAGTATTTCAACTAATTTAAATCCGTCCGCCTATTATGATATTGATAAAGCTTTTACATTCTTCCCGGCATACTAAGTAAAACGTTTTCGTTTG
Source organism: Magallana hongkongensis (assembly GCA_016163765.1). Taxonomy (NCBI): domain Eukaryota; kingdom Metazoa; phylum Mollusca; class Bivalvia; order Ostreida; family Ostreidae; genus Magallana; species Magallana hongkongensis. Next base: position 61,912,032 of record WFKH01011925.1, read on the forward strand.
TTCCTAGCATTCAATCATGATCATTATTAGTAATGTACACACTAAAAGACCTTTAGTTATGCAATAAACATACAAGCAAGAAATGTTTTTACATTATGTTAATAGTAAACGTAAGGTTTAAAGGGGGATGGTCGCTATTTGAGCTGAAATGTCCATACCAATTACAATGCTTAAAATGCTTCAGTAAGATGTTTCTAATGCTCAATCAAACTTGGAAAGTCAGTTGTCAAGTTCTAAGTGAGATGCAGGGTTCCCAATTCTTTGTAAAGTACATCTAAACAAGGCTTGGGTCATGTTTTTGTTTACATTGGTTAAATACACCTGTGAAATTTTTATTTCGATCTCATAATTTCAATTTAATTGTTTGTTATGAACACAGACAGTAATTAGCGTTTGTTACATTCAATTTTTTGTTTCAGGTCTGGTATTCTTCATTTAGCACTCAAAATGTGAACAAAAACATATGATTGCATGTGTTTTGTTTACAGAACAAAGAAATATGACCTCTGTATCTATATTAATAATAACTCGACGACTGACACAATTAAAATTTGCTTGATCATTATGAATACCTTGATGAAGCATTATACATAAGAAAATGAAAATGTTCAGCTTATGATCAAATTGTGACAACGACCCTTTAAAGAGGCAATTTTTTTTCAATGCATACTGTAGCAATTTCAATTGAAACTAATTAAATGAGAAAGTGTTTTGATTTTGGGACTTGCTATACCGATTTGCAACAATTGAAACCCCCCTCCCCCATATTAAAAAGCCAATGCTATTCACATAGATTCAGATCTTCATTAAACAATCACTTGCATTGATTTAATTGCATATCTAGGTTTCATATTTCTGTACGAAAAATTCATTGAATTTCATTTATTCTTAATTCAACATTTTATTTAAGACGTCCTCTCAAAAATAAAAACAATATCAATAAAAAATATTACTTTAAAAACTATTGTAAGTCAAGAAGAACCCAAGGTCAACAATACTTTCCGAAGGTCAAATTTTTCTTATGCAACGCTTTCGTGTGAGCAATACACTTAACATCTTGTAATCACACTCTGCAAGATCTGATAACCAATCAAAACTAATTTTGTTTTGGGTTTTTTTTGGTTTGTATTTCCAATTCAAGTTCGGTGTTTTCAATGATATAAATACGCCGTTTAAGAATCATGAAAATTTGTACGCGCACAAAGTTAAAGATGACAATATTGTTATTATCACAAAGGAAAATGAATATAATTGTCTTCTTTAAACTTTGTTCTATCACCCCGTAAGAAGTATTTTTTTATTAATCAGATTCATGTGTAGATATAATTTTAATGATAGTTTTCGGCAGATAAGATTTTCCTAAATTACATGGAAGAATATTTGAAGACGAGGTATTTATGCCATAAATCTAAGACATGCTTGATTCGATTTCCGTTTCACTTTTTGCAGTGTATTTTTTTTTTTACAGTCCCTGAAAGGTTCTACTTTCCCATTTTTCCGCGCGTTCACCGTGCTCTAACCGTGCACTCGAAGTACGTTCACCGTGCGTTCACTTGCGCTCTCCGCTCCGTTCGTGCTCACCATTCACAAATCGATCACCTTGCGCTCACAGTTCGTTCAGTGTCCACTTATCGTTCAGTCAGATAATATTATACTTAGACTGATAACAATAAATATATAGTTAATATGTTATTTTTGTGATCGGCTTCGGCCGATCACAGTTGTGTCCATATAAGTCATCCGGCAAATTTTACTATTTGCGCATGCATTGCGCCTTGCACTATCTTATTTACTATGCAATGACAACCTCATTTAAATCTTTAATTACACGTAGATTACTAAAAAATGTTACTCTCATGCGTTTGCCTTGAAAGTAAAACACTTATACAGTTACATGCATAATGAATCAAATCACGTTTTTCTTCACATATGCGTAAGAATATTAATCGGAAGTATAATTCGCCTAATAAAAGTAAAGCTTATCCATGCATTGCTATTTCGGAAATCTTGCGTTCACATATCGTTCACCGTTCACTTTGCACTCACGTTTGCGCTCCATTTGCGCTCTGCGTTCGCTCACCGTACACTGTTCATAAGCACTCGCCAAATTCCGTTCACCGTACGCTCGCCGTTCATTCATAGTTCGCTCACCGTTCAAGTTGGAAAGTAGAACGTTTTAGGGACTGTATAAAATCAATATTGAAAGCACCTATGAGAATTGCCAAATAATAGAATTAGGAAACTCAAAGAATAATTTTGCTGAAATACGTATTTTAAATGGAATTTTTTTTTTATTTCATATAAAATCCCCCTCAAAATGTAAATGTCCCGTCGCTTTAAGATTAAGATTCAAACATTACTTTGACTAAAATTTGTGACTCGATTTTACTCCCATTTGTTTGTATCTCAGGCATACAGTATAAAGACATCAATTTTTGCGGACATTTTTTTTTGGACTAAATGTTTCGATGGATGACATTTACTGCAGATCCAGCTAAAATAGATATTAACACCGAGCTGGATAATTATTATATTAGTGCCAATATTTGCATTTTGCCAACGGATATGAGATGAAGTTTTGAAAATAAATTTGAGCTGCTGTAACCCCAAAATGCTTATGTAGAAAAACACATTTTAATGCCATCTTTGAGGGCGACACAAAACTTTCGAGACCTTAAAAACTACATGTATATGTTTTCCCTTATACAACACTATTTTAGCAATTTGCTGTTATTCCTGCATAGCATCAAAGACTGGGGATAGAGGTCAAATTAGCACATGAATAACCTATTAGGTCACTACATGTACTTTTTATGTACACAAACTAACCGACTTACGTAAAAAACTCCACAAAGTATCGTAGTGGAAACACATTTATTTATATATAATTAGGCATAAAGATAAGCTCCGTTAAAATATATCTATATTTTGTTATACGAAATTTTATCCATTCATTTTTTTTACAATATAACATCAATTACGAAGATAAATTATTATAATGGCTTATGATTCACGTTAGATGATGTTTATGAGTCGACATCAAAACAAATCGTCACTGAAAATTACTAAGATTTATTAATTAAAAATAAATCAATTTATTTTAGAGTGAAGCTTAGTTTATAAATGTTCCGGAATTTTTATTCCGGAAATGTGTACAGTTTGGGTTTACGTTTAACAAACTTCCTTTTTGGGAAAGGCATCCACCGGGTCACACGAAAAAAAGTTGTGAGAAAAATATTTTCAAATTAGTGAATCCTTTGTACAAAATATCGTGCGAGATCATTGAAATGATCTAAAGTAACAATTAAAGTGACAATTTTTTACGTCGATAGCTCAGTTAAGTTAAAGGATTAAGTCGATGGTGGTGGATTTCTATCGGCTCGACGTTAGCGTGCGCACATCATGCCGAAAGTAAAGTCGAGCAAACGGATTTCAGAGAGATAGAAGGTCCGCCAAAAAATCAACAGCAGCCAAAAGCAAAGAGGGGGCATTCGGTAAACAGGGGCACTTCGGAGACAGTGGAGAAATCCCTGGAGGTTGACAATGTGGTGGAAAAAACACAATCTTGCCCGGAATTAGGTACAGTTCAAAATTTTACCGAACACAATGATATTCCTCAAATGATTGTTAGCTATAACAACGTTTTAGGATAAAATGTTTCTCAAGAGTTGAAGAACAAAATAATTAAAGGTCAGTACGTAGACTTGGCAAAAATGTTTGTTAATTCCAATGAGCCTCAAAAACAATCACTTGTCATGGTGAACGGTGAGCTTCAAGCTACGGAAAAAAAATGCAAAAAATATAACTAATATTCAACAATGAACAGATGCATTTATCATATTTGCCAGCATTTATTTGGAGGCTCATCCTACTTAAGCCTTAGATCTCTTGAAATACATGAATGACGTCAGATTAGCAGCAGCTCGGTCATCCGGTTAAGGATTTAAAGAGTATGACCAGCAATTTCGATTAAAGCTTGCGAAAAACCCATCGGGAGCATGGGGACAGTTGACCCGTAATTGTGGTTAATTTACATTACACCTATAAGTAGGTCATTTCTGGCTGCTGATACACAAAACCAGAGTCAGAATAGGAAGTGTTATAGATATAATTTTCCGGGGTCTTGTTTCAAGGCACCGTGTGGTTATTTGCATCAATGTATAAAATGTAATGCCCAGCATCTACTAGCAATTTGCCCAAAGAAAGAGCAGCAGATGCAGTCATCCAGGGGGGACCAGCCACTTCGTAGTCAGAGCTCCAATAGAGGAAATAGGGTACAGTATCAAAATACAGGGAGTAGAGGAGCATTCCATTCTAGAGGGGGTAGGGGCAACCACTACTAGGCACAATGTTTGGAAGTTATGATATACCCCAATCAAAATTCAAAATTTAAAACCACTACTAGAAAATTATTCAAATAAGGCGGTAGAAACTGAATTATTACAAGGTTTTCAGTTCGGTTTTAGAATTGGCTATAAGGGTCCAAGGCTAAGAGGTGAATCAAACAATTTAAAATCTGTTTTGCAATTTCCATAAGCAGCAAGGGAAAAAATAAATAGTGAGGTTTCATTAGGCAGAATTGCAGGCCCCTTTTCAAGCAAACCAATATCCAACTTATGAGTTTCGCCAATAGGTATAGTCCCCAAGTCCGGAGGTAGCTGGAGGTTAATAACACATCTTTCTTATCCAGAAATGAAAAGTGTTAATCATTTCATAGACCCAGAGGACTGTTCAGTTGCATTCACATCTCTAGATCAGGTATTACAGGAAGTTGCACGGCTAGGTAAAGGCACTGTTTTGGCAAAAATGGATATAAAATCTGCATTTAGACTAATGATTATAAACCCAGGAGATTTTGACCTCCTAGGTTTCAAGTTTGAAGGAAATTATTACATTGATAAGTGCCTGCCAATGGGTTGTGCTATTTCTTGTAACCTATTTGAAAAATTTTCAACATTTTTGCAATGGGAATTGAAAAGACGAATTGGGACGGGTGGAATTTTTCATTATTTAGATGATTTTCTATTTTTGGGTGCCTCTGGTTCAGATGAGTGTGTTCAGCTTATGCGAGGGTTCCATGACTTGTGTGAAATCATTGGTGTTCCCTTAGCACAAGAAAAGACAATGGGTCCTTGTACAAACATAATTTTTTTAGGTTTAGAAATAGACACCTCAGACATGGTTGTAAGAACTCCACCAGAAAAATACAGCAATTAACAGCACTTGTAACATCAAGTTTGATTAAAAAATCTCTCCAGCTTCAAGAAATTCAGAGTATTGTTGGGAGTTAAAATTTTTTTAGCAAAGGTGTCCCAAATGCAAGGGCATTTAATAGACGGTTTTATGATGCAACTTGTGGAATAACCAAACCTCATTATCATATAAAATTAAGTAGTGGTATCAAGGAAGATATAATGATGTGGTTAAAACTTTTGCAAGACTTTAATGGGGTAAGATTGATCAATGAAAGTGAATGGTTAAGCAGTGACAATATCGAGTTGTACACCGACAGCAGTGGAAATCCAGAATTGGGGTGCGGTGCTTGCTGTCAGGGTCATTGGTCTTACTGGTCATGGCCCCTTGGTTGGGAAACCTCAATCTTCAAAGAAATGTCATTTCTGGAATTAGTCCCTATACTACTTCAATGTATTTGTGGGGGGGGGGGGGGGGATATTTTGCAAACAAAAAAATCATATTGTATATTGACAACAATGCTTTAGTATCCATAGTTAATAGGCAAACATCAAAATCAAAAAGGGTTATGGTATTATTAAGGCAATCGGTTCTCTTGCTTTTTAGAAATGACATCATGTTTAAAGCACAACACATATTAGGAAAGAAAAATAATATAGCTGATTCGTTATCTCGTAAACAGTTTCATCACTTCCGACAGCTAGCACCGGGGGCAAATTTGAAACCAGAGACCATTCCAGAGGAATTTCTAGCAATGATGTCAGAGATGAAGTAAACAAATTATTACAACTAGCAACAGCACAAAATACACAAGAGACATACAGACAAGGGTTGACATGTTTTGAGGAATTTCGTAATAATATCAGCCTTGAAAGGCTTTGGTCCCCTCCTTTAGAGCAAATTATACAGTTTGTTGGTTACATGTCAGCAAGAGGGTTGGGAGAATCTACAGCAAAGACCTACTTGTCTGGATACATACTATCTCAGGCTGCATTATTACACAGATGTGACTCAAAATTTTATAGTTAAAAAATTATTAGAAGGTTATAGAAGAAAGTCTAAGTCCAAAGATATCAGATTACCAATAACGTTAAACATTTTGGAGAACATATTGAAATCATTGCCAATTGTCTGCAATGATATTTATGAAGCAAAACTTTTTGCAGCTGCTTATTTTTTAGCTTTTTTCGGATATTTTAGGGTAGATGAGATAACTGAGGGGAAGAAACAAGCAGTAGGCCATGCAGTCCAGGTTAAAAACCTGGAGTTGTCATTAGATAAATCTGTAATGAAATTATATCTGGAACACTCCAAAGATGATCAAAGGGGAAAGGGGGAAAGGGTTATTATTCAGAATGTTCAATCATTAACTACCATTAAGCAGGTTGATATTATGGCAGAATTTTTAAAAGTCAGACCCATTAGACAAGGAAACTTATTTTTCCACTTTGGGGGTCAGCCGCTTACTCGTTTTCAGTTTACATCAGTGTTAAGCAAAGTATTGAAAACAATTGGCATTGATAGCACTAAGTACAAGTCACATTCATTTCGAATAGGTGCGGCTACCAATGCAGCCAAATTGGGCTTGTCAGATGATGAAATCTGTAAAGCTGGTAGGTGGAAATCTAACTCCTACAAATCATATATCAGATTTTAACAATGTAGTGGTCTTAATCACAGTCAATTTTACAAAATATATATTTTTTTTTAGAAATTGAAGCTTGGTTTGTGGGTTCTTCTATAGTGAAAAGAGCATTTGTTGCAGCCAGAGATAGGCCAGATGGAGTGTCCTTGGGTCTTCAGAGGTTAGGGATAAATATGTGGTGGCAAGGAAAAGGGGGTATGATCTGGACAGACATGTATAAAAAAAATTAAAACTTTGTTGAAAGTTAATGACAAACCCCAGTATTTGATATTGCATTGTGCTGCTAATGACATTGGCAAAACAAAGTTGAAAGAGTTAATTGAGAATGTCAAAACTACTTTAGGGACAATTCAGCTACTTTTGCCTGATACAAAAATTATATGGTCACAATTGTTACCTAGAAGGAAATGAAGATACTCTGAAGATGTCAATGGCATGAACAAATCTTTGAAAAGGTTAAACAGCTCCATTGCAGCTGAGCTTGTTAGAAATGGAGGTGGCTACATTAAGTACCCAGATATTAAACCCAATGATGAGTTGTTGTTTGGCAGGGATGGTGTTCACTTGTCTGAAAAAGGAACTGAAATATTTCTAAATACAATTTGTGCAGCTATTGAACAATTTAGCAAAACTGGGATACTTGTTTATCCCAAACTTTACTAGTTTTGTTCCAATTTTATTGTTCATGTGGTGATGTGGCAAGGTCTAGGCTTAAGGAACTATCCGCTTCCCCCACGTGGTGGCGGTGGCTTCACTGAATACATGCAGTGCTTGCATTCACTTCTGCCATGTGGATGAATGCACGTGTTGTTCCTGATCTACTTGTGCACAATTGATGTGCAGTTGAAATTATTTGATAATGACAATTTGAGGTTGAACAATTTTTGTCTCGGGTTGCCGTTTACCGGAATCCGAGTTTTCCAAGTTGGTGTTTTGCATTTATATTATTGCAATTGTTGAAGTTGTAATATTTGTTTTGGAGCCATTTGCTAATTTTTATGTTGCAAATATTTTCTTTGCCGTTAACCAGAAAGAACAGAATTGCACAGTTGGTTGTTTATTTGAAAATTGTTGAATATTTTAGAAAATGATGTGTTTTTGACCATACCCATTTGGTGTCAATGCACTAATGGCATTTCCATTGTAAAATTATGATGTAATTTACAAATAGTTTATTTACACAAATTTTACTCATTGTCTTGAAGCCAAGACCAAACAATGCCACTGAGGGGGGTGGATTACAATACATGAAAATTTAATAAATGAGTTGTGAATCTGATTTGGTGTTTTATTTTTAATTTAGAGTACATTATGGCATGTTGGAAAATATGAATTGGTTTTCGGAGGGGTGACCATGTTGAATGTTAGCATGCTTCAGGTCTACAATAAACTTGCAATTTGTCAAAAAAAAGTAAAAACTCAGTTATATCACATGTCTGACTTTTCCAATAAAACCCGATCTAAATCGCAAACGTTATATCACCGATCTTTCGTGTATACAGCCCATCCACAATGTCAAATTTGACTTTTTCTGCTTCCCTGTCCGTTTCGTTCCATAAACAAAATAGAATAGCTTGTCTCTAAAATTCCCGAGGAAAATCATTCTTGGTTTATGAGATTAGATTACGAGATCAAGCCGTATTTATATCCCGATATGCATCCAAAAATGACACCTTATTTCTTAAACAGTTGTAATGTAAAAAAAAAATGTTACCAAGAGGCTTAATGCCAATTAAAAAAGGCATTCAGCTATGAGCCGTGTTTAACTACCGTATTGGTTTCTTTTACTTCATTTTTGTATGGATTTTGAGTAAACGCCTAAAGATGATGATTTAAATGGACTTCAAAAGGGCTTAATAAAACAAAAATTAACACATTTATGCTAATTTTTTTTTATTTTTAAAGAAAATACAAACAACACATACAGTACATGTATATGAGCGAAGTTCTACATCTAGGCGGTTTAATTAACTCACGTCATTTGCAATGAAACCTCAAATGACGAATGATATGAATATACAATTTAGATATATATCTGTTACGAGAGAGAGAGAGAGAGAGAGAGAGAGAGAGAGAGAGAGCTACACTGTAACCACAGGTTTAATAAAACAAGTAGACATATTTTTCGTTTGAGATATATTCGTCAACAACTTATTTTGTTTACAATTTTACTCGGGACAAGAACAGTATGAAATGCAAGAAAATGTAGCGCAAAGGATATGCACATAATTAAATTAGCCGAACTATGGTAGATTAATTCTTTGCCCGGAAAACAGCGTGACAAATTATAATTAATATATCATTCAGAGATATGTAAATAAAAATGACTCAAAAACGGCAAATTTCCGAGCATTGATGGAAAGCAGTTTTGAAGTTTGATACAAACGGTCATAGCAGTTAAATCAATTCCTTCATTCAAATTTAGCTAATTTTACTTAGAAGAAAATGTGTTTGGAACATTAATTTTCGGGACAACAAGAATCATTTCAAGAAACTTCCGATAACTTCTTATCATATAACCATAGCAAATAGAAAAAATAAACTATACATGTACCTATCGTAAAACGTAGCTCTTAGTCACGTTTTCTTACCCCACCTAAATATAGCTTAATACATGTATTTCAAGACAGTAACCATGCATTTTATATTTATGACCCTTAATATGTCATATTATATATACATGTATATTTATCTCTTAAATATGTCTGAAATTTTAATTATGCTATAAAGAACACCATTTTAATCTTTTTCAAATAAATAATAGCCATTATCTGACAAATCTGGAAAATTGGGCATACCAAAAAACCAAAACTTTGATACATGTACATGTGAGACCTCAGGACAAACCAGGAGGTAAAACTTTTTTTTTTTAAATTTTATTATTTGATGCTTTAAGCAATAACTTTAATATGTAGAACAGAAAAAAAAAATTAGGCCGGAAGTCTGAAAACTGAAAAGAAAAAATGAATTGTACAAAATTTATATATTTCAACCAAAATCTGATAAGGTCCTATGTTAAAAATTAACAAACTTTGAGATTACATATAAACAAGCGATGTTGTAAGTCTATTTTTTAAAATTTTAAAATGATAATTTATATTGGAAGAAACTTGTGTAAAAATCATTAAAAAATATAGAGCAGAACAAATTTGACCTGGCCTCGTTAAATTATTTCACAAAGACTTGGATTTAGCAGGTATTAAGAATATCAACAATTCCTGGATTGGAATTAATGGTTGCCACTATATATCTGCCCACTGCACCATTTGAACAATATATTAGAATTTGGTATGCTGCATTTGCTGTTCTTCCAAAGTAACCACACTCGTTTTCCGTTCCTGTGTTACCAACACTTATGAGCAGTTTATTCAGTCGTTGACCACCTCATATATATATATATATATATATATATATATATATATATATATATATAAATACACAAATTGCTTTTTCAAAATCATTATTAAAGATACGGTGCTGTACACATTATGTGGTGGTATTTATTTTAAATTGCATATTTACATATCTGAAAAGAAATAAAACTAAAAGACTACGACAAGTGCAAGAGAAAAGTCAACTGCTTTACGAGTTAAGCTAATGAACAAACTATATCTCCCACTTACCCAAAAGTTTTGAATAATTTAATATTTTGAACATTTATAATTCATACCGGGGTAAGTTTAATTCCGACAAAGAAGTGTTTTAAATTTAAAATCAACATTTTTTTTTACATCACACAACACATTCATTACAATAACATTTCTATATTATTATTTTCATTTTCTATTTTTACGCAAAAGTGCATTATATGCAACATACCGATAATTATTTCCTATATCCAATAGTCAAGAATCTAGTTTATTATCAAAATGGTATAGACCAAACCACATTTTCCAAAAAGAGGATTGAGTTGTTTTGCTACCAAATATTAAATTGGGAGTTTTATGATGAAATGTCTTTGGAAATAAATAAATTCCTTTAATGCATTGATAGCCTAATAACGGGGCAATTACAAATGGATCCTTAATGTTAAATAACAAAGTCTAAAAAGGTTAAGTACTGTCAAAATCGTTTGTATATTCCCGAAAGATGGCGACCAGTGGACATAACACTTTCATAAAGCGTAGATTCAACTTTACGATATACTTATTACGATGAGCAAATTCGTGCCGCTCTTTAAAATAAGTTCATATGTCAAAATGTTATACTACTTAAATATACGTTGCTGTCCCTCCCCCCTCTCTTCTATATAATTTCACAACACTTTACAAACCTACCAAAGACACCCTGCAGGTTAAAAATGGCGACTCTATATACATCGTATTCAGATTGCAAGTCTATCTTAATCCAAGGCCTGTGCTCTTGGATGCTGTGTGTTGTGTAGGTGACATTTGGACAAACGGTTAAATTGTTCACAGCGTTTATTGTAGGAAATCGGGTTGGATTATAGACAGAGCTCATGGTGACAGGTTTATTTACAGCTACTACAAAGAAGATTTGTATTATTAAAATCTTAAATATAATTTTTGTGAAAGTATAAATTTGTTACATGTAAATGAAATAAAGATGCATGGCTTAAATGTACATGATTAAAAATATATTATTATACATGTACAATATTTGTACACAAAATTGGTAAATTAAAAAAAAGGTTCTAAAGAAGATAAAAACAATGTTTCATTAATAATATGGTATTTTGATGTATTGAATATTTCGATTGATAAAGTTTAAAAAAGCCTGCATTTTTTTTTTCAGATAAAAAATAGAAAATTATGTACTTACCATTGCGGAAGGAACCTTCTTCCTGCGAAGAATATAAATTGATTTTGTTTGTAAATTGTTAAATGTGCTTGAGAAATCTGTGACTTGATGGAAAACTAGTACAAAACCATTTTTGTATTATTGTTTGGAAAGGAAAATAGTTCATAACACATTTATTGATTAATTACTTTTTAGAAGGTTATCAAGATTATATTAACTTTTATTGTCTCTCACTGTAAGGCACGTATTCATTGTACATTGAATGCATGACATTTTTTTTGTATTAAAAATAAATAAAAAATAATTAATAAAAAGCAAAAACAAAGTTTCTCTTTCAATCCTTTACTTTATAAATTTAAGAAGTTAAGATGAAATGATAATAAACAGACATTCCTTTATCAGGTATTTGCAATAATCATCTGATATAAACTGTTGTTTATTTGTTATCATCCAAGAACAGCACACTTTACACCTGAACAAATCTTCTTTGATTCTGCACACCTCCATCCCAATACAGCGGCGATCCTCTCGACAGAAATTAGAACAATCGATTATGGCTCTGCCATGTGAATTTTGCTCCGTAGTGAAAAGAATGTTATTGCTGCTTGTCAAAGATCCAAATGTAGTCAAACTGAATTTGTCTTTGTAATATTTGGAATTAGTAAAAACCGCTTTTCTGGTTAAAAAAAGCAGAAATAAAAACAGAGTAACAGACATGTTCTGCGGCAGGATGAGTATTTCTTTCCTAAGATCTAAAGTTGCACTATAACTAAAGGTTTTTTTCAGACCAACACTATGAGCTTATGTATAATTTAACATCTTCACAATAGAATACTGCATAGCTTTAAAGTTCTCGTTAAATTTAAAAAAATGAAATGGTAGTGTTTCTAATTACATTTAACTAAATATTTCAAACGATTTTCCATACCAAAGGAATTTACAGTCTATTAGCATTTGTTACTCATTATCGTATAATTTTCTAAACGATTCAATTAACAAAAAAATGTTTCCACAATTCCCAAATGATTTTAACAATAACCCACCTTACAAGTAACTTTTTCTGTAATTGAAATATTAATATTTGATAACAATGTTTTAAACATTGCAATTTCAATGTAAATTTTAAAGATATACCAGTCTTTCTTAGAGAAACATGTACACAGGCAATTATGCCTCACGTGATAATCACGTTAATTTTAAATAAAAAATTTCACGTGAAAAGAGTACTCACGAATTTCATCTGAAATTTTTCACGTGAAATTAACGTGAATTTCATGTGAAACTAACGTGAATTTCATGTGAAGTCTTATAGCTTTTTCTTTTTTTTTTTAGCTATTTTATTAGTTTTTCACACTTAAATGATGGTAAATACACCTCATTAGTTTTTTTGTCATTAATTTTCAAAATATATGCACTTTTATATTTAATTTTACTTCTACAAAATAAGGACATGTAAATAATAAAAATCTTATCATTTGCATTAATATATTCAACTGGTTAATTGATTTTGAAATGCCTCCCTTGGAGCCAAAAATATTTATCATCCATATCACAAACCCTGGCAGCCACCTCCTAATGAAGAGAAAATCTTTTTGATATTAAATTCTTTTAAGTTTTATTTTTCTCTGTATTACATTTAATTATATGTGAGGTACTCTTTTGTGCTTCAATCTGAAAAAAAGGGGAAAAAAGGATTTTTTTTTAAATTTAGTAATTTTTTTTACACAATGCTTCTAAAGCTCTTTCATGTTGATTTATGAAATAAAACCTATGATGTGATAACTATTTTGCTTATAATTCTTTGTATACTTAGGCGTACTGTTTTTATTTATTGGAATTCAAAAATTCAACTTTTACCTCATCTTACATGTAGTTGTCTTCTGTCTACCACCTCCATTTTCTCCTTTGTCAGTGAATTTTTCTGTAAAGGCATGATGGAATAATTTCATTTTAATTGAAATGTTCAGCAGCGTGTAAGAAAATTGAAAGTGGGGGGCTAGACTTGTCAAAAATTTTGACAAGCAAAAAATAAGGGGGGTTATGTCTAACTTTGAAAAACAGCAAGCCCCCCCCCCCCCCCCGCCCCCGCCGCCTATGATGTTTATTTATATATAACACAAGATTAATATGGTTTACCAACAATTTATTGAAACGTTCCATATTGGACACTGGGGACTACTAACTGTTTACAGCTAAGATGAACAAATGTAAGTAGATGACAAATACTGTCCGAAAGAAAAGACACACCCTATAATCAGGTGAACTTCCAACAAAATACATGAATACTTAGATGACAAAACAACCCTCTAAAGAGAGTTAAAAATAAGTACAAGTTTTCCCCTTAGAAAACATGGGGAAAAAAATGGGGAAAATTCAAAAATTTAAACAACAATAATTCTGAATTTGAACCAAGAATGCCAAATACAAGAGTTGGCAGTTTAAATTTAAAAACTGTAAACGATTGTAGTCCCCAAGTTTGTGTAAGTATAAAACTACATTTGTTACCACCTAAAAAAATTACAAAATGTATTGTTTATTTTGTGAACATAATAAATATGGACACTAATGACTAAAATATATACAATAATAATACAAACTAATACAATGTCCTTTGCAACATTTTCAACGAACCTAATATTAGAAATAGTTGGAAGCCGATTGTTTCTGGGCTTGTTGAATCACATTTGATGATTTGTGAATATATGTAGTATAACAATTTGAAGACCATCTCCCTTATGTTTTAATCACATGATCTCCAATACGTGCTTCTTGAGCTGTAGTAGCTGCTCCGATTCTGAATAAATGACCATTATAATTTTCAGAATTGTAACCTAACTTTCACAGAAGGAAATTTAACTTGTCTACGAAATATGACCTGGTTAAGACAGAACCCTCTTTGGTAACAAAAAAAAAAGATTTGTGCTATAATAGATCTTTGAGATTTTGAAATGTTCATTTCAAGGTAATTTTCAGTTTTAAAATTCGTTTTAATGCTTTTATACAATCGCAACTTTGGAAGTTGATTTATCTTTCCTAACCATTCATTTTCATAGGTAAGAAACAGCTTGTTTTCAAATTCATTAACATCACATACTAATAAATTTTCATAAATATGTAACAAATTCATAGATTCAAATAGTGATTTAATGCGTGTCCATCTAGATATACCAGTTTGATTAAAGTCCCACAAGAAAACACGCTTTGTTATCTGATCGTCCTCCATTGTCAGCAATCGATTCCATAACCGCATGGCGTTATACAGTGTCTATGATAACAGAGTTTCCATCCAAGTTCCCCGTGTAGCGCTGGTAAAGGTGTAAATCTGTGAACGCCTTAGTAAAACCGTAGGGCTCGATTCTGTACTTTTGCAATAGAATGATAATTCTGGAGGCCCCATACTTTACTACAATAATCCAAAACTGGTGCTATACAATTTAAAAATATTTTTTCGAAAGTTAAAATTCCTATTTCTTTATATGGACGAATTTTGGAAACCATGCCTCCGAGAGCGCGTCCACCAGCTTTTGATAAAGTATCGGCGTTGTTTTGGAAATTCAGTTTTTCATAAAATATTACACCAAGATATTTATAATCTGTATTGTACTGGAGAATATTGCTGTTAATTTTGAACTGAAAATCGCTTCGAGCTCCTTTTTTCCGAAAATGTATAATTGCTGTTTTTTTTTTCATATTAATTTTAAGACGCCATTTTGCACACCAGTAAGACACAGTATCCAATATCTCTTGCAAATTTTCTTTCGAGTCGGATAAAAGAGCAATATCATCAGCATACAATAAAATACTTAAATTGATTTCGCCCACCGCTATACCTTTCCTCAGTTCTCTAAATTCTTTTGCGAGATCGTTGATGAACACAGGAAAGAGGGTTGGTGATAAATTGTCTCCTTGTCGTACACCAGCTGAAGTAGAGAACCAGTCAGTACACAACTCACTAACTCTTACACACGATACTGTGTTTCCCAAAACTTTTTGGGATTATTTGAAGAGAAATGATCAAGGTTTATAGCTAGATCTACGTTGTATTTTCGACGATAAAACTGCATCCGTTTGTCGAGTTCCTGTTGAGCCTTCTTGTATTCACTGAAAGATTTTTGTTTTAATACGCTATTTTCTTTTTTGTGTTTTATGAATGTTTTCTCCATTTCCCGCATGACTCGCCATAGCTCAGTGAGCTCATTGTTTCAATAGGGTTTATGTGTACGGAATTTTTTCTGCTACCTTTTTGACCAATCAAATTTCGGGATATTACACTCCATTTCTTTTGTTATAACGTTACAAAACTGTGTGTAGGTTCTGTCAATGTACATGCTTTCTTGTGATTCACGGCATGTTGCAATGATCCGTATTATATTAAATAAACTTCCTCTTATGGATACATCGTAGTTTATATTTTTTAGTAGGACGCGTGGATGCTGTTAGTGTCTTCACTCGGATGTGCATTTTCAAAATCACGCATCATAAAATCAAATATGAGAAATCCATATCGGGTATTCTACAATTTTCGCCCTGCATACTTACTAGACCAGCATTTTCAACAATGTCACTACAAGAGACTATTTGAAAGTCTGAGCACTGATTGTACACATCGTGAGGAACGCATAAATAGTCAACCACGGAATGACCTCTTGTCGATTGAAATGCATAGTCATTCGAATTATTGCCAAATCTTCCATTCAATACACAGAATTTACAGTCGTTTAAGAATTTTAGAAACGAGCTTCTATGTTGGTTGTGAACATTGTCAATATTAAGCCTAGGAGGAATAGTATTGAGATCCTTGTCAAAATCAGGTATATTCGAAATGCGTGCATTCAAATCGCCACATATAAATATAGAGTCTGAATCATATTAGATGTAGATTTGGGTAAGGAGGTGGGAGAAGAAGGATGGTTCGCCACAGCCCCATGGTGAACTCTCAGGTGGTAAATAGCAGGAAAACACAACAAACACATAGTCCGAAATTTTGTTTGTAAATTTAACACCTAAAATTCCGTCAAATGAATTGTCTACATGTATAATGTCTACTTTATTATTTTTGCATTGATGTTTTTTGATCAGTAGTCCCACTCCACCAGACCCTTTTGGTGCTTTCACGTGTACGTTAGATCGGTTCAGACCCTTCCATTGATAACCATCTAAATCTAAGTTTTCTTTGTTTAATAAATGAGTTTCGTTGATTGATTCGTTGTCACAGTCTGTATATTTGATAATGTCTACCCTTAGATCATGATTTTTATTTGTCTAACCACAGACGTTAAGGTGCCCTATCCTTATTGTTTCAATTGGTCGGGGGTATTCCTAAACAGAACTTTCATCTCTCATGCTTGGTTGGTTATCTATTTTCTTTTCAATGCGGCAATTCGCAGTTATCGTGAAGTCTTTACCGTTCGGCATCTCATTCAGGATAGTTCTAGCATTTAATTCGATCAGCCTCTCCGTGTGAGTTTTACTCGAACGTAGGAAAACAGAGCGATAGCCTGAAATCTCCCCAAGTTTACGTTTTGCCCTCAGGTCAGGACCCGTATTTTCTGATCTACCCTAGCAAAGCCGATTTTCACCAACCCCGGTTTATTAGGGTCTTCCGTCTTCAGCGGAAGACCCTTCTATTATTCTATTGTTTCTTTTTCAATTTTATTATTATTCTTTTTTTCCTTACACATTTTGTGCAGGCGATTTCTCGGAGATGGCTCGTTAGATTTCCTTCAAATTTTCAGAGCTAATGCCTACTCATCTGAAGTTTGTACCGCCCTGAACGTTTTTTTAAATTCACTTCTTGTCGGAAGTTATCGTCGTTTTACAATTTTTAAAAGTCAATTTTGTCTGCGATGTTTCTCAAAAACAAGTGAAGATAGAGGGCTGAAATTTTCAGAGATGATAGATCTCTCGTTTTTCTTGTGTACCTTCGTCAAAAGAATGTCCGCCGTAACTTCCGGTCGTCACCGGAAGCAAATTTAAAAAATGAAAATTTTAAACTTTTTTGTTTTATATTTTTGTTCAAAAAAGGTGATAGTGACTCTTTCACTGATTCAGAATATGTAATTTGTTTTGAAATTGATCAACGCATTCTCGAGATATTAAGCATCAAAATCCTGAAGCGAGAGTCCGAGTAGCTCAGTCGTTAGAGTCGTGGACATGTGCCCAGGCGACCCGGGTTCAAGCCCCGTGTGCCGAATTTTTTTTCCCCTAATTTGTTGCGTAGATTAACATTTAAGTGATGGATTTTATCTAATCTATTCAAAAAACGGACGGAAGACCCACTCGTTGCTCGCAACGAGATCGTGTCTAGTTTATTTTTCTATTCTTTAAGCGAGCCGCCGCTACAACCTGGACACTATCATCAAGATGAGCAACTAATTCTTTAGCTACTTATGATATATCTTCGCTAGGTTCAAACTTCTTGGTGCGATAATTGTAAAATCTCGGTCTTCAAGAGGATTGTGTACAACCCCATGCGCACCACTTTCATTAACCGGGCGATCCCCATTCTCCACCAGTTCAAGTCGTTCCATAATAGAGTCAATGGTATGTGACAATGTGTCTATTTTATTTTTATGAATGGACAACTCAAGGTCAATATCGCTCTTTATGGCTTTGAATTTTTCATCGATGCCCTGAACGAACTCATTTTTGAACCTGTCTAATTTGCTTTCAACAATTGATTGTAGTGTTGATTGCCCTTTCTGTAACTTATCAACTGCATCAGCAATGATAGTCATTTTTTCCACAAATGTTTCATAATCGACATGAGAAATGTTTGACCTACCGGACTTGCCGGGTGTGTTCGGTGAGCTGTTGGTCGCCATTTTGACCTGCTTGGGTGTTGGCTTTGGGGTTTGACCGTCCGACGAAAACCTTCGCTTCCTAACATCAGCTCCAGGTCAAGATTTATTTTGTACGCTAGTCGGGACTTTTGTCGGAGTGTTTGTTGACATAACAATTGCCAAATTTGGCTAATTTGGAATAAATACAAAATTCTTGCTGCTGCATTTTACACCATCTCTATACTTTCACGCATGCGTAGTCTATGAATCTACTAGGTTTCAACTCCGAAAGTATTTTTTTTTAATATCACAACCAGAAAAAGCAAGAAGAATTTTTTGTCACAACAAATTAAACCTAAATAAGTTAAGTTTATGTTCAATGAAAATATTTTAAAATCAAACCAATAGACTGTATGAGACACGTTAATTTAAGAAAAATGAATACCTGAGCTACCGAAATACATGTATATAAGTCAAAAAAGTACTTCATGTTCGAATTTTTCAAAAAGGCAAAAAATAAAATGCAACAAAACTTGTCAGTTTGCGAATTGAAATGAGGGATGATGTGGACTACACTTTAGCTAGACCAAACCATATTCGGAGAAGGGGAATTAGACTAATCGGCCCATCTGATTTCTCCTGAACATACAATTTATTTTGCCAGATATCAGAAGGTGTTCTTTCTTTAAATAAATGAACGTTAAAAAATTAGAAATTCGGTTGTACTATTTTTAAAACCGTTAAAACGATTTTAAAAAATCCTTTGAACAATTTTGAAATTGGTTATTTTTTTTTATTTTTTTACAACGAAATCTTTATAAATGTTTAATGCATTTATAGTGTATGATACAAAATCTGCCTAGATATTCGATGTTTTCGCCAATAGTTTATAAAAACAATGTCTCAATCATGCCACAATAGTATTTGCTATAGCGCATGATAATCATGTCGTTTTCCTCGAAAAACTGAGAAAAGAATAACAACTAGATGCGATCTCGTTGCGAGCAACGAGTGGGTCTTCCGTCCGATTTTTGAATAAATGAGATAAAGCCCATCATTTTAAACATAAAATCGTGCGTCTCCGCAAAAAATTCGAAAAATAATTTTGCGGCACTCGGGGCTTGAACCCGGGTCGCCTTGGCACTGTCCACGACCATAACGACTGAGCTACTCGGACTCTCGCATCAGGACTTTGACGCTTAATATCTCGAGAATTTGTTGATTGATTTTAAAAAAAATTACATATTCTGAATCAGTAAAAGGGTCACTATCAAACCTATCAAAAAATATTAAAAAACTAAAAAGTTGAAAAATTCGATTTTTTCAATTTGCTTCCGGTGACGACCGGAAGTGACGGCGGACATTCTCTTGACCGAGTTGCAACAGAAAAACAGTAGATCTATCATCTCTTAAAATTTCAGCCGTCTATCTTTACTCGTTTTTGAGAAACCTGACAGACAAAATTGACTTTTTAAAATCGTTAATTGGCGAATACTTCCGACCGGAAGTGAGTTTTGACAAACTGTCACGGCGCTACAAAATTCAAATAGAGTGGCATTATCCCTAAAAATTTGAAGAAAATCGAACGAGCCATCTCTGAGAAATCGCCTGCACAAAATGTGTAGGGAAAAAAAGAATAATAACTAGATCGATCTCGTTGCGAGCAACGAGTGGGTCTTCCGTCCGATTTTTGAATATATTAGATAAAACTCATCATTTTAAAGATAAAATCGTAGGTCTAAGCGAAATATTAGTGAAATTTTTTTTCGGCACACGGGGCTTGAACCCGGGTCGCCTGGGCCATGTCCACGACTCTATCGACTGAGCTACTCGG
>WFKH01011925.1:61934883-61952018 GCA_016163765.1 Magallana hongkongensis
TTAATCAGAAATCGATTTGATAAAAAAATTAATTATCTTCTTATCTGCTTCTTTTGCATATCGATTATTTTTCTTTTTGTCTCACGTTTATCTTTGCTGACTAACACTGTGTGATAAAAAATTCTGCTAAGTCGGCAAATAAAATAACCTACATCTTAAAATGTAGTATGGTTAATTATTCCACCTTTTCCCAAATCCAACCGATACCCAAGTGTTATGTGTTAAGCAATCGGTTGATAAAATACGAAATTTATAAATTTTGACCTCGATGCTTAATCACTTCCCAGATGTTATAATAATAAATCCCGCCAAATACAGGTTTGTAGACCTTTGAAATTAATTATAAACTTAAGATTATTATGATTATAATCCCGATGTACCCCGCCGTAATGATTTTTTTTAATCAAAAGTGAAAAATCAGACTTTTTGTTTTAACAGTGTATTTCTCCAATCGGTGATTACATCTGTTAATTCATAGGCTCAAACACACATACACGGGTGGTCAGTTTTAACACATTGTCGCAGTCACCCGGTCGTTTGTAAACTTCGAAGGTTTTTCTTAATACCAGACAGACAACAGATTCATCAGTAGACATACACAAAATAGGGAAAGTAAACCAACTATAATAAAAAAAAAATACAACTCTTTAGCGTTGACTTCAAATCAGTGAGAAGACAATCATTAAAAAATGAATTTCAAATCATTTAAATCTATAGACAATTCCCCGTAACTAGAAATAAATACATAATTATATAACATCTGGACGCCAAATGTACATTTAGATTCTAGCCACATTTCTGCATGTTACCTAGGGAGAGAGAGAGAGAGAGAGAGAGAGAGAGAGAGAGAGAGAGAGAGAGAGATTTTAGAGTATTTTATAGTGTTCAGAAAATCAATATATAAGCAACAAATGTCAATAAACATGTATCTTTAATATATGTGAATAAATACTAATCTGTCCTCCTTTTCCTTTCAAAGTCATGTAAAGTACTTATGTCTTGAAACGTCGCATTGCTAAATGTTGTGTGCATACAGTCAATGAGATGGCGGCATTTCTTTGATGCTTGCAAAGCGACCCGGCGAGCTCTAATGCGGTCGTATTACAGGGGTGCTTCGTCGGCATGTTTTTGATGCCGGCGATGCGACGAGCGTCTGAATTTAGCGAGCTGCTGACAAAAACAAGACTCTAACAAAGCGGGAAATGAACGATATTTTGATACGGACTTTATATTTGTACTGAAAAAAGCCGGTATTAAATTGATTTATGATAAAATTAAAACGGAAAACATTAAAATTCATCATTTTAAAGATAAAATCGTTTAACAAAACAAATTAAAGAAAAAAAGGCATTCGGCACTTGGGGACAAAATCTGGAGAATGCATGGATCAATTAAAAAACAAATTAGATATTCTGTATAAATAAAAGCGCCTCTATCAAATGTTAAAAAATAATTGAAGAATATCAAAAATCAAAAAAGTTGAAAAAAAATACGTTTTTTTGTTAACATCCAGTGACGACCGGAAGTGACGGCGGACATTTGGATATGCGAGAGACACTGCGGCTGAAGACTCTCTACCATCACTGAAAATTTGAAGGTTTTATCTTTGATACTTTTTGAGAAAAACCGTGAACAAGCAAAAACATAAAATCTTAAATATCTCGGGACCGGAAGTGACGATCAAAAAATTGATCGATAAATTTCTTACAAATTATGTGCTGAGTAAGACCTGAAAGTTTCATTAAAATCAGCTAAAGAGTATTTGAGAAAACGTCAAAGAAAAAAAAAATAATAATAATAGGGGAAAATAAACAAAGCAATAACAATAAGGTCTTCCGTTGGAAACAGAAGACCTTAATAATAATAATAATAATAATAAGAAACAGTACGAAAACTATAAGGTCTTTCGTTGGAAACGGAAGACCTTAATAATAAGAAACAGTACGAAAACAATAAGGTCTTCCGTTGGAAACGGAAGACCTTTTAAAATAAAATTGAAAAAGAAACAATAGAATAATAGAAGGGTCTTCCGCTGAAGACGGAAGACCCTAATTAAATTTGTGTTTTGCCCAAACAAATCCCAATTCGTCCGAACAAA
This sequence comes from Magallana hongkongensis, assembly GCA_016163765.1. NCBI lineage: Eukaryota > Metazoa > Mollusca > Bivalvia > Ostreida > Ostreidae > Magallana > Magallana hongkongensis. Next base: position 61,936,982 of record WFKH01011925.1, read on the forward strand.
TCCCAATTCTTCTGAACAAATGATAAATTCAACTGAAGAACTACTTAATAATATTCCTGCACAAATAGCTTTTTCGGCCGTTACAATCCTAAAACGTCGAACAAATAAGTAACTCGTCCGAACAAATAAGATTTATTAATTTTTTTATCTGTCCTTTATTGTTATGTAGAATTGAAATTGCACTTCAATGCTATCGTAGTTTACTTTATGTTTCCTGAAAACGATAATAATGAACTTTTGCTTTTCATTCCAAAAAATGATTTTCTATTATTTCTATAAATAGATACATTATCACAGTGTTCTAAATTTAAATAACCTTCACGCATACATTATTAATATTAAAAACAAGTTAAAACAAAGAGTGGAAAGGCTAACCATACTGCAGCAGTAATCTCACGGTATTAATATATTTTAGAGAGTTTGTTGAAGGTTAGTGTTGTCTTGTGTTTAAATTACATTATGCATTGTTTTAATTTATTTTATTTTATTTCCTTCTAGCTGAAAAATTCACAATGGCCAGTTGTTTAAGAGTTTTCCTGTTCATTGTCACATTCGTTTTGGAACTAGCAGATCTAATCTTGGATTGGGATTTTTACGTCGAAGTCAGCAAAACAGACCTTGTTGAAGACAAAGTAAGATATAGTATTCTTGGATTTGCTGTTTTCGGATCCATTTTGTGTTTGTGTACCATCATTACCAAGTTTATTGGGATCTGCGGCAGCGACGACGATGAACAAGACGAAGAGAACGGTGGATGCGCTGTAACACGTTCGTTGATGTCCACTCTGTTGGAGGATTTTCCCCAAATCATATTGGCCCTTATCGTCGCGTTCAATACCAAGGATTTGATATCACCTGTACAAATTGTGAAAGCTTGCTATGGAATAACTGAACCCATCATCCAACTAATCCTTTATGCATGTCAGTATTGTCGAATGAAGAAAAACAGTAATGGATGTGGCATGAAATGCAAGATATTTGAAATGTTTTTTGGCTGCATTCTGATTATTTGTTCAATAATTTTGTTGATTAAGTTAGTCAGTGATCCATAAATAATATATTTGTATAACCAATGCCAAATGATTTAGATAAAAAGAAACATGTATTTGAAAACAAATTTAACACTTGAATGATATTTTTAGAAAAAAATGAATTCCCATGTTATGACCTATTTTCGTGAAGCATCTTTTGCCAATTGAATTTACATTAAAATATCACTACCTGTGATAAACAGTTTATGCAGTGTAGATCAGCGCATAGATATGATATGCACTGTATTAATTTCAATTCATCATTCATCAATATATGACAAAAATGCTCATAATATCAAATATTTCATTTAAATTCTGGTATTTGTTTTCTTTTTTGTCTTTTGCGTTAAAACATCTTTTTACTATCAAAGCGGCAGAGAACTGTTGTAACAATTTAAGTCAGAATACACACCCCTGCGAATGTGTTCGGAATGTTTTCTTTATCGTTGCTAAGTATGCAATAAATCCAGAGGTGCTCGAATGAAAGTTCACGAGACTTCCCCGAGATTTGTTCAGTTCCTGTGAAATTTCGAGCGGAAGTATAAGTGTTCGGATAATATTCTCAAAATACGTAAGTACTGGTCGTTTTTCATATTATATCCTTCTTTGATTTATGTTTAAACACGAAAATCTATTAAGATGTATGTCTTATTTCATCATCTGGCAGTTATTTAAATTAAACGGTAATATTCAGAACAGAGTTATCGTTCGTGTTCAACCACTCTACACGTGGTTGAAAATATAAACATTGGGTTGCTTAATAAAATCATAGCTATGTTTGATGCTTGTGGTGTGCAATACCATGCTTTAAAAAAAAAGAATGGGTGTCTGTTTTGTATAAAAACTTAGTATATCGAGCCATTTTCAAGGAACATTCTGCATAAAATAGTATAGTCTGTTTCACTATTGATGCTATTACTAGGTCAGGCGCGGATCGAAAATTAATCCTTAGGGGGGATCGCTTCTAAACATGTTAATTGTTGCAACAGCAGAATAAAAACCTATTTTTTCTATTGTCACATTTATTTCCAGAACTCATTTTATCCACCAATTAATGAAGATAAAGTTTGAAATCAATAAACGTCTAGATTTTATATTTGATAACAAGTACCTAGATTCTATGAAATAGACTATAAACACGAGGCACGATTTTTACTGCGAAACTGAAAGGGTCAAATAAAACCACGTGGTCTAAAATTTAAATGACAATAACATTCGCAGGGGTGTACAATGCATATAAAATAAACATTAATGGAAGAATGAAAACCCCGCTAACAGAACTATTTATAAAACGGGAAAACCTAGAAGTATAAATAAAAAATTATACCATGCAGTAACTTTGAAAGGGAGTGCTTAACTAAGCACAGTTTATACAAATACGTGAGGTTTGTTGACGGAACAAAAAAAAAAAGAAAGATTTGACAATGAAATTTTATTACAATGAAGGTTATAAAAATTGCAGACCTCGTGATCTTGTCAAACTTAGCTTTAATACCTTAATATTGTTCCTTTCTGTGGTAACGATGGACAGATGTAATTTACAAAATTATTTTTGTAAACATCAGTATTGAACTATTTTTGTTTTACATGATCTTTTCCTTCAACACAAACCTTATCAGACAGCCGTATATAAAAATTTTATTATGTGCATCAGAATGATTATTCAATAATCATATCCAAAGTTTAAAATACTAGTATCAAAAAATATGAGTAGTGTGTATTCGGATTTGAAAAAGACCTTTAATTATATCGTCCGTGCAAATTTTTTCTCTATATGCATGTGGATATTTTCCTTGTTGTGTACTTTTTGAGCGTTACTTTTCTTGGTATCCTCAATATTAAAACAGGTTGATGGCCTTTTTTTATGCACCACCTTCTTTTTTTCTTTTTGTTTTCCATTGCATTTCATTGATGGTAGTTTTTTAGCATGTGAACTAGTTTTAGCAATTTTGTGGATGGGAGACCTCTTTTGTTTTTACTCTCCAATTTGTTTTCTAGTCAAAAGTTTGTGGATCTTCCAGCCACTTTTGTTTATTTTTATATGTTCTATAAGTTTTGCGTCATTTTTAAATAAATGACAATATTTTAACAATTAAGAGGTGTTGCTGTCTTTATTCAAATGGAAACAAACAAGCATCATATTGCCTTAAAAAGTTAAGAAGGGGTTTTAACATAAAAAAATATTAAACAAATACTAACATAAAACAATTGTTTTTAGGTGGCTTGTTTATAAATGTTTGAAGGCTACAATGTTCACTGCGTAGTATATTGATGTGAGGATGTGTGGTTATGCATCCTGATGAGTTTACATAAAACTAAAGAACAAGACTAGTATAAAACTTTAACAAAATATATAATAACAAAATCAATAAGAATTAAACAAACAATTCAACAAAAAAACTTACTAACAAAAAAGACAAATAAATTTAATAAATGAATAGAATTAATGTCTTTATTCGGCCCCCACGCAGTATCGTCCGGAAGTAGTGGTTTATATAATTTCAATGTTCAATTTTGGTTATAAGCTACACTGCACAAGTTATAGTAACGGACTGCATGTTCCCGCTTGAGGTTCCGTATGGAATGGCCGACTACTGGTCCAAATTTCTGAGAAGTCGTTGAACAGAACTGTACGTTGTATATTCAATTTATTTTAGGTAGTATGGTTGGGGTTCCGTATTGAATGGCCGACTTCTGGGCCATGCTTCAGCAGAATCTTTCAACAGAAATGAATAGTCGTGTAATTTCAAAATACACAATATAAGCTATCAAATATTAAACTCTTACAATGAAAATTCTATCAATACTTTGAAGAATGAAAATATTTCACGAGGGTCACCGCCATGCATGTAAAAATGAAGAAACTGGAATTAGAGCTGCGTCGTACGGGCTGCCATAGTTCACTCACTCACTCACTACTCTCACTATACGTCGACAAAGACTACTTTATTAAGACCATAGCCGCTAAAAAATTCAGCATCCTAGAGTTCACATATCCTCGACAGCTAACGTTTTGTTAGGGAGACCTCAAAGGCAAAATATAAGGCAAACGAGACCCTGATGTTTTTCGAAAGACAGGCCCCTGATACATGTAGCACTAGACGGGATGACGCCCACGTCTATCGGCTGGTGTTCCCGGGTACGCATGATTTTACCTGACTATTTAAGGTACAAACAAGGGGCTCCCCACAGGATTGACATGTAACCATAGGAACCAAGGGTTAAAGTATTAAAACAAGGGGCTCCCCAAAGTATTATGTATAAACCGGAAGGGTGAACCAAGGGGAATTAAAAAAACAACAACACAAAGAATTTCAGTTTGTTACAATTGAAAATGAAATAATAAAATGAGAAAAAAAATTTTTATTATACATGTAGAAACTACTTTTATGCTCAAGGAATGAACAATATAAATTCTTGCCAATGACAACCATGTTATAAATGCACACTTGCGTAAGGTATGCAAGTGTGGTAGGATTATATTTTGCATGGTCACATGTCAAGCACATGATCGTCTATAGCTTAAGCAAAACGTAACGATAAATATGATTGGGTTGAAGTAAAATTCGAAAAGTGTCTGTGTTATTCATGACGACTTGGGAAAATGCTGGTTTGAGTTATAAATACATATACATGTAGTCGTTCTGATTGGTTAAGAGAAATACACCCCAGAGCGCGGTGTATATAAAGTCAGGATTTGCCCTAGTCCGGCAGTTGACGTGAAATCTTCTCTAAGGTTCGAGTCAACTCACTTCCTCGAGCAGATGCCCCAGTCTCCATTTCCCGTCTCGTTCATAGCCTCGCTAAGTGTTTTGTTTATTGTGCCGTAAATTGTCATAGTGCAGCACGCTAGGCGTATAGTCCGTGCTAAGTGGGTTGGTATTAGGTTTGGGTTCCTTGGACTTTTATAAACATTAAAGCAGGCTTACATTTATGTTATAACTTGGTAAGGATGGTGATAACGGGAAGTTTGTATAACTGTATATTTTAGTATATAACATATGCTAATTAACAAATTTATGGATCCATAACAAGTGTTTTCATTTAGCTGGAACTGGTGTTATTTTGAAGTATACGTAAATATTTGACAGTTTGAGACTGACTTTTGGTGACTATAGAGACGTATGATTACTACTAAACGATTGATTGGCGACGTGATTGTCATGGAACTGTTGGTATAAATGAAAGCAATAACAACTAAACGATTACACAACAACTAATGACATTTATTGTCTTGATATTGTTAAGATTAATGACACCATGAATAGCATGTACATGTACGTGCATTATCAAAAATTCAATTTATCTAGGAAATAATATATGCATGTATTACTCGGAGCATAAAGTATTTCTACCAATAATTTAAGCAACAAATATTTGATCTAAATGATGCAGTGCGTATATTAAAAGTCTTAATCCAGAGGAATTTATGAATAATCACAGGGCCATTGCATGTGTAACATATATAAGATTCCTCCCTCTCTGTTTTATCCAGATGTTTTGATGAAATTCAAACATTTAAACAAGACGCATGCATTCGACTTCTAAATTAATAAGTGTACGGTATACTAAAAACAATTATGCTTGTTTGCGTGAGATGCATTTAAATCAGAAGGATTCTCTGTGTTTACATGTTGAGGACACATGCACTCGATATTTAGTCGAGCTTTTCTTGTTGAAATAAATAAGAATACAACTTAAAACAATTTCAGTCATCTTACAAACTATGCTGAAATTGACTCTGTCCCCGGTGTTGTGCCTCATTCGACAATACTAACATAGGAACTAAATTCGCAAGCCTCAGGGTGTATAAAATACAACCCGGAGTAAATCCCCGTACACCCTTGATTAGACCTAGATAACTAATAATATAAACAGTCGCAAGCTGATTATACATATTGTGTTCTTTATTCACGTACATATTTTATTCGGAAGTCATTCATTTAAATTTTAGAAAGCATCAGAACAGCGCGATATATATGCCTATTTTGTATATAAGTATAAAGTTATTTTGTGTATATGTTACATTAAAAGTTTAAAAGTTATCAATTGAAAATCAACTGTAATAGTACTGATGTTGTACGTTGAGTTTAATTGATAAATTCTAAACTTTTAATGTAACGTACATTTGTATATCTGGCAAGGTGGACTTTCAACATTTTTTACATTAGCTACTGAAAATGAAAGCCTTTTATCTAAAAAAGGATTTCTTGTTGATTAAATTTCTGTATGCATTTTTGTAATGAATGTATTTACAATAGATTAAACATGTTTAATCATGCGGAAATTATGATGTTGATAAAATATTTTGTTAATATATGTGATTTTGTTATCAATCATCTACATGCACAATTTTATACACAAACCTCCTTCTGTCTCGTTCATGATATTACTTAACATTTTTATCGTTAGTTTTAAGCTCGATCTTGGTTTTGCTGTTTTGTGTTGTTGATGCTTACACAATTGTAGCAGAGAGCTTCAGCAATAAATAAATTTATTAGAAATAAAACACTGCCTTCTGTTTTATTCAAATAACGTATTTAAGATTCGTTTGAAATGCGATAAATATTCATTAAATTAAAAACAAGTAACAAAAATGAAGTGATTTTGATGCACTTTATATTCAAAGGAAATTAATGTAGAATTATGTTTCGCAACTTCATACCAAGATTCAGTGAATTGGTTGTTGGTTACACAGACTGTGATAAAGAGTAATGTATAGCGCCTTTTCCCATTATTTCGCCCACACCTGTGTTTGGACGGAAAGTAAATGTTACTAAAAATAGCTTCAGGTGCCTTACTGTCACAATATGATTTTTGAAACCTAGATACTGGTTTTATAATGGTGTCTGTAACAACTGAATAGTCATAAACATTAAGAAACTGTGTATAATGTTAGTTAATATTCTGAACCGTGATAAGTTTAAAAAAAATGCAATAGATCTAAGAGTAAAAGAGTACTTGCATAGTGTGAATGAAGAGATCTGTTTATATTGGGTGTGCTAATACTCAGGCTGAATTAAACAAGATAATTAAAAATACCTCCAAAAGAGTAGATACATGTTACTTAATCTCTAATTGCTTTTCATGTTTCAATTAAGTGAAGAAAAAAATATTTACTATCAGGTGGATTCGATCCAGCGACCGCAAAATCGAAAAGACCTCTGCGTTGCCACTAGGCTACGCATCTAACATATTTTAAAAGATGTATTTTCATTATGTATGGTTATATGCATATGCATTTTGGTATTAGAAAAGATACTATTTAAAATATTTGTCTAATTTTCAGTACAAAGATTACGTTAAACCAAAACAAATTCAATGTAAACGTGCACTACAATACCTGCAGAACATAATTTTAATCGGATTTCTTAGGTTTAGAGTGGTTTAAATATTCAAATATCCAAGTTTCTATCATATACTCACTACTTTCCTATATATCCCTAACAAATCCTGAATATTTTAATGATGTCGTGTAAGATAATTAAGACTCTTAGAGCATGATGATAGTGTATTTAGCGTGTCTTTGAATGTATTTAAACTAAATACTGTAGAATATTGAATGTGTCTGATGTTTGCAAAAGTGTTATATTTTAGGCCAAATCGTATTTTAAGTGCGCTATACCTCTTTTCTTGCTTTTTAATAAAAGGAGGAGTGGGCATCTTAAATGTGATTTCATTCAGAGCCGGAACTTTTTTTTAAAACTTTCACATTCAATTAGGCACATTAAAAAACCCCCACCAATTTGAAAAAGAAAAATATGAATACCTTGAAAATGTATAAATGCTGTGTCGAATTATATTGTTCAGAAAAGGCAAGTGATTAAACATGTAGACCAGAGATCGTGATTGACCTTTATTTATTGGGGTCGAATTCCAGAGTAGTTTGTGTATTCAGTTTTAAAGTTTTGGTCATAAAACTAAAAATATAATATGTCAAAATGTTAAGAATTTACATTGCTGAAATAAAGGTTGTTTTAAATTGCGTTTTAAATATAGTATTTAATATCAGTTGTGATATTTTTTCATCTTTACTAACGATGTAATGTCCACACTTAATAATTCAATTGTAACACAAAGCATATAGCTATCGACTTTTACTGAAGGACAAATTATGCACCGATCATATTTTAGAAAAATTTTTTTTTTTAAAGTTACGATGCAACCTGTTTAAGTCAGCCAAACAAAAAATGTATTTAGAGTATATAAGTTGCCAATGAAGGAAAAGGTAGATAATAATATGTAGGAATTTATTTGTTCTTCATGTTTATCAAGTTTTATTCAGATACTCTAGAAAGAGATATAAAATCTAAACAGGGTGAAACCCTTATGTTTTTTAAGAACTAACATCAGATATACGTAAAAGGCTTATTACACTTCAATTTTCACACATTGTAAAGTAGAAATCGAATTGTTTTTATGTTAATATTAATTACAAGACATATGCCCACATTCCTAACAGTATCTCTATAAGGGCTGTTGACGTAATCGATGAAAAATGCGCAAAATATAGCATACTCTAAAGCCTGGACTGGCCTTGCCTGGCCTCAAAATTGGCCTGGCGCACTTTTGGCCTTAAATTTGGCCTGGTCTCAAATTTTGGCCTGGCCAAAAAATTTGGCCTCTCCAAAAATGTTTGGCCTTAAATCAAATTTGTTTTCTAACATTTTAAAAGAGTTTTCTTTGATATTACTGATGTTTAAATTTTTCACAGATAATCATATGGATATATATATATATATATATATATATATATATATATATATATATATATATATATATATATATATATATATAACACAAGTGAGCTGACTGATTGAGTTTTTATTGATATTCATATGCAACACTGCTCTTACTATTGTTAAGGAATGGATGACGCCAAATACTACAGCAATCGACGTTAAATTTTAGAGGCGCAACCCGTACCCCACCCTACAAAAAGGAGACGAATTGTGGAATAAAAATATTAGAACAATAAAGTAAAACATTATTTTAAGAAACTGACCTGTTTAAATTATCAATAATTATCTCAAACATTTGTAAACAGAGCAGAGGATGCTCACTCCTCCATGGCACCTGATCCTACCTCTATCTTGAAAGTCCGTGTTGCTCTGCTTTGAATTTGTATTTCGTTTTATGGATTTTTGAGATGGTTGACGGTTTGTTATTGTCATTTTTTCACTCATGAAATCAAACCTCTATCCACGTGCAATGCTCTTTAAAAACTGCCAGTTCGCTTACATTACCTGTCAACACCAATCAAACCCAAATTTCCCTCTCCAGCAGAAAATTCGATATCAGCCACCTCTGTCGCGCTTTATTGGGGTCAGTATCATTGCCTGCACTGCCATTCACAATTTTACTCGGTTTAATTTAAATAATGTTATTTGTGAATGACTGCACTATTGCATCCTCTAATAACTTGATTCAGTGATGGTCATTAATCATCAACTCCTGATTTGAGTAGAGTTTCATGCATGTGTTGTTTGTATATTTAGGAAACAATTTTTCCCCTATTGGGGAACTTCGATATCTGAATTTGAATAAAGCAAAACATTTTGTGACCTTAAATGTTGGTTACAATAAACAAATTGGTCTCTGTCATTACAAGTATTTGATATAGGCATTGTCCGATCCAGAGAGCACTTTGAGTTAATTAAGTACGCTGAAAAAAAAAGTGACATGGTGGAATACAATTGGAATGTTACATTCTTAAAGTACTTTGGAATTTAAAAACAGACTGTATCAATATCTACTAGAAAGAACAGCTCATACCTGTAGTAATACATATGTTTCAATAGAACTACCACTATAAAACAATAAAAGCCCTCTAGTGTGATGTTTTATGTGTACTGAACAAAAATTTATAAAAGAAATCAATCAGTCATCAAATGTGTTAAGAAATTATAAAAATAAATTTGAGACCAAAGATTTTATAGAGGCCAATTGGGAGGCCAAAAGTGAGGCCAGGCCAACTTTGAGGCCAGATCAAGCCAATTTGGCCAGGCCATGTTTTATAGTTTGCCAAAAATATGAATTTTGTCCTCTTACATTGCATACCCGCTATGTAAATCTAGTCGTCTACGTAGCTGTGTTTTTATCTATATGTAGAGAAGACTTTGATGCATAACTGGTATATAGCTTTAAATATCCTTCTTGGTTTGCGGAATATTCCTGCTGTTCAACAACATTTCTTTTAACATTTTAATAGATTTGAAGGGTAATATGCTTATTATCCAGCATTCTTAATTCAAAGAGTTACTACGTTCACGAAATAATTGAAGCTTTGTTTAAACTCATTATATGTCAAAGAATAAAAAGAAGAAATGTTATGGGATGAATTAAATGTATAAAGGAAATTGCATTGTTTAGACTTAAGTTTGAGACTAGCATTATTTTTGTTATTTTTTAAACAAAATAGTCGAATTAACAAAACTCGGGGAGAGCTTTTTAAATAATGTTTATGATGTGCTACATTTACAAAACAAAAAACACTGTGTCTGGAAAAAGATTTTCTATGAAAAGCTCGCAGTTAAGAATTTTCTGAAAATTGGCTCGCTGGAAGAATCTACGGCTAGGGATACCATTTCGTGAAAAATTTTGCGTTTTATTTGTCTTGTAGAGGTAAGTTTGTTCAATACTGCAAACTATAATCGACATATAAACATGCCGATCATTCCTTTAAAAGGAATACTTGTTTTTCATTTGGCCCTTCACGCTGCTGTAAGAAGGAATGTTCAAATCGTTTTATTTATTTTTCTGCAAAACTGTAATTTCACTTCTGCGCTATCGTACTTTACCTCATGATTTCTGAAAACGACATTAATGTACTTTCACTTTTCATTCCAAGAAAAGATTGCTATTATTTCTATAAATAAATACGCAAGAACTTGTGGAAAGCACAGTTTTCTAAATTTAAATTGCCTAAAAGAATAATTAGACGAAATGGTACTACTATGCATGTTAAAACAAATGAGAGGAAACGCTTACCATAACGCAGCATTAATCTCACGGTATTGACACATTTTAGCGATTGGTTTTGGAGGTTAGTGTTTTTAACTGTGTTAATTTCATTATTACATTGTGTTGATTTATCTCATTTTTTTTTCATCATACAGCTAATCCTAGATGCTTGTCAGTATCGTCGAATGAAGAAAAACTTCTGAAACAGTAATGAATGTGGCATGAGTTGTAAGATATTTGAAATGTTGCAAGTTTGATATTTGAAAGTTGTATTTCCGATCATTTGTTCATCTATTTTGTTGTATGATTTAATTTCTAATATGTAATTGGGGATTTATAAAAAGGTAAAATAATGTGAATCATTATATACGAATATGGAAAGCAAATATTTAAGACCCGTATGGTTGCTTTTTTACGTTTGGATTATAATATTGTGACCTTTATTATAATGATGGCAGTTTTACAAATTTGACAAATGAATATGTTGAATTTCTTGTTATTACTTTTCATTTAAATAAAATATTATACCATTTAAAAAATAATTTAATTTATTTAATACACTGTAGTATTAAATATAATAAACTCTTTTTTTATTTTACCAATATTTAAGCTACAAAAATATGCTGTGTTTAATTTAGGTCAAGTAACCAGACATGTATATTTTTGTTAAAAAAAGGAAAATAAAATTTCCGTCTTGGCAAATTCTTTAAAAAATGGAAATCCCAGAAATATTTACGGAAACGTCTTACCAGCTAGAGAGTTCTAAGCACACAAAAAAGTGATAGAGGTTTCTTCTTGTTACAAATCATTTGAAGCAAGCGAGATTCTGCCCTAAAACTCGACGATAAAGTTTTACAGATTAACGAGGCTCGGAGTGGGGGGGGGGGGGATTGCCTGCCATTTTAAAGCTTTTTTTATCTCTACAAAAACAAGATTTTCACTTTAATGTTCTATAACTCTTACATCGTACTGGAATTTTGTTTTGAAAGAAATGGATATGATGGTATTGAAGCATTATTTAAAGTCAATAGATGGTAAACCAAGGGTTACAAGATGCAAAAAAATCATTTCAGCCGTTTTTAGCATTTTTTTAACTTTTCAAACGGAGGTAACTTGGAAAACTCTAAATATTTCGTTCAAATGATTTCCCCATCGCTTTTTTTTTTTAATTTCACCATCGAAAATTTTTTGTAATGATCAATCTTTATTACTCATGTATTGATTACTATTATGTTAAAATTTGGAAATAATCTTGTGGCTACTTTTTTTTTTCTTTTACATATTTGCATTTTTGTGACATATATATTTTTGTTAAAATTGTGATATTTTACTTTATAACAAATAATGCCAATTTTTTGATATTGTTATAATTTTTTGTGATGTTATTGGAATGTTTTTTGCCTTTATTTATATTTCATAAATTTTTCAATTTTTTTTTTTTTTACATAATGTGCGAATTCTTCAGATGCAATTAGTGATAAAATTAACGATGATTGTGATGTGGTCTTTCATATCAAAATGTATAATAAAACTATATGAAACATTTCTGCAAATTTGGTGAATTTTGGAGACATTTTTGTTCGACCCCCCAGCCTCCTTAAGTTCCAGTACTAGTGAAAAACATAAAAAAAGAACCTGCGTAACTTTTTAAAACTTTAGCGTGCCTACGTTGTGAAATTTTGAATGATCGACAACATAATCATTATAAAACCTTTTATTTACTCTTTGCATGGCTTTTAAAAATGAATCTTAAAAAACGTGCAAAAACCGTTTTTTGTGTATGAAACTTATTTCAAGAATTTTACAACTAGATTGATTATAATCTCAAAGTATAAAGATACTTTCTTTCCAACCCTAAATTATAGGGCAGATTCTACATTTTTATCGAAATGTTTTCCTATTGATTTGAGTTTATATTTTTTGCATCCTTCACATTAAAAGGATTCTCATTGCTTACTCTTCTATGAAGCATGCGTTTCTTATTTTTTTGCTGTAACCCAACAACATTTCTTTACAAACTTCAAATGCCTTTAACTATAAAAGATACTGAATGATGCACGTTTGTAACTTTCTTGAATAATTAGCTGCTTTTAGTAGAACACCAGACCACGCAGCTTTAACATATCAAGCTATCGGTAACATCAAATCAATTGAAAATATTCAAAACCATTTATATAAGATATTAAGAAAAAACTTTTAAATGCATTGATTTTAAATGGTTGCAATGAAAATGTACAATAAAGGGGTCTTTTTTATTTTCTTTAATCTGGAAACGTTTATAAATGTTATTTGTGCTATATTTATCTAATAGAAATCCCAATATCCTGAAATTAGAACATCTAAATTTAGCCTGGAGACGATTTCCAGAAAATTGCTTCTCAAGAAGATCGAAACACAGTCGCCATCTTAACAGTTTGTAGAGGAATTGTTTAAAACCGGTAAGTTTATCGATGTTGCTGAAAATAGTTAAATTATTTTAAACATTTTAATAAATATAAACACATCTGATCTTTTCGGGCACTTCAGATTTACGATAAAACCCTGTTACTTTTTTTTTATAACATAGATTAACACTTATCACAAGACGCGCAGCGAGAAGAAAATTTGCTTCTTATTGTTCATGATGGTTTCTGAAACAGTTGACCTCATTTTGGACTGGGATTTTGCATACGAAATAACCCAAAGTACTGATCCAAATGTGCAGAGTACCAAACTTTGGATCATAGGATTTGCATTGTGGGGTATCGTATTATATGTGTTCACAATTATTTGTCTGTGTCTCGGTCTTTGTTATCGTGACGACAAAGAACATCCGTATACAGCGTCTCTCTCGTTACTGTCGACCATCACAGAGGACATGCCACAGATCGTCCTCGCTATCATCGTTGCAAGTCGCACTACACATCTGATATCAGGGGTTCAAATATGGAAGGCTGTGTATGGATTGATTGAGCCTCTTATAAAAACAATAGAATTATCATGCGACAGACAACACAGCAAGAAAACGTTCCAAAATCCATCTCATGATAACGGATGTCAGAAACGTTTTGATATTCTTTTTAGTTCCATTTTGTGTGTTTGCTCTTTTGCTCTCTTTTTTATGGTTTTTGGCTTGCCCAGTATTTAAGAAAACAACGCTTTTTGTGTCTCTGGCATGGTTTGTATTTTTACAATTGTCTTGATAACTGTTTTAACATTTAATAAAATTGTACAGTTTATTGGTTTGGTATCACATATCAACACTTTTGCATAATGAAAGCTGTAAAAGATCTGCAAATACGATTATGCCGTTTATATTATAAGATAGAGAAAAACCTTTATGTACAAGTTCATAATTGCTGCAATTGACATCAATACTGTCTATGCACTAACCAAATTAAGGTAAATTAAAAATATAAATAAAAATAAACATTAAATGAGGAATTCTATGGAAAATCTCTCAATGGTGTTTATTATTAAATCAATTTAAACTCTTTGAACACCGTACCGTACTCGGTTTACGCGTCAACTATTGATATATAAGTCAAATGCATTAGTTGCTTTTGCAGGGGTCCACTCGTATTAGTAGATATCAACCAGATAAAAACTAATAAAGAGTTTCGTAATTTCGTTAAACGCATTTTATTGGTTTAAAGAGCACTACAGTTGTACTGTTCGATATTATGTAATTATAATATAATAGTTCATACATAGAAAATGACCGTTGTTTTAAAGCTTCCTGTTTATATCTTATGTTTTAACGGATATAAATGGTTAAAGATTTGATGAAAAATGATGTCAGAGTAGATGCATTCTTCCATTGGAGTTGCGATGCAGATGATAACGCATCAGCTGTGCCCAAATCAATTCTGGGTTCATCGCGACGTTTGTTACGTCCATGACTCAGGCTGCTGAAACTGCCATAAAAGAAGAAAAGAAACAAAAAGCAATTTCCCATTTTATCCATTTCAAGCAAAAAGGGAGGGAGGGTGGGTTATTATTATAAGTTTTAGATGATATTTTTAAGAGAGAGAGAGAGAGAGAGAGAGAGAGAGAGAGAGAGA
>WFKH01011925.1:61963948-61981631 GCA_016163765.1 Magallana hongkongensis
CAACAACCCCTAAAAAACCTACAAACAATTACTTCTAATAATAGTGCTGCATTTTGGTAGGAAACTGCCAAACCCCCCCCCCCCCCCCCCCCAAAAAAAAAAAGAAAAAAAAAAACCCAAAAATAGAAGATGGAGAAATTTAGTTAGTTTTGAAATAAAACAATGAATAAAGATCATGACGTGTGAATAATCGCTTAACTTTATACACCATTCATACTTTCATATAAATGATCCCTATTAATAATAATATCAATACGGTGGATTTGATATTCGTTTTCTTCATTCGGGATTCTAATATACATGCAGCTGTAACTGAATAATAAAAATAAGTCGATGGTCCCAAGGGTGATGATGGCAATTCGTAAGGTATATGAATTGTTCTTTGTTTTGTCTGAAAAAAAAAATAATCGAAATTTTAAAAAAATGGACTGTCAAAAAAATTATAATTATTTTGATGTTTAATGAATAAAAGTAAAATCCTTCATAACTTTGTATTTTTACAAATGGTTTCGTCAGCTAAGAAAACTGCATAGCCGTTCATACACGCACCAGAAAACGTATCTTACCTTTGTAATCTGGCACATTGCATTTTGACACATGACTATCAATACCGTCTGTGCAACTACAATTTTCAGGACAGTCGGAGATGTTATAACCTTTGAACAAATTTAAAACATTAGCAGGACGAAATAATGGATTATCATAATTTACTATACCATCAAATTGTGTTATTGGTGTATGAAAAATAGTAGGAGTGTTCGATATTTGGAACCAGAAGTTTGAATAAAAGGAAACGTTTACATATATATATGCGTATTAGCACAACAGTTAAGATTAATATCAATTCCTTATCAAAAAACTAACAATAGACGTATATGTGATAGTATTTAATATTGCCTTTACTATAAATACTTATAATGATTATGACATGCAAAGTCATGGGAGTTATTGTTGGATACACGTGCTTTTGTCATGCCCATTGAATGTTTTTGATATAACCGTCGATCCATCGTTTTATATTAACCTTATCTACACATTTTGTTTACCTTTTAGAATATACTGCTATGGAGCTCATCTTATATATATGCTTATGGATTTAAAAAAAAGTATCGTTAAAAGATACTACCACATACGCTTTTCTTGGTTTACATTACATGTAGCATTAAAGAGACACGGTGACGCAAAAACTAGTAAATTAGATAAAATAGAATTTTTTGGTGGCTTTTGTAAATTTTGTTCAGTTCTTGAAAATATGAGGTTTCATAAAATAACAAGTTTTATAAAGTAAAAATTCAATTGTTACGGATAAAAATATAATTACTCGTTGGCCCAACACGTAAATATTGTTCGCTCCTCCTTCTACAATTGTACGCATGCGCAGAAACGACATAACAAAAATGGAGTCTAGCCACGAGAAACGAAAAGTGGGTAGACCGAGCTTTTTGACGGATTCTGCAAAGAAAAGAATTGCCAGAGAAAGGAACAGGGCAGCCGTGTTCAGAACAAAGGTGTACCTTGGAGACCAGTATCAGAGATGGATGTTAAAGAAAGAGGAACTCGGCGAAACGCATGCTGGACTTGCCAAGATATTGCTCGACAGGTTTGCTGGATTATTATTTTTACTTTTTCACAAATCTTATGTTAGGTTTAATTAATTGATTTTTGAAATAGTTAATACTACATTGCAGTACAATTTTGTACACAGAAATTAGTTTTGTCGTGTATTAACGGTCTTCTTGTGAAATGTTCATCTCTTGGGGCCCCCACGGGGTATTTATTGAATAAACGTGGAAAATAAAAACAAAGTCGTTAAAACACAACGAATGCGGCCAAACATTATGCATTGCGTCATTTTAATAATTGATATATAATATACGTTAAAAAATTTACATTTTTTATTTCTGGAATAATTATAATATGTACATTTAATAGCAAAAGTTGCTGGTAATGACACAGTAAAAAAGAATTCTATATACAAAAGTCCACACCACTGAAGCTTTCAACGCAATGTATTTTATGTATTTCATTTAATAGGTTTTCTACAGACAGTGAGACAGAGTCAAGTTCAGCCCAAGGAGCCCCCTATCCTCAGCAAGGAAAGGCATCAACTCCTGTCACAAAATTCAGGAAACGTCACCTTTGTCCCCCAAATGTATCAGAGATCTCCTCAGCCCTGAGGTAAATTTAAACAGACAATTGAAAAAAATAAACACTAAAAAGTAATACACTAAGAGCATGTGAAATATGTGATAAAAGTGTTTTTTTCATTTTCAAATTGATTGCTTATTTTGAAACTTTAAGAAAATTCATATTTAAGGATAATAAGGCTTGGCATCAAACCATGCAAATTATTGGGCAAAAACGGTAGGAAAGCTAATATGTAATGTTGTCTCACTTTTTCAAAGGCAGAGGGCAACTAAGCATTTCATTGTCTTTCCTTGCACTGAAAGACAAATCTAATTCTAGTAGTATTGCCTTCCAGGGCATTTTATATACATGTATAAGATACTTCTCATTATGATATGATTAATTTATTGTAAATGATGTTATTCTCGTTTTAACTTTAGAACACTTTTATTTGATTTTTCTGTTATATTTTAAGTGAGAACACAGATACAGATGCAGGTCCAGCAGTCTTAAGATCATCCATTCAACCATCACCTCAACCAACAACCAGTAAACAAGAATCTCCGGGGTAAATCTGAATTCAATATTGTAATCGTTTTGGTTAACAGTTGTCTATCAATCAATTTATATGGAGACTAAATATATACCGGTAGCTAAGTACATGTAGGTAGAGTGTTGGAGGATTTAATAGGTTGGTTTAAGTACCAATTGATATCTTTGATATATAAAAATGATCACAGAATTTCTATTAATATTTTGAAGATATGCATATGATTGTACCGGAACATACAGTTTGTCCATATGCATGTATATCTGTACATGTATATATAATATATAACTTTCAATCAATTATAATATTACAGTCCAAGTCACAAGAGAAGAAAGTTATATGCTGCTGAAGGATCATCATTTGTTAATCCTTTCGAGTAAGTAAATTCGAACTTAATTGCCTTTATTGTAATAACTTTGGTTGGTGAGCTTAATTTAAATGCACCTTAAACTATACATATACTATGAAACTTGTATTAATACGTTATCATTGATATCAAGTATGTCTTTTGTAATTTGATTTCAAGATGTGATCAACTAAATACTTCAATTATGAACGTTTTGTTTGCAGTGTTACAATAGATGTAACTGAAGACAGTATCAGTGATGTAAATTCAGATGAGGAATACGAACCAAGCTTTAATATAACTCTAAGGTAATAACATACTGCTTTATAGATTTGCTTTGCAGTTAAACCTAAACGTAGTGTATGGATATATTTTACAATACACTTTTCTTTATTGAGAAAAGGTATATAACTAATATGTAATTATTATTTTTCTTAGACCCAATAACATGTTTGGACTAACAGAAGTGAACATGTAGGAGGAAGAGTTTGGAGCGGAGGAGACAGAGGATGCGGGAGAAGCAGAGGATGAGCAGGAGACACAGGGTAACAGGGGGTCTGGCATCACCAAGATTAAAGACGAGGAGGACATCCATTTGCTGACCAGCGATAAGACCTGCCTTGTTTACCAGAAGTGTATTCTGAAACTAGCCAGCTGCAATGTAGGAAACAGTTGTAAGGTGAAAGGGTGTACCTCTCCAGTCAGTCTTAGGACAGAAAACATAGGATCGGCACTCTACATATTCTGGGTGAGCTTACTTGTTTTTTCAATGAAACCAACTTCTATACTTTGAACGTAATGGGAATTAATATATTATATCTGACATCCTTTTATTTTATTGATAAATAGGAATGTAGCAATAAACATGAGGTCCATAGATGGTGCTCCCAACCAGTGTTGAATAGGAGACTTCATGGAGGGGATATCTTAATTGCCTCAGCCATCCTTTCATCAGGAAATAACTTTGCTAAGTGTGCATTGTTTGCGAAGTTTCTAACGTTGTATTTCCCAAGCAATTCAAAATTCACAGCAATACAACGAAACTACCTTGTACCGACCATTGATGCCTTCTACAAAGAACAACAACAGGAAATTTTTGAGAATTTGCAAGGTCGAAGTGTCATTGCTCTGGGTTTGTATATTTTTAATTTATAAAATAATATTAATAATTTTTACTTACATTAGCATGCTGTGGTATTGTCTATTTTCGTATGAGATTTTTGCATGTATGACATTGAATAACATTTAATTTATTTATTCTATTAGGTGATGGAAGAAATGATAGCCCTGGCCACAGTGCACAGTATTGCACATACTCAATGATGGATAACGAGTCCAAACAAATACTGTCACTCATCACCATGGACAAAAGACAAACGGAAAAGAAAAGTTCAAACATGGAGAAAGCATGTTTTGTAAGAGCAATGGAAGAGTTGGCAGAGAATGGTGTGGTTGTGTCAGAAGTAGTGACAGACGCTCATTTACAAATTGGAGCAGTAATGAGTGAGTAACACTTTAATTTAATGCTTACGCTTTTGCTCTCATTTTTTCTTTGTGTACTGAATGAGAAACATATGACAATTTTTAACAGAAAACCGGTTCCCAGAAATCAAGCATTCCCATGATATCTGGCATGCTGCCAAAAACCTAGGGAAGAAGATTGTAGCTGCTGGCCAGAACAAAGAGTGCAGAGAACTTTTAGAATGGAGCAGAGACATTGTCAACCACTTTTGGTACTCGTGCTCCTATGCCACAGATGTAGACAGCTTCATGGTGAGTAGATATCTGTTTGTACTGCATCTAGTATATCTACTCTGTTGTTGTTCTGACTGGAATTGAAATATGCTTCTTACTTCATTCATCAACCCATATGCAATCAGATCTTACAGTAAATTAATATGTATGTTGATTGCTCCTTTTGATTTCAGGAGGTGTGGTGTGGGGTTGTCCACCATGTCGTAAATGAACACGAATGGAGCATGTCATACTCAAGCAGTTACTTTGGGAACAACAAATGTATGCATGGTCCAATGGAGGAGGAAGGCCACATAGACTGGATCATAAAAGGCAGCCCTGCACACACAGCTTTGATCCAGATTGTGTTCAATAAAAGGTTTCTGCGGCAGATACTTTATTATGTGAATTTCAGGTAGTCTTGCTGAATTTTCTTTTTTTTTTTTAAATGATGTAAATGTAGATTTTTAAATCCCATTTTGTAACATAGCGGGGGGGGGGTGTATTTAGTATATTTTACCTGTGTGTGTATACATGTACACTATTCGATCTATATTTTAGGAGCACTGCCGAGTTAGAGAACTTCAACAACCTCATTCTTATGTACAGCGGGAAAAGGTTTGCCTTTTCACCCCCTGTATATAATGCACGATGTCAGTTGGCAGCATTGGACTACAATGCCAATGTTGACAGGGAAGTTAAAAGAAATCCTGATGGATCAATACAGTAAGTAATTATACTTTTAAAATATATTTATTAGGATTTCTTTAAACATTCTGTAATTCATCACATTTAATGTTTTTTGTCAAATTTAAATGAACTTTCTTGTTTCCATTAGTTAAAACAATTGTTTGAATTGAAAATTAATATATTCTCTTTCCTTTGTAATACATGTATATAGGCAGCATAGAACCTTCAACAAGAAGAGTGGCCGCTGGAGTGTCACACCTGTAAAGGTTGAGAAGAGTTATATCCATGTAGAGATTCTTCAGAAACGAATTGTTCAAGCACGGCTGACTGACCAGGAAGGGATGTGCCACCCTGCAGTCCTTGCTGCCACTGACCCACGACGCCTGAGCAGGACCATCGCACCAGTGGAGCCCAAACCAACAGCAGTGCTACAGGAGGAGAAAGTCTCCAGATTTATGAAGAAAGACTGAAGACTGAGCATGTAATCTGTCAATAACAAAAAGATGTTTGAGTTGTAATAATTCTTATGACTGAAATATATGTGTAAATATGTGGTATACTTAAGAAATAAACAGCAATGTTAAAAAGTTCACTGGGATATGAACTTGGCTGGTCATTTGATCAAATCCTGTGAAGCCCGGGCTTCACAGGATTTGATCATGTGACCAACCAAGTTCATATCCCGGTGAACTTTTTAACATTGCTGTTTATTACTTTTATATTTATGTTTAAAAAAGGCAAATCGTTCAGAATTTTTAAAATTACCAAGAATTTATGTTTACAATAATACAAGCGATAAGCACTTAAATTGGTATGATTGTTGTGATGTCATGAAAAAGTTATATAGAATTGAACGTTTTCGCTATTTTATAGTTTTTATATAAGGAAAGATATTTGCAAATGTTAATATATGCGTGTTTGTACCATTACATATGGTTGTTTGAATGTAGGGTTGAATTGAACACTAGTTTATGAATATGCATGTTTGTATGTTTGCCCAGTATATATTTTAATCTGGATTTGTATTACTAGCATTAGACCAAACCACTTTGTGTGTTCCAGTGATTGACTTTGCAAATGCACCCTACCTTGCTAAATTCTCATTGCATTGGAGTACTAGTTTAATTTTCATACTACATGTATATCTTGTTCAATTTGATTTTGTGCTTCTTTTGAAAGTTTTGAATGTTGCCAAAGAAGAATGAGAAGTCATAGTACATGTATTACAGACTTTGAATGGTCTCTTTGTAGATATAAGGTCAAAAAATTCCTTTACAAAGAAACAAAGGGACATGTTTATTATGTAACCGAAATTGTGTAGAAGATGAATGTCACTTTCTTACTTGCTGTCCATTATATAAAGAAGGAAGAAATTATATTTTTCATTATATCTATCAATTTATACTATTAACAAAGAATGACAAATTTATCTGGTTATGTCCAATGAAGACAAAATAAAACTTTAGAATTAAGTGAATTTCTAATTAATGCTATCCCAAAAAAAGACAATTCTTTGAGATCTAAGTGAACTAGTGAAATACTTATAAAGGGCATGACGCCATCTTTGTATTTGTATTAACGCTACTTTTTTCTGACCACATTGATACATGTATGTATATTGTTAATATGACAAATTTACATGTGTATGGGTATGGACTATTTTGTAGGTAGAATCTTTCAGGAATTTCTCTCTACTAATTGTAATCTTGTATGCCCAAAATTGGAAATAAAACTATTGATATTATATTTTTATATGCCACCTGAAAAATAACAGTTTCCTATAATTATCCATTCCATCCTTTGCTCAAGTTACTGATAGACTTTTATGTAACACTCATACAATGTTGAAAATTATTCAAATTAATATGCTAGTCAAGACATGGTATCCAAGTTTTCAATAAATTCATTCAAATAATATAAAATCGGAACTGTCATTTATTTTGGTGAACACTACCAGGTTATGCAAAACAACAGCAAAATGAATTTTTACATTTTTATTGCAATGGATCATTTTTAAACCCAACATAATGTCCAAGTGGGTCGGGAAATTTTTCTCTGATGCGCCAGACACAACAACTTGGAATGACACGTCTGTCTCCTGCCCCGAGCCTACCATGGTGCCAAAGAACAAACTGACGGTAGGCTGTATGTCTGTTCGCTCGGTTCCTGTCCTCGTCTTCTGGCATGGCCAGGATATCCTGCCGGTAGAGTCTGGCTACAGCCAGGACAGCCTCATCGAGCATAAGAACTCTGAAATCCTGTTGACGACAAAAAAACATTATACTGGTACATGCGAATGATTTATGAGTGTAACAACTTGTAAAAAGTTTCATTACTTTTTAATTTGGGTGACAAAATGATCCACTTACAGGTAGTCTAGAAATGCAACTCTCCGGATCTTTTTGACAACACAGTCGTTCCCTTTGAGTTGGCATTTCCTTACAAAAAGTGCAGACACACCAAGATGGTTGTGACTGCGAGGGCCCAGGACCTTCAGGTTGCTGTGGTTTCTTGTTGCTGGAGCCCAGAATAGCAAACAAGTACTCTGGATTCTCCTCAACAACTCTTATGAGAGTTTCCCTCATCTCAGTAGGGGAGAGTGCATCAACTCTTCTCTAAAAAAATATTAAATGAAAGAATATAAATGCAAATTATAAATTTAGTATGTGAATTTACATTATTACATATAAGCCCATAATAAGGGTTTAGTACATAATTAATACATTTCAAAATTTATATATGCAAAAGGAATCATGCAGTATGCAATTTCATTATATTCTAACTTAAATACCAGTAGTGTCATTGTTTCTGTGTATTATTCTGTACTGTACATGCTCCTAGCTAGTGAGCCTGTTGAAATTACATTTCCGACTTAATATAAAATGGAAATAAAAAACTAATTTTATTTAGTATATACCTCAATGTCTCGCCTACGCTCTTCCAGTGCTGCGAGTGCATCGTCAGCGGGTTGTTTTCTTTTGCTGGCTCTGCTACCAGGCCTGGTGGCCCGCGGCCGTTGCGACTCAGCCCGGACCGTTCGAGGTCGCCCTCTCCCCCTTCCCGACACCTTTCGTGGTCTCCCACGCCCCCTTCTCTGAATTGTCTCCTCCTCGGTCGATTCGTCGTCTGTACTCTAAAAGGGAAACACAGTTTTGCATCAATTGACACATTTAGCAATTTCAGTCTAATTCTCCCGCCGTAAAGTCGGTATTTCGTGTCCCTTCATGGGGCCCCACACAATGAAATCTACCATTTATGATTATTTTAAGTTGATTATCCAGACAAAAACGTTTTAATGTTAAAAAATATTAACATTTAAACCATTTAAACAGATATATACGCTAAATGCAATTGTACTTGAAAGTCTTACCTCGTTGTATTCTGATTCCATCCTTTTCTGTCGCTTGTCAATTAATGTCACGTGACGCTAAACGTAAACTAAAAACCGTTCCGGATCATGCAATCTTCGTTTTCCCGGTGCATTCAAATTGCATGTTTCGTCTGCATTCCGGTGCAGATGAATGCCCAAAAACTTGGCTATGGTCATCTTTCTTCACAATCTTTTAATTTTATGAAAAATATTTCCGAAAAAAATATGTAAGTTTGAGTCACTATGTCTCTTTAAGGAACAATTTCTAAAACAATAATTACATTTTTCGGCATTTAATTTTCCTCCTCAATAAAGATCAATGCATCAGAAAATTGTCAATATCAATTAGTGATTGTTCGTGCAATTTCTAATAGAAACTTTGAATACTTAGCGCTGTTTGCCTCAAATAACACACAGCGCACATATGTTTGTAAGGAAAATGGTCTTTAAAAGTGGATTAAAAATGTAACATGAATCTTACGTTCAATAGTAGTATCGTTACATCCGTGCACGTGATTACACAATTCTTTTGTACAGTTACACTTCATCTGACATTCTTTACCGTAACTTGGATATCGGCAAGTTTTCTCACAAGTTGATCCCAAGTACCCAACTGCGCATACTAGTGAACGGAATAAAACTATTAATATGTAGGCTTAAAAAACCTCAGAACTGTATATATGAACATGTACATTTATAGGTAAGATATCAATTTTTCTTTTTCTTTTTATGCTCTTACAATAAGTTTTGCATATATTTTCAAATACTCATTTAATTAACGTTTTGGGGTTGTTGGTTTTGTTTCAAAGACATGAGATGACTCTACGACTGATGACGATTTTGAATCAGGATATAACGTCTGTGAGCCCACTAAAATAGAAATTAAACCTGTTTTTAATTTATTTGTAGAAGGGAATATGACTTTCGATGTCACATTGAATAAGACAACTAAGACAAAACATATTGAAAAGGAAAATATGTTGACATTTAGTTCAACAAAGACAAAAATAACACATTTTAATATATGACACAAAATTTTAAATTTAATATGATTTACCTGAGCAACCGGTCGCAGCGTTGCAATCGGAGTCGTTACAGTTGCATATGCTCTGACAGTAGTTGCCAAAACTGGGATAGCGACACGGAATGCTACAGTTAGTTCCAGTGAGTCCAGGTGAACACGCTGGAAATAAACACATAACGGTGTACTTAAAATTAAATTAAGTGGTTCAGTTCTATTGGTTTTATCATTATTTGAAAAATCAAAGTACTTACGAGTAGTTTTTGTGCATTTAGATGTAGCTTTTATTTCTATCCTAAATCAAGAATGTTAAATTGTATGTGCATAAATCTTGTAAATAAAAATGATAATTGATGGATGCAAACCAACGTTTAACTTTACTTACGTTGATCTTAGTTCCCCGTGAAGTATACAGTTTTTAATTATCAGATCAAACAGTATAATTTTCAACAACATGGAATACATCGCTCTTTATATGAAACCATAACATATCTGTTTGTAAATATCGCATTATATTATCGTTATATTGTTTTTATTAATATCGCACAACACGGAACAAAACAAAAATAAGTCATGTGCAAATTTCCTTGCAGTACAATGCACATCGCAATCAAAACAATATGTAAATCACATATGCTTTTATCTCGTGGTTAGGTTCAGCAGTATATTGTATACAATATAAATGTTGTGTACTCATATGCATGAAGATATCTATTCACGATCTACTTAGTTTGATTCAATCCATATGTGTATCATTCTACACACTGTTTTTAACCTTTTTAAAACCGCTTTTTTGGCGTTAGTTTTATCATTACCTTTCAAGGTATATACAAATACCTAAATTTTTTAAAATCGTTCATTGGTTTGTGATTTTGATGTTGGCAATACATGAATTACCTTATGATCTACTACAGCTACCGGTAATATAAGTTCAGGTTCATTGAGAACACAAATTCCAAGTAAAAACAAGATAGCATATATTCTGCTTCGATTCTAGATTAAGCATTTGTTTTCGACAATTCTTGTTGAGGCATCAGTAAATGTACAACGAGGAAATGTTTCATAATTTCACGACTTTGGCTGTTAAAATTACTATTTTAAAAATGGGATGAGTGATCTTTCTGTTTGTATAGATATATAGGGAGTCATGGATTGTGAATAAACGTTAATTAACTGAAGATATTTTGGGTTTTTTCCCGTAACATTTAACTAATTATAATTAAATTCCCCTTCTCTTTAGCAAACAATAACAGTGTATGAGTGCATTTAAAATAAAGTTAATATCTTACTTGTCAAAGTGTTAATTTAAGGAACAAGAAATCATTATTTGAGTATTATGAGGTGATTAAATACGGTCGGAAGTGATCAAATTTGATAAAACCTGAAGTGTTTCAAAGTAGATTGGATCATGCTTGACGAATTTTTGTTATTTCCTATATCTATATATAACTTTCAGCAATTGTGCAATTAGATATAAAATAGTCTTTACCACAGACAAATACATTAGAAACTGTTAATATATAATTTTAGATTTTTTTTAATCATTACATATTCATGTAGTACACAACACAGTTTGAATCACAAATACTTTCCAAACCTTTTTTCCTGTAGGTGTTAAAAGTAGCACATCATAGTTAATATGCAAGCAACAGTGTTATAGTATAGCTCTGTAAGACCAAATCTAAATAATTAGATACTTATTTTCTACATTGATATTAGTATTTTCAAATATCTAACAAATGCAAGCATGGTGTTAATGAGGCAACATGTGGTTGCTAGGAATATAAAGCAAATTAAATTATAATAATAAAACATAGACATAAAAACTGGATTAAAACAATTACTGGCATTCTTCTTGTTTTAATACCTTAACAGTTTAAGGTTTAAAAAATCAACGAACAATGATTTTGTAATTTTGATACAAAGCACCTTTCTTTACGTTAATTTTCTTTCAAAATAACGCACACAAATTCTTTAAATATAAGTACATGTTAAAGTTTTATTCCGTTCACTAGCATGCCCAGTTGCGTATTTGGGACCAAAATGTGAGAAAACTTGCCGACATCCAAGTTACGGTAGTAGATATCAGATGAAGTGTAACTGTACACAGCAATTGTGTGACCAGGTGCATGGATGTAACGATACTACTTTTGAACGTACAATTCATGTTATATATTTTAATTCACTTTTAAAGATTTTTTTTCCCTTACGAACATATGTCCACCGTGGTTTTATTTAGGCAAACAGCTCAAAGTATTATACAATTGTTGACTGGGGTCGTGGGCAACAGTTGATCTGTCGGACCGGCTCGCAAACTGCTGTCCAAGGCCGAAGGCCGCGGGCAACAGTTTGCGAGCCGGTCCGACAGATCAACTGTTGCCCGAGACACAGTCAACAACTGTTTTGTTACAAACCTACTAATCAATAACATGTTTTCGCGGAATGTGACGTTACCGGTCAACAGTCTTTATAAACAGTCGATTTTAACAGTTCCAATGCAACAGTTCCAGTCCAACAGTCAAACTGCTGAACTTTTTTTTCGCAAAGAGTAACATAGTAACTGTTTTACAGGGGTATAAGAATAAAACTTGTTGTTTTTTTTTTAAATTGCACGATTTATCACTCATTAATATTGGCAACTTACTAATGCATTGATCCTTATTGAGAGGAATTGGAATGTTTTAATTATAGTATTTATTTAAATCTGACAAAAAATATTGATTCAGATTTATTAAATTGTATATATTAGTAAATTATTTTACAATGTCTTTTTCAGAAGATGTTTAATATAATTTAAGCTCATTTGCAATCATGATTTAAAATAGTTAAATTTTAAAAACATATACCATCATAAAGCTTTTTTCCTTTGATTTCATAATAAATAAGTAAGGAAATAAACTATGGAGTATGACAACTTAGTATGATTTATTAAACAAATGTACAATTTCAAGTATATAATCCAAACAAAGTGCATTTGCTTCAACAAATATTATATTATACAAGAAGAACATTCAAAGAACGACATCACAATGTTGTATGTGTACTTTGAAAACATTCAAAAGCCATCTAACGAAAAAAGATGATTTCATGCACTTTATTTTCAATGAATCTGACACTCAAATGACGGATGTAAACATAAAAACATCTTTGAAAAATTCATTAATACATGGTACACATTAGTATAATTTTTATGCCTGTTTGATTTATCTTAAATGAAACCGAAAGCGCAATTAAAATAGCAAGCAAAAAAAGGAAACAGTTTCAATATAAGACCAAATCTGCCCTTGAGATGATACTTCTATTTATATATTTTTTTAACCTTCAGATACACAGTGGAAAGGAAACACGTAGAAAATGTAAATTATGCATATGACGAATGATTTCAAACTGTTTTTTCCAAAATGTTGTGGAATTTATTTTCATCATTAAACAGAAAAAAATATGTTTTAAGAGGGTTTTATATTATAAAGAGAAATCCGGAAATGTATGAGGAGCCATCGTTAATCTAAATATTCACGCTTCGTCTTTTACTTCCCATTTAAACATGCTAAACATTCTATACGCAATTATCTGTAACCTATTAGCAATAAGCAATGTTTATTTGAAACCTACAATCAAAAGTTATTCCGAAGGATAACCTCCGACTATATTTTATTGCATCGTTAGAAATTTTTAATGAATTATATGTAATGTATATAATGTATATGTATAGGTGTATGATGCTCAAACACAGATTGTATATACTTCAAACGATAAAAAGTACACTGTACTCATTTGCAAGTCGTATTCTTTTGTCGTTGTAATCATTAAATCCAAATTATGCATTTAAATTAAAAATGACAGTTTTTCTCTCATAATTTAGTTAAAAATTAAAACTTTGCGGTTTACAAACACAACTGACAAATATTCCAAAACAAATGCCATTTAAAGCGTAAACATGTATGTTTGTTTTGGTCAAAATTGTCGAAGAAGAAATGAGCACCCGTGAGAAAAGATATTACGAACGTTG
The DNA here is from genome assembly GCA_016163765.1 of Magallana hongkongensis. Lineage (NCBI taxonomy): Eukaryota > Metazoa > Mollusca > Bivalvia > Ostreida > Ostreidae > Magallana > Magallana hongkongensis. The sequence continues at coordinate 61,977,796 of WFKH01011925.1, forward strand.
TGAATAATTTGTCAGGAAATCGAAATCAGAAAAGACGGGTGTTTTATTTACAGATTTTGATTTTACCTTTGTCTCTAGTGGATCTTTAAAGTTTAATATTGGTATTTTATTTTACTGCTGTTTTCTTTATATAGATTTTATCCGTTCAAAAGCGCGCTGACGCGGGATTTTTTTTTTTTAGCAACTAAGATGCTAGAATAATACATACATGTATCATATACAGAAACGACTAATTATTCAAAACTTGACCTATGAGTCGTTGTACTTGATGCATACTTAAGCATTTAGTATCAACTAAAATACATTATCTTGAGGTTAATCGATGTACTAATCTGTTTCTCCATAGTTAAAATTTGTTTAACAATATAAAAAAAGTAAAATTTATAGGTACTATATTGTATATCTGATCGGTTTTACTGAAACTATTCAAAATGAATATGCAATGCAATAATAATTTAAAAATAACAATTTTCAAATATCATACGGTTAGAGTCATACAAAGCGAGGAACAAACCTGAATGACGATGCAAAGTTATGCAACATGTATGTACATTTACACAAGAAATTAATCCTGTTGGGATTACATCTGTTTTGTTTGACTCGATAAATGTGACTGTAAGGAATGTACATATAAAGAATTATTTAAAGGCAGAATGAACTAAACATTTATACTATCTCTCTTTTTTCTGTTAAAAAAAATGAAATTTAAAATAAAAAAGACATCATCTATAAATAATTTCCATTTTCTCTTGTATAACGAGATAAATTCCATTAAATTGATGTTTTATCTCGCTATTACTGTTACAGTTACATATATCATCGATGGAATCTGGAAGTTCTCAATATAGAAAGTGGTGCATATGTTTTAACACATTATACAGTTGTTGACTGGATCGAGGGCAACACTTGATTTGTCGGGCCGGCTCGCAAACTGTTGCCCAAGGCCGAAGGCCTTGGGCAACAGTTCAGTTTGCGAGCCGGTCCGACAGATCAACTGTTGCCCGAGACACAGTCAACAACTGTTTTGTTATACCCCTACTAATCAATAACATGTTTTCGCGGAATGTGACGTCACCGGTCAACAGTTTTTTTAGCAGTCGATTTTAATAGTTCCAATGCAACAGTTCAGTCCAACAGTCAAAATGCTGGACTTTTTTTTCGTATACAGTTATATAGTAACTGTTTTACAGATGTATAACAATAGGATATATCGAACCAATTGTGCAAATTATCTACCGTTCACTTGCCTCTCCTTATACAACATCTCAGTGAACTACTTGAAATTTTACTTTTTCTTTTCTTTTTACCGTTTCAAAGCCAACAACATATCACCATAACATTGTTCTAGCCTAAAACAATGTATTTTATTTATAAATTTTGATTTACAGTCTATAACTATCACATACAATATCAAGTTCAATAACTTATAGATAATAGAAAATAAAAACAAATGTGTTTTGCTGTTTATAAAAGTAGATTTTTTTTTAAAACAGAGATTAAAACAGTATGTTGATCGATAAACCAGTAAAACTATTTCTTTATTTTTTAACACATTTAATGGAAGTAATATGTTAAATTTAACTTCTTATTTAAAACACACAAAAATGTGTTATTACATATATTACGTCATTAAAACTAAATATACCTTTGTATCTTAAGATGAATTTTATAGCAATAAACTGTTTATTTGCAGTGGATAGTTGCATACTGTTCAGAACGCGATATAACTTTTAACAATTCCAGAACATGCTGAGGATACTCAATCGTGAAAATATCGATAAGGTACGAAACATAATATTGTCAATTGTTTTACACTTGTTCTGAATTTCTGTGGATTTCCAGTACAACGTTGTTCTCAATTCTTTGCGGCCAAGGTGTAACCGCAAACGTGGAAACATAAACACATGTAAGTATAAAAGCTAATATTGAAAGAGCGACGATTACTGTTCGAAGTGAAGACTGTTCGTTTGCATCATTTGATTTCGTCATTATATCTTCATGCGAAGGAAAAGTATTCTCAAAATACTCGACTTGTGTCCTTTTGTCTACTAAAGTGATGTTTAAGTCTAGTTAAATTCGAAAAAAAAAATTCAATTAAGATATAAGTGAAAAACAATGCTTTACCTAATCTATCCCGTGTATATGTTATAGTATAAATAGTGCTCGTAACTATTTTGTATGTCGTCAAATCTACAAGAAAAAAAAATGATCATCGAGCAGATTTGTACGAAGTAAACAATAAATGTTTAGTTTGTAGAAAAGAAAAAAAAATATTTTTGCGAACTTTGCTAAACTCATAGGAGCTATAGGATATTGACAAAACATTCAAATTTTAAATTAAAAATTTAGGACTTGTTTTAATTTTTTTAGCAACAGAGGGAAGGCAAGTAGAAGGTACAGGTACATTTTAATGAGACCGTCATAAACAATGAATTCACAATCTCTTAAAATTGAAAAAAAATAGTATTAGAAAAATCAAGTCTGTTCTTAAGACCAAATTAATTTTGAAACGATATTATTTATTACACAGTGTGAATGTATGCACATTGTAGCATTAAGGTCATGCCAACTAAAATGATTTAAGGTTATAGAAAGACTGTGTGACAACGTACATGCATGTGAACTATTTGACATTCAAAAAGATACATTTAGGTCTGTCTAGGGAAATATTATTGAAGACAACAGTTCAAGAAATAAGAAATCTTGGTTATTAAGATTAAAAATCAATATTATTTAGATAACATAACAATCTTTAGTCCTATCTAATGAGTAAAAAGGTGCCTGAAAAAGATTCGAATCAAGTTTAGACCTATTAATGATGAGCACTACATATTTGATAAAAGGAATATAGCATTGTAGCTTTTTTAAATCTTAAAAAAAAATCTGCGTTGTTTTATCATGTCTTACAAATTGACACTTTACTCACTTTCTTTGCACCCCTCCTTGGAGTTACAAATACTTTCTGCGCAATTGCACTTCTGTTGGCACTGAAACCCAAAACTTGGAAATCGACATGGTATACTGCAATTTTGGGCAACAAAACCTATTGCACAGCCTGTAAGAAAAAAAAACCCAGACACATTATGGAATTAACTTTAAGCAGTATTTGGCATTTCTCGCCCCCCAAAATTGAGTTCAACAGAAATCTTAGTACAATGCCATAATATAGAAATGACGTCAAGGATTTAGTCTTATTTTGATAAATTAATGTTTTAGTTCAAAATATAGATGTTTCCGATGGTTTTTTCACTGGGAAACACCGAACGCATGCTTGCTCAAATACCAAATTTTACTAAGATGTGTATTATTATTTAAACAAATACAGGTGTTAAAATTGCACTGGAGCAGATTTTCAAAGGCATGATAAGAAGGAAAGATGACTATATTTTCATTTTTTTTATATTAGATAAACAAAACATAATAACCAATATCAAGAATAATGTAACAGACAACCTTTATATATGTATGATGTTTTATAAAGGTTTTCAAATATTGTCCTATAATTTCCTTACGTAATAATATAATAATAATCAATGAGAGAAAGAATCAATAAAAAATTACTCATTTGATTAAAAGTGTAACAAAATATCAAAATACGAACCTCATGACGAATTAAAAACATGAAATTATTTAAAATACCGATCTTTTAACAATTGTTTCTCTCTGTGTTTTTTAAAAAAGTTAACATTTCGATTCTATGTTCACTCATGAAACTAGGATTTAAAAAAAAATAATAGAAATATAAACAGGAAGGAATATATTTATTATGTAAACCATAAAAAGTAAAATAAATAAAACAATATATATATATATATATATATATATATATATATATA
>WFKH01011925.1:61986915-62054452 GCA_016163765.1 Magallana hongkongensis
ATTACAGTAATATGATGATGTTCATTTTAGGGGGCAATTTTAGGCCCTTATCATACATAGTCCTTTGCTAAATATTACTTTAAATAAGGAACACCTACATCTCAGTAGTAGGTCTCTTAGCTGAAACTCAAACACCAGTGCTATCTTGAGAACTAAACTCCCTCCAGGTATCACAAGATAACAATTTAATACTACAAAATGATGGAATGATGGCATATCAAATAAAACCTTATTTGAGCAGAAAATTTGATTAGAATTCAGAGAAATTGCTTGCGCTATTAAAAATGAGATCTTGGTAAGGACATTGTATTATTTCCATCATTTCACAGCCATTATAATAGATGTCAAACTGCAGAACATTAGAGTACATATTGTAACTAGTCTTTTAAGCACAGCTTAACATGTATATGTATTATCAGTTTGAGTAATTTGAGTAAAATCAATTACCTGTTTTTAGGAAGTGTAATTGCAATTAGCTTTAGAATTTTACTCGTGATTTCCTTTAAGTTGAAACGTTTCAATTTGAAGAATACAAAACATATCTAAATTATATGATTATTTCTGAGTGTATGTATTATCAATTTTATAAATTACTACATGTATTTGGTACTCTTAAAAGGTTTTTCTGATTTTTAACACCCAGACCCAAAGTCAGCTATAATCCAAGGAGTTATAAAAATTATTACATGTATTTGGTATTCCGCATGTGCTTTCTGGAGTTATACAGCCAGCTGGCCCAAATCCAACAACCATCAAATGAGTTAAACAACAGCACACATTCATTGCATTGATCCAGACTTCATCTAAGTATTTAGAAAAGAGAACCAACTTGTCCAACAACTTTCTGTCGTCCAGCAAGTTTATGATAGCAGTTGGACACCCCTGAGGATAGGCGTAAAAGGCTTTGGTCAGCACAGTGCAGCAAATAAGGCTTCTCATCTGTCCAAGTGGTTTTTGAACCAACAAATTTTTGTGCAAATCATGGCTATGCTCTAAAAAGAAGAAAAAATACATCCCTTTTTATGGAAAGGTGAGAAATTACCTCACTGCCTTGTTCAAAATAAAGAAGAGACGGGAAGATACCAACCAAGTCCATATACAGCTTTAATACATATGCGATCTGAAACAGACGGAAGGGAAACAGAGTGTTTTCTCCAGATGAATGGCTCTCACATCAACAGATTAGAAAATTCTTTGGAAACATGAAAAAGCAGAAAGTATCCAACATAGTGAAAGGCGAGAAAAATGCAAAAAATAATGAAGATCTTTAAAATGTAATTGGTGATCTTGTTGTCATTGAAAATGGCCAAGTATTATCCAGTATTGTTTCTGAACTGACAAATAGTTAAGAACAATTTCATACATGAACTAGTAGACTAATTGTTCTCGAACAATTAGAGGTCTTTCCACCTCATTAATTTTTATGTTTTGTTTCAAAATAATGAATAAAAAACCTTTTTCTGCGTTCCTTTATAAAAAAAAAAAAAAGGCAAAACCGTAAATATGCATTTTTTGTTTGTTTGACCTTGACCTTTGACCTTTATATCACTTTGATCGGACAAAGTAGACGCATCAGTCTCAAGTGGTCCGATGTATCTACGATCATTGGTTCAACAGTTGTTAGTGTTTTATTGAATGTTGGAAACTTTAAGGGGCAATAACTGCAAGAAAGAGACCTCGGACCCTTTCGGTATGATAGATTGAAAAAACCGCTTAATGTACTGAATACATTAGTAAAAGTTTTAAGTCTCTATCTCTAACGGGCTTTGAGAAGTAGCGATAATAAGCATTTTGTACTATAGGGGCAATAACTCTATTATTGTTTCAAAGTAGGAGCTGAAAGGTTATATTTTGAAATGTCTCAAGAAGGCCTACTACATCCATTAAAAAGTTTTTCTCTACCTCCCTAAACAAAAGAGATCTAAAAACTCATTAATTAACAGATTTCCAGATGACCTTGACCTTTGACCTTTATGTCATTTTGTTCGGCCAAGGTAGACGCTTCCATCCCAAGTGGTCCGGCGTCTTTACAATAAAAAATAAAAAAGTTTGAAGTGATTTTATAAAATTTGAAATTCTTTCAGGGGCAATAACTTCTATAAGGGGGCCTCGGATCCTTTTGGTATGAATAGATTGAAGAACCCTCTAAGTGTACTAAAGACATTTGTAAAAGTTCTAAGTCTCTATCTCTTATGGTTTAAGAGGAGTAGCGATAACAACCATTTCGTACTATAGGGGCAATAACTCTATTATTATTCAAAGGTATAAGCCAAGGGGCTATATTTTTAAATGTCTTTAGAGGCTCTACTACATCCATTAACAAATTTTTCTCTACCACCCTAAACAAAAAAGATCTAAAAACTCATTTATTAACGGATTTCCAAATGACCTTGACCTTTGAACTTTATGTCATTTTGTTCGGATAAGGTAGACGCTTCCATCCCAAGTAGTCCGACGTCTTTACGATAAATAATAAAAAAGTTTGAAGTGATTTTATAGAATTTGAAATACTTTCAGGGGCAATAACTACTATAAGGGGGCCTCCGATCCTTTCGGTATGAATAGATTGAAGAACCCTCTAAGTGTAATGAAGACATTTGTAAAAGTTCTAAGTCTCTATCTCTTATGGTTTCAGAGGAGTAGCGATAACAAGCATTTCGTACACAAGGGCAATAACTTCGTAAGTTTTGGGAGTTATTAAGCAAAGGGTCATTTGGTATCATAACTTTTAATGCTCAATAACATAAAGAAAAAATTGCTTCAATATCTCTTGAAATAAAAAAGCTGTCCCTGGAAAAAAAGAGGAGAAAAAAAATAATAATAACTAGTAGACTAATTGTTCTCGAACAATAAGAGGTCTTTCCACCTCATTATTTCTTTATGTTTTGTTTCAATATAATTAATAAAACATTTTCTCTGCGTTACATTAAAAAAAAGTCAAAAAACTTAAGTATGCAAATTTTATTTTGTTTGACCTTGACCTTTGACCTTTCTGTCATATTGACTTATAAAGGTCAACATTTTAACTTGAAGTAGTCTGATAGCCCTACGATGTAAGATTCAGAAGTTGTAAGTGTTTTTAACGAAATTAAGAAACTTTCATGGGTAATAACTGCTAGAAGGGGGCATCAGGCCCTTTCTGTATGATAGACTGAAGGATTCCCTTAATGTACTGAATACATTAGTAAAAGTTTCAAGTCTCTGCCTCTAACGGTTTATGAGAAGTAGCGATAACAAGCATTTTGTACAATAGGGGCAATCACTCTATAATTGTTTAAATATAGGGGCTGAAGGGTGATATTTGAAATGTCCTTAAGAAGTCCTACTACATCAGTGAAAATGTTTTTCTGTACCACCCTAAACAAAAAGATAAAAAAAAATGATTAATTAATAGATTTCTAAATGACCTTGACTTTTGACCTTTATGCCATTTTTTTTCGGCCATGGTAGACACTTTCATCCCAAGTGGTCCGAAGTCTCTACCATAAATAATAAAAAAGTTGGAAGTGATTTTATGGAAATTTAAATTCTTTCAGGGGCAATAACTACTAGAAGGGGGCCTCGGATCCTTTCGGTTTGAATAGATTGAAGAACCCTCTAAGTGTATTGAAGACATTGGTAAAAGTTCCAAATCACTATCTCTTATGGTTTCAGAGGAGTAGCGATAACAAGCATTTCGTACAATAGGGGCAATAACTCTGTAATTATTCAAAGGTATGAGCCAAGGGGCTATATTTTAAAATGTCTTAAGATGTCCTACTATATCCATGAAAAAGTTTTTCTCTACCACCCTTAACAAAAGAGATCTAAAAACTCATTAATTAACAGATTTCCAAATGACCTTGACCTTTGAACTTTATGTCATTTTGTTCGGCCAAGGTAGACGCTTCCATCCCAAGTGGTCCGAAGTCTCTATGATAAATAATAAAAAAGTTGGAAGTGATTTTATGGAAATTTAAATACTTTCAGGGGCAATAACTAATAGAAGGGGGTCTCGGATCCTTTCGGTATTAGTAGATTGAAGAACCCTCTAAGTGTACTGAAGACATTGGTAAAACTTCCAATTCTCTATCTCTTATGGTTTTAGAGGAGTAGCGATAACAAGCTTTTTGTACACAAGGGCAATAACTTTGTAAGTTCTGGGAGCTATTAAGCAAAGGGTCATTTGGTACCATAACTTTTTATGATCAATCACATAAAGAAAAAAGTAGTTCAATATCTTTGGAAATAAAAAAGCTGTCCGTAGAAAAAAAGAGAAGAAAAAAAATAATAAAAAACAGAAGAAAATCAAAAGGTCTTTCACCTGAAAGGTGGAAAGACCTAATAATAATAAAAAAAAATAAGAATTACAAAAGGTCTTTCACCTGAAAGGTGGAAAGACCTAACTACTCTTTAACTTGAATATAAAGGTGGTTACTTCTTATATCTGTTTTTCTTGAAAAACTATTCAGTTTCCTGATACTGTCACATTGGTGAAAATGTATACATATTGCTATTTTAGTATTGATATACATGAAAATCAGAATTTGTTCTTTTTGTAAAGTTCTTGTTCTGGATACATGTATCTTGCCTGGCAGAGTTTCAATTTAAAATTCCATATGAATTATCACAGTCACTTGATGATGTTTTTGGCTAAAAGTGATTGAATATAATATTTTGATAATAGTACCACATTTATGAAATGATGATGTTATTGGCTAATAGTGATACATGCATGATTCGTTATTTTATGAATTAATTATGTTAATTTGCTAATGGTGCTTTTTGTATGAATCAAGGAGTTATTCGGCTATTATTGCTACATGTATGAATTGATGATTTTAGTTGTATAATAGCATTACGTGTATACAAATTTATGTTGTTAATTTGCTAATACATGTTGCGCTACATGGATAATTTGATGATATTGTTTGTCTATTAGTGTTACAAGTATGATTTTATTTGACTTATAGTGCTACTTGTATGAATTGATGTTGTTTGACTAATGTGCTACATATATGATATGAACTGATGGTATTAGTTGTCTAATAGCATTGCATGTATGAATTGGTGATGTCATTTGGCTAATAGTGATCCATGTGTTAATTGATGATAGTCGATGTCTACGTTTGAATTAAATACACATATTTATCTATTATTTTTAAGTCAATGAATAATGAATAATTCAATTTATTATTTTTTAAAAGGTTTATTCTGAAGTTGAAAACTCTATCGAATGTATTCATTTAAAGGGACATGGTCACGATTTTTGTCAAATTCTATTATTCTATTTTTATTATTACAATGATTTAGGAATGCATTTCTAATGATCAAATGAAATTTAAGAGTAACTCATAGAGTAACAAGCAAAATACATGGCCCACAATCCTTTGTCCTGTAAACAAGGCTCGTGCCCTGTTTTTGTTTACACAGGTTTAATTTACCATTAAGAAATATTTTTCAAGCTGATTTGTCTAACCTCTTAATCAATAAAAGTATAAATAAACAATCCTAACGTTTAACACATTTATTTTAGGTCAAAAACTGGAATTTTCACGTCAACATCCAAATTGTAAACAAAAGCTTTGTTTACATCTCTCTGTAACTCTCTTGTAACTCAACAAATGACACTCGAATTTTGTTTGCCTATTAAAAATGCCTTACTGAAGCATTGTAAAAATTGGGAAAAAAAATTGACCCAAATCGTGACCATGCCCCTTAAAGGTTGAACATGGTCTGTTTTGCAATGCTTTATTTCATAACTTTTTAAAAAGGGGTAGTCTTATTTTATGTGCATAACCGCATTAATTTGGTCTTTGCTTTAAGCTCCATTTGAACCAAAGTCTCATCTGAAGTATTTTTAAATTTGTTACTTGTAGGCAATTTGAGAGTTTTTTTTTTTCAAATCAGTTCATAGGATGAAGCTCTGACATTCAGACAACTGATTGTTGATTGAATAGTCTGGAAAGATGATTGAATTGCATAACTATGCCATTCGGCCCTCTTTCAGTTACCTTTAAATTGACTGAATGGCAGAGGTTCATCCTGTGGTTGGCTATTTGTATTTGTTAAGTTCAATATTGTACGAACAATCCATCAATATAATTTGTTAAGTTCAATATTGTACGAACAATCCATCAATATTAAATAGGTTATTAGGTTAAAAGATTGTTATCTGTTGTGTTTTTCTCAAATATCATCTTAACAATAAACTAATATTGTAAACGTTGCCTGAACAAATATATGATAATACAAATTGTTTGGTATATAAACTCATTAAATTTTGAATAAATGTAACATGAAATCCATTGCCATTGTCTTTTAACAGTTTTATGTCAAAGTGAATACTTTTATATTGAGGTTAATTTCTCAGGAAATAGGATGGTGCAAATCATAAACTGAAAAAACAATCTATAAACAAAGACACCTGATGTTATATATTTTTCTCATAATACAAAAAATATCCGTTATCTAATAATACTCAAGGTACCCATCGCCGCCATCTTGGATTTATTTCAAAATGTCACATCAGCTGGAAGTTCTGCTTGAAACTCATCGGTAAAATTTTTGCGACCCTCTCCGTCTCCTGATCGGTAATTCAACATCTAAGCTTACAACCAATTCAACCAAAACGGTGCATTACACCTGTCATAAATAAAAACGCCACTCATTCTGCATCCTTTGCCTAAGATATGCGACACTAGGCTGAAGGGTGGACGGAAGTTGACATAATTGCGTGATACTTTGGGTAATCCTCTATAAATATAGCACTAATACGAATATTTAAAATGCGTCAATTTTGAATTCGATCAACTTACAATTTAAAATTAAGAGAAGGGATACCATAAATAGTCAATTATTACTTTTATTACATAGAGTGTATATAAACATGTTTATAATTGCATACTTTTGAAATATTGAAACAAACACACAGTGTATGGAAATCTCATTTACAGGCGACAACTTCCGTCCACCTTTTAGACATTTATCATATTGTCAAGGCAGTAGATGCTGATTCAGGACGATTTTTCATGAACGACAGTTGTAATTCACCATTTTGGTTGAATTGTGTATTGTTAGATATAGGGAATTTATTTATATAATGAGAAACATATTTAACGTCAGGTGCCTGTGTCTATGAATTATGAAAGTTAATTTTTCCCATTATTGCAAAACCTTTATAATGAAAATCTAAAATCAAATAAGTAACCTGAGAAATTTATCTGTTGGGAAACACATCCTAGATAAAAAAAAAAATAAATAATAAACATATTTCAACAAGACTAGGAAATATTGTTAAGGTATCCGATCCATAATAGCCCCAGATTCAACGAATCTGGGTGCATAACAGATATGTATGAGCTTAATACTCAGTATACTTGTACATAATTTTCATATTTAAGTATCAATATGTAAGAGTGGGATGTGTCCTAATTAATGACCTTTTCCTTTTCTTGAAGAGTTGCCCCCCTTTGCTTTTATTCTTAAGAAATCAATTCTAAAAAAATCTATACGGTACAACATTTATTTTCAATAGTTTTTGTATTCGAAATGATAAAATACATCTTTCCACCAAAGCATTCATTGATATTCTTAATATTTACTTTTTTATTTAAAAAAATGTGTTTGTCCCTATAGACCATAATGGAATCTTCATTAATTAATTACTGCTTAGTCAAAAATATTTTTGAAAATTTCTCTCGGTAAATCTTTTTCTACTCTAAAATACTTTAAATTAATATCAAAGTATTAAATACGTGATGGATATTCAAGGTTGGAAAAATTAGCTCCTAATATGGATCGGATACCTTAAGTACACTGTACCATTTACAATAATGGAGCTCTTTTTCTTTAACAAAATGGCGTATTAAATGTATACAAGATTCAACAGATTCAAATTGCCAGGGATTGCAAACCTTACCATAATGGTCCAAGTTTTCTTTCAATTTCCCCCCAACTGATTGTCTCATTTCTTGAGCAGTTATGCTGGTTTTGGTGCAAATAGGTCAATTTTGATCAAATTTCAGTATGTTCGTGAAGATAGGTTCTCATATCTTTATGTATTGTGCTTAGAAAAATCATTTCATATCATTCAAAATAACTTCGGGTTTTCGCAATGTAAAAAAATGAGTTTTATAAAATAACAATGAGTAGACTGTCTCGTTTTTCAATAGATATATAAATAGAAAAAGGTAGAAACCTAAGTTCCATCTGTTTCCATACTTACTTACGTTATTAAATAAACATCCTTCTTATTATACTTAATGTTGAGAATAGTTCTCTTTCTCTCTCTCTCTCTCTCTCTCTCTCTCTCTCTCTCTCTCTCAACAGCAATGGAAAAAGCTGTCTTTTCTTTTCCAGATGCCGATTTAAGGACATCACACAATTCACATCTGCAAGTAATCGAAAACATAGATTCTGAAGAATCTAAAGAAAATAAACGAAGCAACTCTGCATGTATTTCATTGCTTCCGCACATTTCATTCTTTAGACTTTTTTTTTTGCTGACCCCCACCTGCAAGTAATATAATACAAACTGTGGCATACTTGTCATTAAGATAGTTCTAACCCAGCTAAGTAAGGTAATTTATTGCAGGAATATTATTTGCAATGTAACATCCACAGTTTCCATTACACCACTCAGGCATTTATGTTAAAGAAACTTTAATTGTCCTGAGTCGCTTGGATCAACTCCAAGACAATCGCATGTTTATAAACACTATTTATATTTCAAAGCCTTCAGGTTGAGTTTTTATTATCGGTCTGTTGCTCAAATAAGGAATCAACATTGTTTATTACAATCTTTGTGACAGCTTCCTATAATTACTTTAGGATTAAGGAATCGGTTTAGGATTCACTGACACTGGTGATGCTGTCCAGTTGCAAGAAATTACATCCAGTGCTTACATGTATAATTAGTGATAAGCCATTAACCTAAAACATTCTTTAAACAAACCAGGAAGGGAGGGATGTTGTAGTTAATATAAAAGGGGAAGGAAAGTCAAAAATATATTTTATCTATATTAAAAAGTAATGAAATTATCACATTTGGTCACGCCGTTTTGAAAATAAACTACATAATTAAGCTTTAATGAACGTTTGAAGTTGATGAAATCGTATTTACTGGAGGCTGAAATGATGTAGAACTCGTTTGTATTAACCCCCCCCCCCCCCCCAAAAAAAAAAAAAAAAAAAAAAAAAAATAATAATAATAATAATAATAATAATAATAATATTTTGACGTCACATCATCTATTCCGGTGTGGTTTATATATACAATGTACACAATGGTCTGAATAAAAGGGTGGTTTATGGCTTTTTGTTACTCAAGTAATCGACTGAACAAAATTGATAATGTTTAGGTTCACACGTCAATCTAAAGAATAAATACATGTATGCATAAATATATGCATTTTAGAGTTAATTTTTATTACAAGTCAAGTTCTTCGCTAACAAAATGAGTATGTTATAATTGTAATTGGGATGTTAAAAATGCATTCTCTAAAGTCGGATTTACCATGTCGAAATAACGACAGCAGCATTTTCTTCGATGATTGGCATCTGTTGACAGTTTCCACCGACACTAACCTGCGCTTTTAAATTTCAACGAACATGCTCCATTTGACGTTAGTTTGTAATTTAGTGGAAAACCTAGTGTAAAATAACGGTCTCAAATCGATATTGTTTTAAATTTTCCAGAACTTGTCACTTAGAGTAGATATCATGTTTTGCTAATACTGATGCTTTGTTGATAAATGGTGTGACGTCATAGATTAAAGTTCAATGGTTTTTAATGAAAATACATACGATTTACAATTATAGTAAATGATAATTTATTGATTTATTGTATAACATTTTTTGTCCCTAAAAGTCCGCCAACAAACATGTATGTACAGTTTTACATTGGGATTGTTTTTGTACCAATCGGACGTCTACTTCCTGTTTAATGACATTTTTAAAGCGCTAAGCATTGCTCAACGCTTCATTGTCGTTAGAATTCTACTTCCGGGGCATCAAATAACCGCCCCCTATGGGCAGATATATACATTATTTAAACTGGTTAGAGAACCAGTTTCAGGGGTTTACGCACATTATTGCACGGGGTATTATGTATCTAAATAATGTATTGGCTATTGTGAATCTAATGTGCGGAGGTGACGTACACCTTTGCAGGGGCTGCCACACAGTGATAAGGAAATATAGTGCGCATACAGAAGCTGAAATATAGACAAATCAAATCGATCCTTTTTAACTAAGCTTGCACAAAGTAAATTTCCTTTAGAACCAAGCAAGGTTAGCGCTTTTTAGTACTATCAGAACTTTGATTTTTATTATTAAAATTTTCAAAAAGAAATGTTTGTCTTAATTGCAGATGCTTGAAATTTTATCACAGTACTTATTTAGGCATGCCATAGGTTGGGATCTACTTGTGTACCAATTGGACGCATTTTCTTATTAAATGTCAAATTTGCAATTTTTCTACATTCACATTAGAGCGGGGGTATTGCTAGTGAGCATTTGCTTACAGATATCTTGCTTCGTATAGAATCAGCCTCACACGCATGGTGTAGGGTAAGGAGCTGATTGTTTAGATGGTAGATGGACCATTTATTGCCTTTTAGGTATATTCGCAACTAAGCTTTCCTTCCTGTATTTGCCTATCTTACTTTGTAATTCTGCTGAAGCCATTTTATGTCTTAACCTGAAGATATTTTGTAGAATCAAAACGAAGATAAATTTTGGGCTTATCTATCATGAAGCATGTTTTGTCCATGTTAAAATTTCCAACATTGAAAGTAACCTCAAACGTCAGAGACACAATGCTTCAGATACAGGGGGTTGAGGAATGAGATCACGTCATGTAATCAACGAGGTAAGAACCCCTTTTAAAATATTGGGACGTACTTTACATGTTGTTCATCCTCTGCGAAGGAAATGACATTACATGGTCAAATACCTAAATCTGTCGTATTAAGAACCACTTAAAAGAACATATGAGATAAGCTTGTTTTGCCAAATACAATATTAATTTGGTCAGAGATCCTACCACGGCCTCACTGGCGTAGGGAGAATGACCATCAGGCCCTAGAAAACAGTGCGTATCAATAGACACATATTTAACAAAAAAGGGGGTTACATTTTTTGAGTTTACAATGTGGGAGTTGCTGTAATTTTGTCTCTATACACCGTCAGGGCGCAATTATAATGGTTTTATATTGACAATATTGTCTGGGCATTAAAGGCTTTAAAGAGGTTATCTCTTCCAAACTTAAGATTTTTTATGTTACAGTTGTAAATTTCTAATGTTTCATTGATTTATTATCGTTTTTATCGAAGTTGGCATTCACGTTGAACTAAAAACTTCAGAAAATATTTTTAAAGTAGTTATACTGAACATTTTGTTTTAAGCGATACATTAGCTCTTAAAACGCCGGTATGATATATTTCTAAAGTTTTGAAGTTGCATTTTCCGAAAAAAATATTGGCAATAGTATTGTTTTAAGTAAAATTCAGCTTAAGTTTTTGGTAGAATAGATTTTGGTAAGTAGATTTTTATACAAAACGTTGATTTTAACGACCTTAATTTTACTTATTACTTTTGGGGATATCTGTTTCTTTATTTTTTTTTCATTTTGTTTAGATTTTTTTTTCACTCTGTCTAGATTTCTTCTTTTTTATAATATGAGAAAATACCATTTAATGCATATAATTCACATAAAAAAAACCCAAGAATTAAACATATTTTGAATTTTTTCTATTATATTGAAAATTACATTACATGTAGTTATATTTTATGTGCTCCTTTTTCGCAACAGAGGACTTGTATCACGAGGAATATTTGCACTTGTCAGTAATATACTACATGTAGTATAGCAATAACCATAAAATTATACATCTGACTGTCATTTTGCTTAAAAGATCGATTTTCTGAATAGGTAGGCGATTGGTTTGTACTATTAATATTAAATACAAGCTTTAGAAAAACAAATAACGATTGCATCGGTATTGCCATATATAGGTCCTTTAATGTATTCTATCCGTTTTCTCTGAGTTACATGTTTTAAAATTACATATATCAACTTACAGTTTAAAAAAATAATACTAATTCAAATACATGTATATTATTTCTTTTATTATCTTTTGACTCATAGTTTGTGACCTGGAAATGACCATATTCTCTAAATACTGTCACATCATTGTATTTATTGTGTGACTAAATTCGAAGCAATCAAGAACCGCCCTTTAATTGTTCAAAGACAGACACTATTGTGATCGATAACACTCAACTGTGGCCATTTAAGTTGTCAAATATTTCATTATAAGGGTTGAAAACACTAAGGTGCACTTTTTGAGAGAAAAAAACTTGCTCATTTTTTATAATATATTTTCAAAATCAATTCACTACATTGCCTTGACTCCATTTAAAACCTTCTTATCGTATCAAGAAGAATTTTGATTTTAATGAAATATGAAATTTAAATGTAAATAATAAAATAAGATCATTGAACCTAATTGTCTTTAAAAGTGCGTTGAGAACGACTTACTGCATTTTTAATTATATAGAATTACTTATATAAGCATTAATTTATTTTACTATAAATATTTTAAAATATTTTACTTTTGAAAGCTAGTTATGACAGGTAAATCCTTACACCGATAACAAATGATATTGCGGAAATATAAACTTTAACAGAGGCCAAGTTTTTATTATATTTAATTTTGAACATCATTGCTATTCCATGGTCAAGAGATGCATGCATATTTTGCTAACATTAACAAGTTTAAAGCTTGAAATTGACGCATTATGGTCATGAGTAACTTTAACGTACTAGACGATTGGTTTTACTTTCCGCTCTGCTACATGTCAGTCGTCATTTTATGTTCTGTTAACCAAATAAACCTGTCAATATGAGAATATGAGATCCTAAACATAAATCCTTTCACAGAACAACTATTTATTATCCTTCAAAATTTATATCTTTCATTTCAAAACTCATATATCATTTTCTTCTCACCACTACCGCTCTTTAAAAGTCACTTTTGTTTCAGTTCTAATAAAGCTGCACAAACCAAGGTACAGAATAAAATGTTACTTGAGAATACCGACGGCTTTTTTCACAAAATTAATGTTTACCTGTGTTAACTTGCAGTTTAGTTAGTTGTGATGTTGACAAAATCATAGATTTAACACTGTCCACTTTTAATTGGAGTGTTACATGTAAATATATAAATTTTTATTACATACTTAGTAATAACTACATGGTTTTTGCAAATGCGATACAGCTAACTTTATAATATTCATATCAGTCTCAAGGACTGAATACGAACTCTGCAGGGCTGAAAATATTAAATTAGTAAAAATTAGAAAAAAAATTAAATGAATGTCTATCTTCAGACCTAATTTTATTTTAAATACAGTTTAACTTATCTTACTTTCTTTTCAACATTCTTCCTTATCACGTCAAACATTTCCACTAAGGTTATTCTATGTAAAGATATGACGTGTTATGCGCATGAAATCAGTTTTATTTAAAGGTAGCTATCACTAAAGTTGCGCTGCAGAACAAAGGCAGAACATATTAAAGACAAAGAAAATTTGTTTTGAAATCATCTCGGAAGTTTCGTAAGTTACTTTAAACTTTTTTTCAATAGTATTTATTTTTGATCTTCTTTTTATATTTTTTTAAAAACAAAGTTTATTACTTTAATAAACATCTTTTATTATGCCGGAAACTACTCGTGTTATTCATAACGTATTTTCTTTTCTAATGATGTGAGTTTGCGCTTGCATTTTCGTATGTCCATGCATTTCTATAAAACATTACTCAACTGGTTTGTTATTATTTTTCATGTCAACCTAAATGTACGCATTGCTCTAGCTTTCTTTTAATTGTCTCTCAAATCTCAAAATCACATTTTGAGAATAGTTTGATTGTTTGTCCCATGTTATTATATATGTATATATCTATGCAATGTGTATCGTTCCGATCCTCTCAAATTGTCGTTTAACTGTATTCCACCTGTATCTCAAACAACTGTGTAGTGCGCGGCCAGCGCTCTAGGGTCCGTTCGTCATCGAAAGCAAGATTTTTGTCTTGCCTAGATGGCCGTGTGGTTAGCGCGGTGGCCGATCACTGCTAGGAGAGTGGGTTCCATAGGTCGTGAGTCCAAGCCCCGGTCGGGGCGGAGGTGGAGCTCCAATAAAGTGAATTTCCCTGTGCTGTATATATATATATATATATATATATATATATATATTTATTAATATGGGCAGGTATATGTCAATTTGAGAGTTATTGCAATGTTTGTGCTTATTATATGTATATATTTATGCAATATATTTATATATTAGCAATGTAGAGATTTGAGCAAATCTCAACGCTGCCATTTTGTTCTGCTCCAGACACAACAATGTGACGTCAATATTTAAGGGCAACTACTCTAATTTTAAAGAATTTCAAAAGGGCAACTACTCCACAAATTTGAGAACTTACGGCATGCAGTTTCTGTATCAAATAATATGAAATATCGAAATGAGCAGGTGAGACGTTGGCCTATGGCGGCCATATTGCCAAATATTAATTCTCACCGAACAGACATAGAGATAAATGAGGCAGTCACGTGCTATGTTTAAACCAATGAAAGTGTAACATTTCAGTCTGAGGCAAAACAAATATAAATATATTGATATGTTTAACCTAACACAGTAGAGTTAAGCTTATACAAAATTTTGTATGCATCCAGTACTACGACTTAGACGTTTAATTTATTGCCCCTCTCGACAGCAA
The DNA here is from genome assembly GCA_016163765.1 of Magallana hongkongensis. Lineage (NCBI taxonomy): Eukaryota > Metazoa > Mollusca > Bivalvia > Ostreida > Ostreidae > Magallana > Magallana hongkongensis. The sequence goes on from WFKH01011925.1 coordinate 62,001,684, forward strand.
CTATTTAACTCGGCCTCGCCTCGTGAAATAGTTGCTGTCTCGGGAGACAATAAACTTTCTATCGTCCTCATAGCCAGTAAATAGGTGTATATTATCTTCCATGTAATTGTTTTATATTGTATAAAAAGCATTATCCCTTTTAACCTTTTAGCGAAAGTGCAACAACTTATATTATACATAATATAAATATATTTATAGCATATTTGTAATTAAATAATTAAAGACACTCTACATGTACCACTCATTTTGCGCAAATGCATTGAAATGACAATTTTCCCGTAACTTAAATGAATTGTTTTGCAAAATTAAATGTAGGAACAAAAACCGCGCTTTGTGAAATCTAAAACTTCTCAATTAATGGATAAAATAGATAATTATTGAAGGTCCATACAAAAAAAATATTGTTAACCCAGCCTTTCGTTCAACAGCGCGTCGATTATAAACATTTAAGCGTGGCTTTCAGCAAGAGGGTGAAAAACCACGAATTTCTACAGATTTAGCTATAAAAGGATGAAATGAAATGGAGACAAAACACAAGTGCGAATAATATATCTTGTAAGATATAAAACATAATTAATCTACTTTTGTCATCAATACATCGTTTTTTATGAAAACAATATTTTACATGTAACGCTCTAGATCCGCCGAGTACTTCCATTTCCCTTCTTTGTGACGTGCCTCATTTAAAACAATAAAACAAAAATATTGGATGAATATCAAATAGTGCAAAATCAATTTAGTTTGGCGATAAGGTGTGTTTCGAAACCACAGTCTTACAAGCTTACTTTTTGGCGTTCAAGTAAACTTGGAACGAGCTAACCAGAATCGTAAATCGGAACCACACCAGATACATCTCTCTAGGGCGAAATATAAAGAGGTGCAGCCCCCCCCCCCCCCCCCCCCCAAAAAAAAATGTTGAGCTGGTCCTAATTGTTTCATGTAGAAATGCAATTCAAACTGTCCCCCAGGAATCTGATGCAGGTTCGGCCACACATGTAGCCAGTGTAGAGGAAAACACCCCCAAGTTACGTGGTCAAAACAGCCATTCAATTTACTCCCTAGCGCAGACACCGATAAAAATATTAGGTCTTTGGCACAATATTTGGAGGGTTATAAACATGCAGATTGTTTTACTTCATGGCTTTATATTTGGCTTGCGACTTCAATATCGGGGCCGCGGGGGGCAAGGAAAAGCAAAAAAACTTGGCAGCCTAGTATACAAAAAATATCAATAGCTGCGCAAAAAATCAACAAGGAAGTTTTACTACAACGGGTTGTGGGTCCTTTTAAACACCCCATATTGTCAGCCTGCAAGTTTCCCAATTAGGTCTAATCCCTATAAAGGATGGGGATATGCGACTCATCCATCATCTATCATACCCAGAGATACTTTCTATCAAAGATCCCAGGGCCTGCTCAGTTCATTTCTCAAAAACATTGATGAGGCAGCAAACATTGGGGTTTTATAGGATCTAAAGAACAAATCATTCATTAGCTCTCATGGCTCATTGGAAGTCAGCTGATGCTAGTTAAACGAGGGTCCCGGATTCGATTCCCGTATTGGGCAGACTTTTAATTTTTTAAAAAGTTTTCTTTTTAGAGCAAAAACCGTTTTAAATACTTTTTCTGCATTAGGATAATTGAAATTTGCGCAGAATATTCATTATTAACTTAACTACAGTACATGTTCATGTAGAATCAATTTCTCTTGTTAAAATTGTTACTTTGTGTGTCTAGACATGCTTTCATCTCTTTGTGTATATTTATGTAAAATCTGTTGTTTGTTCAACCTCAGAAAAACCCTGGAACTAACACAGAATATACACGACAGTGTCTTTTGTCCAGACAAACGGCTATGTTTTTTTTTAGATCACTTGAGTTACTTAGGTGACCTATTGCTACCTGTTTTTGTCCGTCGTCGTTCGTCGTTCGTAAACTTTTGAACATTTTTAGCTTATTCTCTGGAACCACTAAACCAATTTAACTAAATTTGGCATATAGCACGTATATGTGAAGTAGAGTAAAAATTATGAAATTGTTGGCCTCTGCTCCCCTGGAGCCTGAGGCGGGATGGTGGGTGGGGGGGGGGCTAAAATAATCAAAATTAATGCAATCGTAAGAAAATCTTCTTTTTTTTCTTGACACCAAGCAGTCAAACTACTGGTATGATTGTAATAGCATTGAACTTTCTACCAAAATTGTGAAATTCATTGCCCCTGGGTTAGGGGTTCTGGCGCTAGAGTGGGGATCTAATGAATATTATGGGAAAATGCATTATTTTTTTTTAAAAATATTCTCCTTTGCTCCTCAATATTAAGCAGATGAACTATAAGCACAGAGATATGATGAGGAATAGTGCTTCGTCCAAAATTGTGAAGTTCATGGCGCCTGGGTCAGCGGTTCCTGTGTTAGGGTGGGGCTCTAAATGAATGCAGTAATTTTTGAAAATATTTTCCTCTGCTCCTTGGCATTAATCCGATGAATGAAGTACATAGTTATGATACGGAAGAGTGCCTCTTCCAAAATTATGAATTTCATGGCCCCTAGGCCTGGGTCAGGGGTTCTGGTATTAGGGCATATCTCTAATGATTATAGAGAGTAGGGTGGTGAAATTGCGACCGATTATTTTTTCTGTACTTAGGATTTGTTCAATTATGTCACTGTATGCATTGCTACAATTTTTGAATAATTTTTTTTAGAATTTAGAAAGTTTATTAGATTAAACAATCTCAGAATATTTAAAATAATTTCATGAGCCCTTTAATTATAATGCACATGGATATACATTGCGAAAGCAACAATGCAGTTACTCAGGTGACCGATAAGGGCCATGGGCGTCTTGTTGAATAAATATTTCGCATAAAAATTAGATATATTTATCCATTGATCACAACTGATCAACTTGTCATAAAGTTAATACTTAAGCAAAATATTGATAAAAGACTGTTAGGATAAAAAAAAAAGGTGGTTTAAAGAAGTTTAGACATTAAGGACCTATAAGTTGTCCTTAAAGGGTGCTTAAAGATGGTCTTAAAGCTTTTTTAAGCACCTTTAAGCCATATTTACACTTTCTTTAAGCAACCTTTAAGCAGCATATATACTTAAACATGGCTTAAAGATCGTCATTTAAGCTACCTTTAGGCATATTTAAGCCACCTTTAAGGAGAACCTAAATATGCTCATTCATCCTGTGAATTTGTACGATAACCAACACAATTTGGTATGCATTTATTATTGAATAAACAGTTTCTAAACAATGATATGTTGTTTGAACAGTCATTATGATTTTCACCTACTGACTTCTTTTAAAAAATGATATTCTCTTTTAGAAAATGGGGGACACGTCTGATGCAGCAAGGTCAAGAATGATACAGATGAGGACAGTAGTTGAAACAATGACAACTGTATCTCCGGATGGTAATACTACTGTCAAAACTACAAAAACAATAGACGAATTTGTCCTTAAAGAAAGCAGGCATTTAACAGCAAATCAAAAGTGTGATGCTCTGCCTGTAGCCAAAGCAAAACAAGCCTTGGAACCCCCAAAGTAAATGGACTTCAGGTCGATTCTGAAATTTGTTCTTGACAAAATGTGTAATGGAAACTTGTACCTTTAATATTCACATCTTCCAAATTTCTATCATCAGTGTATCACTATTCAAGGAAGCTGAGGAAGTAAATTATGTGAAGTGATTATTACAGTAGTACTTTTTCAAAGAGTAGGGTTGCATATAATATTGTTTTTACATGTATACGCCATCATTTATCATTTATTAGAAGTACAGAATCACTTTACCTTTACATTGTTTGATTATACTGTATTTATGACTTGTGTTGTGTCGTCTTTCAGAGTTTAGATGTTCGTTACATTTGGCTTTTGACCATTACATTTAACTATAAACATATCCATGGTTTTTTTTCTTTCGCCCTACCTAGTTGATCAAAATACGTTTGCTGTGTAATTCATTTTTGTTTTAAGCAAAATAGACAAATTGTCAAATTAACTCAAAGAAATAATGAAATTAAAAAAAAAAAAATGAATTTGAACTCCAGTTTGCAAACTTAAAAAATAATTTAGGTCAGTTACACCGTGTACAATCTCATACGTTGGGAAATTGATCGATGAAGCGCGATGACCGCGATTTTGAAGGTATAAATATAGGTCATTAGGTATTCAAAGAATGATTTTAATACATGTTGACAAGAATATTGCACTGAAAACAATAATATGTAGAAGTTACCCTTAGTAATATGGGAGTTTTAATATCTTTGAAAGTGCTCAAACACTTCGACATTATGCAGGTAAGGTAGGTGCCATGTATTATATTCGGTGTAATTTATGAAAAAATCAATATTATAAAAAACAAATCAGCCCAAATTTATGAATTGTCGAGCATTCTGACAGAAAATCCTGTTTAGCATAGGGGGTGTAAAAATATTGTGACGAATCAAAATTAATTCTCAAAATATTTTTTGTTCAAATAACGGCATGTTATATACCCAATGTATGTTGCAAAAATTAAATGTTAGAAACATTTTAATGTTAATGGATTTGTGACGAATAAGATCTATAGCAGTATTTTTATTACGAAGTAAAATAGGATGGTCAGCAAACAAATGCGACCAAGTCCAACTTGAAACGTCATCGATAGCACCCTTGAAGTTTAACCTACAGTTGCATTAAGTGATACTAAATTAACATCTCTTTGAACGTGGTAACTCGGAGTTTTCTTTTAGATCATTTTCTGTATAATTAACTCTCTCTCTCTCTCACACACATTTTTATCTGCAATCCTATTTACTCTGATAGTGTAATATAATAATATTTGTATTGGATTATTAGGGCTCAATTTCCTGTTAACGTTTACAAACTTTCCTCATTAAGCATTCAATTTGATAAAGAAACCCCAGTTATTAACAAGATGGGTATCAGTCTTTAGAAGAACGGAGCTGGAGTGCTCATAAAATTGTTGATAGATGTGGGAACAAATGACCACTAATGTTAACATGTAATGTTATAATCCTTCCCAAGACTTAGATGCACATTCAATGATTTCCACGCGCGAGCAAAGACCACAGTTACGTTAACACTGGTAACTGACATCAGATTTCATCAAAGGTGTCCAAGTAGCGTAGTGGACAATGCACTCGCTTATCACCGCTGCGACCCGAGTTCGATCCCCGTGATCGACAGTGGTTGTATGTGATAGGGTATGGCGGTCGCCCGCTTGGACACGTGGGTTCTCTCCGGGTACTCCGGCTTCTTCCCACACAAATGACCCCATCGCGCTAACATCCGTGCCAACGAGAGATATTAATATAAGTTGTAGAACTTGTTTATCAATCGTTGTAAAATAAATTTAGAACATAACCCAGTTATTCAGCCAATCAAATGTCCCCAATTCTCGCTAAGAATGCAGTCTTCGTGGTGAAGAATTTTTCTTTTTCTCGAATACTGAAGAGTTTTTGATTGGTGAAAACTTTGAAAAGAGGCGTTTCTGAAATTCTTCATTGCGTGACTTAATGTATACCCCCCCCCCCCACCACCACCACCACCACCACATACACACATCAAGGAAAAGTTGCCCTTGAAAGATACTATTTTAAATCACAATGAATTCGTGCACACATTTAATTCTTTTTCATTTTAAATTGCACAAATTTTTTGTCACCTTCATATGTTCCGTCACATTTTAAATTTCCTCCATTTTTCTCGCAAACACAGTTGATGTCATGAATATCGATCAGATACCAGCGATGTTTTTAAGACTGTTTGGGCATAGTTTTCGACCAGTGATATTTATTGAAGAGAGAACACGGCTTTTACATGATTGTATTTGGTTACCTTGTACAGATTTAAGGTATATTTTTAATCATCTGTATAGATTTAACACCTTAACGCAATTTCAATATCCCATTTAATCAAAACCAATATCCTTTAAATCATATTCATTTTAACATGACTTGGTTGGAAGTCCACGTTAAAAATACGCGTGTTCGATTTTCACGTAAATAAATACGCCGGGCTCCTTACATGTCAATTAAGGCACGGCAATATTTGGACACAATAAGGGGCGGTGTATTTTCCTCAAATCTTTGATTTCATTGGCTTGGGTTCTGTTCTAAGACAGTAAGATCATATGAAGAGAAATCTTCGTCATGAAGAATGGGCTGCGCTTCGCTTCGCTCCGCTCCGCCCATTCTTCATGACGAAGATTTCTCTTCATATGATCTTACTATTACAAAGTTTAGTTTAAAAAAAAGATTTCATCAACAGTGACTGCTGCTGAATTTGTAAGATTTACAAGAAGATTCGGTTTTAGGATTCGGCTCCATAAGACTAGTACTCACTTTTGTGTCACTAATGTATGCAGCAATCAGCTTAAAATCGAAATAATTGGATGTTATTACATAGAGTCAAAAGGTATCTAAATTGTCCATTAGAATAAAAACAACCACAATGCACAAAGCAAATGGTCAGATTTACTGTCATCAATTTCATACCGTAATTAAGTTTTCATATATAACGTATTCCAAGTCAGGAGAAAATTATCATGTTTATAAAATTAATATGTTTCTGCATAATATTAAAACAGAAAACGCATACAAAACAAAAAATAAAATGCAATCTAAGTCATCGTACAGAATACTACACATCGGATATGAGTTTCAGGTGTGCTATCAGGTTTAAGGAATTCAAAAGGTTTATTTAAATGTGTTTGCAATGCTAAGTACCTGGGTATTTCGTATGAAGCACCCCCCCCCCCCCCCACCAAAAAAACAAAAAATAAATAAATAAATTACATTTTATAAATATTCATCGTTCTTTGATTAATTGATGAATTATTCCTAAAAAGTGTGTTAAAGTACCGTTAGGTTAATCATTTTCTTATTCGATTTGAACTTTACTAAAAAAGAACAGTCAATTTTCCAAAATTAATCAAATTGCAAATAATAAACATATTGAACATAGAAAACACGGACCCATTGTGAATTGCTCTGAGAAATTTACGCAACCTCTGGTCTCCCCATTGATGTACAATATAACGTGAACTCTGGTTTTCGTATTCATTAACATCTTTATGTTCCCCTAATAATTCTTCCTAATAAATAATATAAATACGGTGCATGCTTCTCGTCTTGTAAAATGACATAAGATAACCTCTGGTATCCATATTGATTTACAAAATATTACAATGATTAAGAAGCTAATGTGACCTCTGGTCTTCTAATAGACATTCCACTTAAGGTAACATTGGTCTCTTTACAGTGGATGACTTATGGTAATTCTCCATTTTGTAGAATAAGGTGACAACTGGCCTTCGTATTGATTAAAGAATTACTACAATAATTTAGGTCCAAAGGTGACCTCTCCTTATGGATATTTCACTTAATTTGACCCCTGGGCTCTCTACAGTGAACTACTGCGGTCTCTCTACAGACGATTATTTTGGTTAATCTCCATCTTTTAATATGAAATTAGGTGACCTCTGGTCTCCGTATTGATTATAACAAAATTATTACAACATAAATCTAAGACCTAAGGCGACCTCTGATTTACTTATATTTGATGACATTTTATGATTATTCATATTGTAAAATAACATTAAGGGATATCTGATCAACCTATTGATATACACATTAATTACTACATCAATTTAAAACCTAATGTGACCTTTGGTCTCCTTTTGAATCTTCCACTTAAGGTGACCCCTGATCTCCCTACAGTAGAAGACTTTTTTGAGTCTCCATCTTGTAAACTGACATTAGGTGACCTCTGGTCTCCGTTATTAGTAAACAGAGTTATAACGATATAGATCGATTACCAAAGGTGACGTTTGGTTTTACTACAGTGGGTGGCTTCTTGGGAATCTCCATCTTGTAAAATGACATAAGCTGACCTCTGGCCATCGTATTGAGAACCTAAGGTGACCTCTAATCTCCTGATAGATATTTCTCTTAAAATGACCCCTTGATCTCTCTACAGTGAATGACTTCTGGTAAATGTTCATCTTCTAAAAGAAGGTGACATCTGGTGTTCGTATTAATTAACAAATTACTAAATTGATTTAGGACCTAAGGTGACCTCTCATCTCCTTATGGAAATTCCACTTAAGGTGACCCCTGGTCTCCTTAAAATGGATGACATCTGGTGAATATGCATCATGTAAAATGACATTAGGGGACCTCGGGTCTCCTATTTATTAACAAAATAATTCTTACATTAATGTAGGACCTAAGATGACCTCTGGGCTCCTCATGGATATTCCACTTAAGGTGACCTCTGTTTTCTCTGCAGCGGATGACTTCGGGTAAATGCCCATCGTGTAAAAGAAGGTCACGTCTGGTTTTCGTATTGATTATTAACAAACTACTATATTGATGTAGGGCCTTAGGTGGCCTCTCTTGTCTTTATGGATATTCCACTTCAGGTGACACCTGGTCTCTCTACAGTTGATGACTTTTTTGAACCTCAGTCTTGTAAAATGACATAAGGTGACCTCTGGTCTCCGTTATTAATTAACAAAATTATAACGACATAGATCGATTACCAAAGGTGACCTTTGGTTTCCTACAGTGGATGGCTTCTAGGAAATCATCTTGTAATTATAAGTGACATAACGTGACTTTTTTATATTAAAATTTTTATTTTATTGATTTGTGACATGAGGTGACCTTTGGTCTCCTTGTGCATATTCCTACTTAAGTTGACCCCTGGTCTCCCTACCATGGCTGACTATCTATCTTGTAAAATGACATAAGGTGACCTCTGGTCTCCATATAGATAAACAAAATACTTATTTTATTGATATAGAACATGAATGTTCTTGTAAAGTTGACATCTGTACTTCGTATCATTTAAGAAATACTTCATTGACTTAGGACTCAGGTTGACGTCTGGTCGCCTGTTAAATATTTCACTTAAGGGAAACTCTGGTCTCTCTACAATGGCTGACTTCTGGTGAATCTCCATCTTCAAAACTGCATTAGATGACCCGTGGTCTCCTGTTTGATAAACGAAAAAAATACTTTATTCATTAAGGACCTGAGGTGACTTCTGGTCTCTTTATGGATATTCCATTCAAGTCCATTTTTTTTTAAAATGAATGCTCAACTTGTATAATGAAATAGGACCTTTAGATCTGCTCTCCCTATAAATTATAACAAAATTATTACTTCAATAATTTAGGAGGCAATTTTACCTCTGCTCTCCCTACTGATGTTTCACTAAATGTGACTCCTGGTCTCCCAACAGTTGCTGAATCTAGTGAATCTACATCTTTGAAAATGACTGACTCTATAGTTTAGCAGAAAATTCCTACTTTGAATTTGGACCTAAGGATAACCTCTGGTCGCCTGATGGATATTTGACTTAAAGTGACCCCTGGTGTGTGGTCTCCCTAAAGTGGCTGATTTCTGGTCTATTATCTAATTTAAAAAACAACATGTTGACCCCTTGTTTTCTTATAGATGAACAAGTCATTTCTTCATTGATGTAGGACCTAAGGTGGCCTCTGGATTCCTTATGAATGTTCGACCTAAGATGGCTTCTGGTATCCCTACAGTGGCTGGTAAATCTCCATCTTTAAAAATGTCAGGAGATCCATGGTCTTGCTATAGAATATATTACCAAAATTACAACTACATTGATTTAAGATCTAATGTGATCTTTAGTTTTCTTATGGATATTCTACCTAAGGTGACCCCTACTCTTCCTACAGTTGATGCTTCTGGTGAATTTCCATCTTCAAAATTGCGTTAGGTGACCTCTTGTCTCCCTATAGATGAACAGAATTATTATTTCATTGATTAAGGACATATAGTGACCTCTTGTCTAATAATGAATCTTTTACTTAGAGTGACCCCTGGTTTATATAGATTAAAAAAATTATTACTGCACTGATTTAGGACATGAGGTGACCTCTGGTCTCCTTATTGATATTTCACTTAAGGTGACCCCTGGTCTCCCTACAGTGGACGGCCTTTGGTTTATTTACATATTGTAAAATGATAAAAGGTGACCTTCTGTTTCCGTTTTAATTAACAATTTGTTACGACATTGATTTAGGACGTGAGGTGACTTTTGGTCTTCAAATGGATATTCCACTTAAGGGGACCCTTGGTCTCCTTACAGTAGCTGAATTCTGTTGAAGCTCCCAACCTTGTAAAATCTTAACATAAGGTGACCTCTGGTCTCACTATGAATAACAACATTATTTCTTTATTGATTTCGGTCCTAAATTGACCTATAGTCTCCTCATGTTGTGGTAAAAAAGATAATGTGAGTCATTGGAATTCGCCAAGTCTTAATCCGCTAACTGACAAAAAGAGCGAAATGAGCGAAAATAAAACGGGGGCGAATAGTGTTCACTGTATAAGCATATCTGTTTCAGGCCACAATTGACCTTGATTTTTTTTGGCTGTTGCTTTTGTCATCTTCTTGGGCGGTATCTTCTCTTGCATTCAGCTATGTCTACTGAAGAGCGTCGGAAACGGGAGGTATATATACCCCCTCTGACTCGTACGAGCATTCGTACGATGAAACGCATGATCGGACGAGCACCCTCGTCCAATCGTATTGGCGCACGTTCAATCATCCGATCATCTGGTCTTTCGTGCGATCCTATCGCATTATCTTACAACACTCGCTTTCATTGTACAACAGTCGCATATAGACGCAAGATATATCGCAAGATTCAATGCGTTTACATCGCACAACGGTTGCTCTGAATCGTGCGAGTTTCGTACGAGTACTTTTTCATATGCAATTCTTTTTGGCAACAGTTTACGAACAATATCTAATTTTTTCGGTCGCACGAATATTTTGTCGCTTCTGCTCGTACGCCAATTGTGAAAGGGGCTTAAGGTGACTGCTGGTCTCATACGTACATTTCACTTAATTTAACTTCTTGTCTCCCTACAATGACAGACTTTAAGTAAATCTTAATCTTGTAAAATGACATATATAAGATGACCTCTGGTCTTTGAATGGATTAACAATGATGATCTCTTTTTTGATATTCCACCTAAGGTGACTCCTGGTCTCCCTACAGTGGATCACTTCTGATGAATCTCCATATTGTAAAATGACACCAGGCAGCTGTTAAGTGACTTTTGTTTCAGTATTGATTAACAAAATGATTGCGACATTAATTTAGGACGTAAGGTGACCTGATTTCCTTATGGATAAAGAAAAAAAAGTAGATTTACATTCCTATTTTCACTTGTGAAAGAGTTCCATAAATGCTCATTAATACACTCATTTTGGAGAACAATTTTCGGGTGACCCCAGGTCCTAGTTGAGCGTACGTTTTATCCTTTTCCAACAGAGCAGACTACAGATCGCTAGATCTTCAGCTACGTTTCATTTATCTGAAAAATGAATTTGCGTCCACGAATCGTTGTAATAGCATTGCTTAACATGTACACAAAAACTTTTTAAAATTCAACACTTAACCTGTTTATTTATATGGCTATTTATATGTACACATTATATGCATAGCGTATACGCGTAATTCAAAATACCCCAAACTGAAGAGGGTGAGGAATGCAGTCATTGAGTCTACATTTTATAAAATTTGTAAAAAACATATTGCAGGTCTGAAAGTTTGTTAATTTGTCAGTCTATCAGTATACAGTTTGTTTATTATTTTCGATTGCTAATGCTACAGCGTATATGATAAACATTGATAGGTAAATTTCTTCCATGGAGAATAGCGAGTACATTAATAAATCACAATTTATTCAATTATCTCTTAAAAGTTTGTATGTAGATGCTGATGAAGGCTGTTTGGTATTTTCGTTTGTAGATGTTTTGCAAATAATTAAAAAAAACGCGAAACGCAGGGCGACTCATAATTAATATCCCTAATATGCGTAACTTAAAATTAACGGTTTTGGATTCAAATAAAAATACAGTCGAATATTAAAGCTGCTTGGTCCGATTTTATATCAAATTTTGTGTACGCTTTTAAACTATGGTTATGCTAAGTATGTGTATAATAATAGACATTGCAGTAGTTTTCCCGGTCAATGAAGCCAAATTTCAATGAAAAAGAATATGTAAAAAAATGTTCAACAAAACAAACGACATAAAAAGGTATCGCGTTGTTTCGCCTCCTGTTAAAATTCATCCCTGACGTCGAGACCGGTATGGTTGTATTAGGACTTTGGCATTGCTTTAAATAAAGGTCATAATGTTCAGGCAAACTAAAATAACCTGTGTACATTTTGTTCGCTAATATTTCTAAAGTTTGGTTTGTTTACAATCGATGCATAACATGCGGGTTAAATACACCTAATCATTCGGGGGACGAAACCGAACGGTTGCCTTTTATAAACATTCCCATGATGCATTTTGGTTTGTTTTTTCGTTTGCCCAAAAAGAAATTATTTTTATTTACTTTGAATATTTCTAACTTTGAAAGGAGACCGATTCTGCTGTTGTAAATAGGAGAAAGTGCATAACTTTCTAAAGTAATTGGTTTGTATGGAAAATTATTTGATACTGTAAAAAAAAAATCGGACCAAGCAGCTTTAAGTTCACTTTTTAAAATCATCTTCACAATGATAATATTATCTTCATCGTAAACCAGTATTTTGTAATGCTTTAAAAGAAAGCTTCCTATCGGAATCAATCTTGTGTTCGTTTAAATTGCCAGCGTACATTTATCATGTCAGCAAAACACATTATGCTTTATATGACGACCGTGTATTGTCAAAAAATTGAGTTAAATTACCATGCATTGGAACCATTTTTTAACACATCTCCCTGTAAAGAAACAATTCAAGATGTCTTCGTTACAGTAAAATAGTGGGGCGTTAAACATCTGTACGTCCAGCTCTACAAGCACATGCACTGTCGTCTGGGCGACGGCCTATATACAGCTAGCGACTCTACATCAATCGGTTACCTGAGTCTCTGAATGCATCTAAATATAGAGTGGGGCACATTTTTTTAAATAAACGACTATAAAAAAGTCAAATAGGTTCATTTTTATGAAATGAAAATGTACATATCAATAAAAACATTTGGGAATTTAATGTTGAATTATCTTTACGCGCTGCATGAATCAGTTAGTGCATAAGAAAAAGCCCCTTCATAACTTCTTAAACGTGCACACCTTCACGATAATGGACAGAACTGGCAAAAATTGTTTCTGCAAATACTGACTATATATTACAAAAACACCAAATTCAATACTACGGATGAAATCAGAATTAGTTTCTTTACAACTTTGCTTCAATAATGCATTAGAAATATTTATTCCTTTAAAAGTTATTGACAAAGAACTTTTGAAGCCTCTAACTCCCTAAATATAGGGGCCAGCCCCTTTTTCTTAATACCGAATGAAAGGTCTAGGTAAGACCCAAAACTTTTAAAATACATCTTATAACAAATTATTTCCAGATAGAAAACTAAAACCGAAAATACGTGACTTTTTTGCATTTTTTCTAACCTTTTTTTTAACACCTATACCGTTCCTTTTATTTGCATTTAAATAACAAATGAAATGTGTCTTGAACCATTTCAATATATCTGCTTCCAAAGCAGCCTATATTTTACACTCTGCCAGTCATCGTTAAAGCTAAACCCATCTGACAAAACAGGTAGTTAAATTTTACTAAAAGGGAAATAATTCAAAACTGGAAGGGACTTTTTATCAAGTAAAATATGAAACGACAACATAGCGCGGCATGTTATCAGACCTGAAAATTTCAGAACAATCAGTGAACAAACGAGCGAGATATTAAGGATCAAAGATGGTGTCTAGAAGAAAAAAATAATAATAAGAAATCTGAAAATTTTTCAGAATAATAGTAAGATCTTCCGTTCGGAAACGGAAGACCTTAATAAAATTACAATTCGATCAGACTGCAAACGTTTTCGCCATTCGTAGCTCTTCAGGCAGTTATGATTTAAATAAATCGTCATTTAATTGATTCATTTAATTTTCAGACAACTAGATATGCATGGTCACAGTGAGATGATTATGTGTTTTAATGTTTTGGAAAAAAACTGGCTGATGTGAAAATGAACTAATTTAAGGATTACTTTTTATTTTCATCATATTTCTAATACCATAACTAAATGATAGTTACAAATTAATGCAATTAATAATAAATATATTTGTATAAGTGAAAAGATAATACAAACTTGAACAGTATATATTCACATAGAACGTTACATCAAATTATATTCCGGGAAGTCACCTCCCAGTTTTTTCTTTATCGCAGACAGGTTTGCAGGATGTAAGTTTACAATGTGGAACTTGCTGTGTTTTTGTCTCTATCAACCGTCAGAGCGCAAACAATAATGGCTTCGTGTTGACAGTATTGTCAAGACATTAAAGGCTTTAAAGAAGCTATCGAGCTCGTAATAATCTTAAGAATTTTTTTTTATGTTACAATTTTTATGTTACAATTCTTAATCTTCAATGTTTTAATGATTTATTCTCCATTTTTTATCGTTGGCATACACGTTGAAGAAACTCTTGAAAGAGTTTTTAAAGAAGTTATATTTAAAAATATTTAACATTTTGTTTAAACGGTGTATTTATTTAGCACTTCATATGTTGGTGCGATGTATTTCATAGGTTTTAAAGTTGCATTTTTAGAAACACTGCGCGAACTATTACCGTTTAAGGTAAAATTCACGTTTTTCAGCTACATATTTTGATACTTAGATTTCTATGCAACATACTGTTGATTCCGATTTTATCGACCTTAATATTTTTTGGGGGCTATAAGGTTGTTTGCCTTTGGTGTTCTATTTATTTATTCTGTTTGTATATATACTTTGATATTTAAAATTTAATGCAGAGAACCCCCTCACTAAAAAGTAAACATATTTTGAATTTTATACCTTGAGTTGTAAATAGCTACATTTTTTTTGCTCCATTTTCACCACCAGAGGACGTGTCTTAAGAGAAATATTCGCACTTGTCAGTAATATACTACAATTAGTTTAGCAATAACCATAAAAAGATAAATTTTCGCGTCATAATGCTCAACAGATTGATTTTAGAAGTTTGTAGGCTTTTGACATGTTCTGTTTATATTTGATACATTTTTGAAAGTAAAAAAAAAACACGTTTTCACCGGAATTTCAATAATTAAAAACACTTCTGTTATGTAATGCATCGGTTGTGTCTGAGTGACATTTGTGATAAAGTTTAAAATGGCTTTAAATTATATATCATAAAAACACACGGTCATTTAAATAACGGTGTATGGGTTCAAAATTGTCATTTCCTGTATTTTGATCAGCTCATTTGACTTTTAGTTTGTGTCCTACAAATGACTATATTATTTTTATTGTATTGTTCATGTGACTTTGGAGCAAACAAGAACTGCCCGTTGAGTTGTCCAAACACAGGCCCTCTCGTGATCAATCACACCCCACTGAGGTCATTTTGTTGTCAAAAGTGTCATTATTTGGAGTGACAAAATTAAGATGCACTCCTCCTCCAGTAAATTGTCTGGACTTCGTTAAAAGCATTTTAATGCTAGTTCTAGTATAGGCATCAATTGAGAGCCATGATCAAGAATATATTACTTTTTGAGGCCGTTTATGAGAACTCCCAGACATTTTTTTTTTATTCGATGATATTGCGGAAGCAAAATCCATTATGATTTTGCATAGATAAAAAATAAACAGGGAACAGGTTCTTTTAAATTCTCAATAAGTCTTTTTATTTTTTTTTTGAAACATCATTACCATCCCATGATCAAGTGTTGCACGCATTTTCTTTGAACTATTTACAAGTTTTAAGCTTGACATTTGTTTGTGAATAATTCTCATATACTAGAAATATGCAATGATTTGATCAATTTTACTCTCAGCTCTGCTATATATCAGTCGTCATTTTATGTTCGGTTAGTCAAATGAACGTGTCAATATAAAAGGTCTTGAACATAATCCATTCCCTGAACAATTATTTATTATCCTTCGAAATTTATATTCATGATTTCAAGAATCATATATCATTTCCTTTTCTCAACTTCATCCCTTTGAAAGTCACCGTCGTGTCAGTCCTATTGTACTTTTAAAAATATTTAATTTCTTCAATAAAATTTGCAATATTACTTATATTGCAGATTTTATCTAAGAAATAATATATGTCAGAAAGGACACTCGTATGGGTTCACAATGCAAACCAAGATACAAAATAAACGCTACTAGAGAATACCATCGGGGTTTTTTTTACGAATTTTTTCCTGCTAAATTGCACTTCAGTTGTTATTGACAAAATCACATTTCAATTACTGTTTACTTTTAATTCAAGTGTTCAGTATATAAATTGAAATTAAAAAAAAAACCCTGAAAAAAAGACTTTCACTAGACCTAATTCTGTTTCAAAGGCGATAGTTTTCTTACACTTAACATATCGTACTTCCGTTTTTTATGCAAAATACAGTCTTGAGTTATTCTATTGAAATTTATGCTATGCGCATGGGTTGGAATATGTTTAAAGGTAGCTTTCACTAAAGGGGCGCTGCAGGAGAGAAAAGGTAGAGCATATCTAGGACAAGTTTATTTGCTTGAAATTGTCTTTGAATTTTTGTAAGTTATTTGTATTTTTTCTTCAAAAATATTGATTTTTTCCTTTTATAATGTTTTTCAAACAAAGTTGATATTATCATTGCACAACAACTTTCGTTATGACAGAAAATTACATGGTAAAGATTATAGTTTCGACTATTTATTACACACGTTCTTATAATGTTTGTTTGTACTTTTACATGCATGTACATGTGTAAAGTGATTTTTGATACTGTGTTATTCAGCTGTGTTACAACGCACTTTGAAAATTTTTTTCAAAGTGCGTTAATTTTGGGACCAAGTCAACGCACTTTGAAAAAAAAAGTATTTTTTTTCAAAGTGCGTTGATATCGTCGATATTAACGCACTTTGAAAAAAAATGTTTTGGGTTAAGTCAAAATAATTGATACTTTTATATACAAGAAATGATTGTTTTATTCTTGTTTAGCTTAATGTGATTTATTTAAAAAAGAACCCATTGCATTCTCAGCTAACTTGATAAACAGTTTCTAGAATTTGAGAATTTTTTCCTTTTCGTTCTTTGGGAGATGTGAATTATCCAAATATGAAATGAACTCCATCGCTAAGTAACTTCGTTTTCCTTTTTGGAGTATGCAGTAAATTTACTTCTTATCTGGTACATGTATATTGGGCTATGCCAGAACGAATATGATTTATCTATATTGATAATGGAGATCAATAGCATATTTCAACCGGCTTATTGCATGTGTTTATAAACAAACATGATGTAAAAAAAGGTTACGTTAGTTATGTTTATCAAAAACAGTGTGATATTTTAGAAGATCCGTGCGAGAAAAAAAAACCCGCACTCTTATGCTTATTTTTATGTTTATAATAATTTAATGTTTGTTAATGTAATTTTTTTGTATATTGAAGTGATTTATTTGATTAGAATATGAAAAGAGGGTTAATGTTGAAACACTTATAGATTCTTAAACATACTAATGGAGAAATTATTGTTTTGCCAGTTCGTTTTTTCAATATCACTTCATTTACTTAATTTACAACAGAGCATATTTCTTTTTCCGATCTTAAATGTTGCTGAAAATCATATGTTTTGGAAGGAAAAATAAGGGATAGGGGACCTTCTTCCTCTAATCAATTAAATGATGTACTGGTAATTTGCCTGTATCTTTGGTTAAACCCCACCCCCATCCCCATCTACGTTCTCGGATACTATAAATTAGATTCACTAGTGTTAACAAATCATCATACTATCAGCAAATTAGAAATTCAATTCCAGAATTTGTGATTTATACATATTTTTTCAAAGTGCGTTAAGAGTCTCGATGCTAAAAAATGTTGATGTACCTTCTTAACGCACTTTGAAAAATGTTTTTAAAGTGGGTTAACTTGGTCCAAAATTTAACGCACTTTGAAAAAATGTTTCAAAGTGCGTTAATTTGGTTCCAAATTTAACGCATTTTGAAAAAAATTTTCAAAGTGCGTTGCCACACAGCTGCTTTTTTAATTTAAAGAATGATTTTTTTAACAAAAAAGCCCCATGTTTTATATCATGTGTCATTCCCTAGTAACAAACATGGAAAAACAACTGTTATACCAGTATGTAGTTTTTTTTATCTATAAAACAGCATTTATACATTTATAACGAGCGTTCTTCAATTTGTCTGCTAAACCTTGGTGTGTTATAGGACCCAGGACATCCAAAAATAAGCATTGAATGCTTATATTTATATTATTTGTATGAAGTAATTGTGTATCGTCGCTTGAATGCCATTAAATACCGTATTAGACAGGGATATGAAACATACATAGAACAGCCATATTACCAAGTTATTTAGTTCGCTTCCGCAACTAAGTATAGAGTGCCAGAAACTTTGTAACGAAAACTCTTTTAAACGAATAAATATGATTTAACGATTATTTTCATAAGTACACATAAAATGGATACTAGACTAAGTGTGTAAGTTTGAACGTTTCATTTAATCTTACAATAATAGATATATTCCAAACGCGTGATGACGTTTATATTTTTGCTCATGCCCCGCGAATAGGCTAGTTGTTTTTACAAGAAATTGAACGTCGCAGATTTCCAATGCAAACAATAGGGGAAATTTACACTGAATGTAAATATTATCTATATTAACCATACAAGTCATTCATATGAATCATGTATCCTAGCGACACCAACCTGTTCTCAGTAAATAACATCCGTGCAATCTCTGATATACAAATAAATGTCATGAAATATCATATATTATGGTTATTTAATGGTCAAATCAATTTAGATGAATTATTCCTCTCAGTATAAACTATCATATTATATAATTTAGTGATAATACTACAGGGACTTGCGAAGAAAAAACTCCTTAAAAAAGTGGGTACCTAAGAGGAAACAAGGAAAGACACCTCGCTTCATTGGCTTATTTCTCATATATTTACATTTTTCAGTGTCGTTGCCTGTGATGACACGACGTATCGATTTTGTACTATACAGTCTAATAAATTAAAATGACGTACAATTAGGAAGCAGGGTTTGCTTATTTATATTCATATACTTAATCGTACAATTGCTGAACATTACATAGATATAAGTAATAAGGAAGCATTCTTTGAATATTATGAGGTTTTTATTTCGGTCAGGGTCTGATCAAATCTACCATAAAGCCCTTCGGGCTTTAATGAATTTGATCACGCCCCGACCAAAATTATCACCTAACAATACTCAAAGAATGATTCCAAATTCCTTTATTAAATTGATAACCTAGACATATGCAATCGGACCACTTTTATAAATGATTCTTCTTTAAGATCTCACCTCAGGTTTAATTCGTTTTACATCTTCATCAACAAACTTGTTGATTTATCGCGTAAAAATCTTCAATCGACAACTCTTTTATTTTTCCCATTATGATAATCATTCCTATGAAAGCGGAGATCTCGCGTGTGGTACTTTCGCTTTCTGAGAAGCCAAGGAGTTGTCGATTTTGAATGTTTACTCGAGAATTAATTTGTAACTAAAAAGTAACAGAAAAGTAACACCAGCGTTTAATCTAGAACACAACATGTGTTCATTGTATGGGAAAAACATCGGAATAGACAGTGTGAAGTCAAAATATTTGAGTTTTGTGGTTTTCTATACAAAAGAGTTCTACATTATGTCAGCCTCCAGTATATGGCGGACAATTTGATTTTTCTTCAAACGTTCTTTAAAGCTTAATTATATACTTTATTTTCAAAACAATATGACCAATTAAAAGCATTTTGACCACTTTTTTTAGTTCAAATGTACAACAGTTTATGATTTTTCTTCCCCATTAAAATTTGGTAGATCCATTTTCCGCATGGGGGCTCATACATGTATTTGGGAGGTTATGAATTGGGTTTTTGTCATGCACTGAATGATAAACACTAAAACATCGCGTAAAGTAATAGTAATTTGATTTAAAGTCCGAGACTCAGGTAATCGATCGTTAACAGAGTTAGACGACACTCCTCTTTTAATGATATCGATACATTTTGAATTGTGTGCTCATTATTTGGAGGATATTTTATTGAGATTGTTCCAGTATATGGTAATTGAGCATTTTTTGTTCTCCCAAAATACACGGCCATCCACAAAGTAAATGTTATATTTGTCAATCTTAGAAATCAGAGCCGTTTTCTGTATTTATTTTGCTTCGAAACATATATTGAAAGATGACACACCTAATGTAACCAAGCTGTTAAGACGAAATGGGTGTTATGTGAATCTGATGAATTTATTCATATAAGGGAAGATAAACATTGTATTTGAAAAATTACACATTAGAGGAAAAAAACTGACAAAAATATAGAAAAGAAAATTGAAAATAGAAAAAAGTTACCATAAAGCCATGTATGGGTTTCATTAAAAATTCAGTAACAATGTGTTTTAGTAAATAAAGTTAACTTTTGAACCTTATACACACGTTTAAAGTGTAAATCAGTTGCAACTTTACCTGCAAAAATACACTTCAGTACTGACAATGCAATAAAAATAAAACAAGACGAATCATTCATGCTGATATATAAAACATATTAATCTAATATACAAGTAAAATTCACATACAATAATATGGTGCATACTGGTATATCGGGTAGATACAATATTCTGGAAACAATATACTGCTCTAAATAATTTCAAATTGAAATTTAAAGGCATCTTATATTTACATATGATTTCAATATCATTAGTTAATAAAATTACAGATATAAAAGATCTGTTTCAACATGTGCAGTGAAACTTTGATTAGTATGCTAAATATTATGTTTGAACAAATTTTTTTTTCAAAATACACATATTTTTAATAATCGTTCTATCACATACCCTCCCGAAACTCTTTATTCTGCCCTTAGAATATGAAAAAAGTTCATTATCACCAAATAAATACACATAGAATATATACAATAGATTATGAAATCAATGAAACATTGCATTTTTAACATACGCAATTTTCATTGAAGAACCGGTTTTATTTCCACTCTGTTCAAAGTCCTCTTCATGAAAACTCCACTTTTAACATTAACTGTATATACTGAATAAAACGGTTTTTCAGTTGTAACATGCACTTCCAGTTTGCATTTTTCTTATGTTTCATCATGACCTTTGACTTTGTTTCTGACATACACTCAGTCACCAATCAAAGTGTTTTCTTCACTTTTACCTGTATCGTTTCTTATTTTCGGTTTGGTCTAGGTTAAGATGTCTTCCGAGCAAACATTAAGTAAGCTGAGTATCCTGAAGATGCACGAGATGTTAAGTCGTATGAAAACACGAGTTCTTTCATATCTTTCGGCCACTTTCTTTTTCCAAGCTGGTGGTTATGATCGGATTAAAACATGCAAAGTCTTTCAAAACGCTCGCACTGGCCATTAACCTGTGGATGGTAAAGTGTTGTAAGATTTACTCTGTATATTCATATGTAAAAATTCAATCCCCCATCTGGTCCAAACCTATCCCCGGGGGTCATGATTTTCACAAATGTGAATCTTAACTACCTTAGGATGCTTCCACACAAGTTTCAGCTTTTGTAACCAATTGGTTTCTGAGAAGAAGATTTTTAAAGATTTACTCTATATATTGCTCTGTAAAAATTCAATATCCCATTTTGGCCCAACCCTACCTCCGGGGATCATGATTTTCCCATCTTTGAATCTACCCTACCTGAGGATGCTTCCGTCCAAGTTTCAGCTTTTCTGGCCAATTGGTTTCTGAGAAGATTTTTAAAGATTTACTCCATATATATTCCGATGTAAAAATTCGACCCCCCATTGTGGCCCTACCCTGCCCCCAGAGGTCATGATTTCACAACTTTGAATATACACTACATAAGAATGCTTTTTCGTAAGTTTTTAGCTTTCCTGGCTGATTAGTTTCTGAGGAAAACCTTTTTAAAGATTTACTCAATATATTCCTATGCAGCAATTAAACCTCCAATTTTGGCCCTACCCTACCCCCAGGGGTCATGAATTGACTAAACTTTAAACTACATTACGATGCTTCCACACAAGTTTCAGCTTTCTGCCCAATTAGTTTCTGAGAAGAAGAAACTAAAGAATTTTCTCTATAAATCCCTATGTAAAAATTCAACCCTCAATTGTGGCTCCACGCTACACTCCAGAGATCATGATTGACCAAACTTGAATTTACCCTACCTGAGGATGCTTCCACACAAGTTCCAGCTTTCCTGGCTGATTAGTTTCTGAGAACAAAATTTTAAAAGATTTACTCTAATATTTCTATGCAAAAATTCGACCCCTCATTGTGGCCCCACACTACCCCCGGGGTCAGGATTTTCACAACTTTGAATCTACACTAACTGAGGATGCTTCCACGTAAGTTTAAGCTTTCCTGGCCACATGGTTCTTGAGAAGAAGATTTTTTTAAAATTTCGACAGACAAAATATGATCAGAAAAGCTCACTTAAGCCTTCAGCTCAGGTGAGCTAAAAATCATTATCACCAAATAAATACACATATAATATACAGTCAAACCTGTTTTAAACGGCTACCTTGGGGAAATTTAAAAAAGTGGCTGCATAAGACAGGTGGCCGTTCATTCCAGTTTGCGTACAGAATCATGTAAAACAATAAATTAACACAAATGCATCAAAAGACATGTTTTATTATAATTACAGATTTATTTACGTATGTTATTTGACATATTTTATACATTATTTATTTAACATCTATGTATTAATAAAAAGTGTTAGGGCTTTCTTTGTAAAAATGGTCCTGTGACATTTATTCTACGAGATGCCGCGTCATTGAACTGTTGAACCACCCCACCAAAATTCGTTTATATCCTCGTTCCCGGGCCGTTACATTAGACGGTGCTTCAGGACTTTCAGGGTATACATTGATTTCATAATTTTTTCGACACGTGTACTTATTATTATAAATATGTTGTAAATTGTAATAGGTCTGTTTCACACTTCAGTGCGCACAGTTGACCTCAAAAGCAATTTCCAAGTAAACCAAAAGTAAACCCCGAGTGGACCCAAATTTTCAAAAAGTAAACCCCAAATAACCCCAAAAGTTAACCCGGGGTTTAATTGGGATTTACACTGGTGTTAGGTTGGGTCTGATCGGTACTGTATAGCCAGATTATTTTCAATCTTTTATTACATGTATGGCACGTTCATGACACAAATGCTACGGAAGACCTCTTTACAACGAGATCGGCTCTTGTTAAAAGTCATTAATGCCACTGAAAGCACGATCATGTGTATATAAGAAAATACCGTGAAGTATATACATCATTATTTTTATCCAAGAAGACAAACAATCTTGCAAAAATCCCTGGCCCCATATCGCAGATTCGTAGTCAGAAAAAGTTGGTCCATTTCAATTGTAAAATTTGCATATGTTTTATTTAGATAATCCATTTGTAATAATTAGTTTTACGTTTCGTAGTGGCATGTATGTGTCCAGTATAAGTAAATGCATGCGTTATGGAAGACGTCAATGTCGTGTTTAATGAAAAAAAAAATAAAAACAAACACATCATACGTAGATACATAACAGTGTTTTTACACGTTCATCATTGATTACAGAATGTTTAACATACAAGACAGTGACATTTTGATAATGGTTTAATGAATTCTTTTTAAATTTTAGAGAATGGGGAAAACGTCTAATGAAGCAAAGGCAAGACTGGTACATATGAGGACAGTAGTTGAAACGTTTACAACTGTAACCCCGGATGGTATTACCACTGTCAAAACAACAAGAACAATCGACGAAGTTGTTCGTAAAAAAAGCAGGCATTTAACAACAAATCGAAAGGCTACAACCAAACGAAAACGAGCCTTGGAGCCCCCCAAATAAAAAGACATCAGATACAACCAAGAAATGTTTTCTTGAAAAAATGTGTAATGGAATCTTGTAACTTTAAGACTCACATCTTTTGAATTTTTATCAACAGTGTATTACTATTATTGGATACTGAGGAAATAAATTATGTAGCTGATCCAATCGCAGCGATGTAAACAAGCTCTTATAAATAAACGATAAACTTTGAAAGAAACACACGTGTGATCTTTGGTTAAACATTCAGAGCTTTTCAGAAGTTGAGGCACAAGTGCTCGAGTACAGTACCTCCCCAAGGATGGTCTAATCAGATCACTTAAAAACGATATATTTTACAGCATGGGATTGAAAAGAGATTTACAAACTTTTCAAGGCTAGCGTGATGGTATGGGAAGTAAACATGGCGAATGTAGAAGTTGACTATCCTGTTAGTATATACGTCCCTTCCTATAGTTATTGCTTTTAAAGGTTCAATGAGCTGTATTTTATTTAATTTCTTTTGTCCACAATAATTACGACAACGATACCTGGTTTCATGACTTGAATGCATTCATATATCTGCGACATTTTCATCAGCGACCTTTTCACTCCCGGTGAACATGGTAAATTTCCCTACTAACACTATAAATAAAACATTCCTTGCTTTTTCTTGGTTATATCTTCATTACTATATTAATAGCATCATTAATCACGTTCCGATTCTTGCAAGTCAACATGTTTTCAAGAAGTATATATGATGTAGCGTGTTCATTACCCGTTGAATGATTCAATCAGTTGCTCGCTAGATAGCGCCACCGCATTACCAAGTTTTCGTAATGAGATATGGGGAACGAAGTAGACAGAAAACCCTTGGCTAGCGAACATGGGACTGGCATTAGGCCATAAAAATAAGACAAGCTCATTTTTATCTCAGTTGCACTTTAACAGAAGGAATTTATGGTGGATAAATGAGACTGAGATCAAAAGTTACCACAGATAAGCTGGTCTCCTCAGTTTTCTGATTTAAGTCCAATCGAAAATGTTTCGCTAGTAATGAAAAAAAATTATTTAAAAAATAGACTTTAACTGATCTGCAATGTAAATGATCTGAAAACTTAAAATTATGTAATGAGATATTGATGTTTTATAATTTAATTTGAATAAAATCATTTTCATTCAAGATGTAGATGAATAGCATGAATAGTTTACATAATCTATCATGTGTATATGTAATAGTTTGAACATTTTGTACGGCGTCAAATCTACAAGAAAAATATATAAAATAACTAATCATCGAGCAGATTTGTAGGGAGTAAACAATACACTTTTAGAATGTAGTAAATAAAAAAAAATTTTCCTTTTTTATAAAACCATAGCATGAGAAAAGGGGATTATGGCATTTTTGCACATTGTTAGATTTTTACATAATTGAATTAAACACATCTTAATATTGTCAAATCTAAAGTTTTATGGCTATACGCTAATTCTAAGTATAGTATTTGTCCGTTTACAGTGATGCCATTTCAATAGAAATATTACGACGTCGTGTTTCACATACGCGACGTTAACAGTGTTTAAAGTAAAAGTGATCAATTACGACTGTTAATTAGTCATTTAATTAACGCAAAATACAGCACTTTGTTATCAGTATCTTATCATATTGTTTCATAAAGTTGTATGCGTGCATCTATGGAATTCATTTATTTCAAAAACAAAGGTTGTTTGTTATTGTTTTCTTTTTTTTTTAATCATAAATAATTTAATTCTGGTTGTAACGCGATTTCTGATTGACTAAAAAAAATTGTTTACGGTATACGGTATACAGTACCAATCAGACCCAACCTAACAGAAAGTAAACCCCAACTAAACCGTGGGTTTACTTTCTAGGTTTACTCTGGGTTACTTCGGGTTTACTAGAGTGGACCCAGAGTAAACCCAGATTAAACCCAAAGTAAACCCAGAGTGGGCACAGCGAGTAGACTTGGTCAGAAGTATACCCCTGGAAGCAGACGCTAACTGTGAATTCGGAATATACAAGGGGCATAAACTAAAGGCAGCAGGATAGTTAGATAAAAGACGGGTCTGCTTCACACTTCAGTGCGCACAGTTGACCTCAAAAGCAATTTCCAAGTAAACCCAAAGTAAACCCCGAGTGGACCCAAATTTTCAAAAAGCAAACCCAGAGTAAACCCCAAGTTAACCCCAAAAGTAAATCCGGGGTTTAGTTGGGGTTTACTCTGGTGTTAGGTTGGGTCTGATTGGTACTGTACACCGTATAAAGAATATTGCCTACGTCACAGTTAAACTAACGTCAAAACGTATCAATCTGCCTAACGTTACGTTTGAATTTTGTACAATTTGACGTCATTTTTATGGTCAAAAGACTGTTTTCATCTACAACTAATAAAAAAATTAAATTATAAGGAATGAATTCAATATTTATTAGTTTTTTATGATATAAAATGGTTTAGGACAGTTTACGCTTTTTATAAACCGCTTCACGGTTTATAAAGCGTAAACTGCCCAAAACTATTTTATATCGTATAAAACTAAAAGATACTGAATTCATTCCTTAACGGGGCATAGTCACGATTTTTGTCAAGAACTATTTTTCCGGTTTTAATGTTTACAATGCTTTAGTAAGGCATTTTTAATATGCAACCAAAGTTTAAGTATCATTCGTTCAGTTATAAGCGAGTTACAGAGATCACAATTCTTCGCTAAGTAAACAAAGCTTTTGTTTACATTTTGAATGTTGAAGTAAAAATTCCATTTTTAGACCTAAAATGAATGTGTTAAACGTTTATGCTTAAAATGAATTAGATAATAGACAAATCAGTTTGAAAAAGATTTTTTACTGGTATATTGAATCTATGTAAACAAAAACAGGGAACGAGCCTTGTTTACATGACAAAGAATAGTGATCCCTGTATCATGCTTATAAATCTACGACTGACTCTCAAACGTTGGTTGATCAACAGGTATGCATTACAATTTTGTTCAAATCATGGTCCCCGGGGGAAGGGTAGGGGGGTAAACTTTAACATAGGACTATATAGAGAAAATGTTTTAAAATCTTCTCCAAACAATTAGGAAAGAAAAGCTCAAGTTTGTGTAGAAGCATCCTCAGTTAGTGTAGGTTCAAGTTTGTTCAAATCATGGTCCCCGGTTAGGATGGGGCCACAACGGGGGGGGGGGGGGGGGGGGGGGTAAGGTTGACAATGGTTTTCGAGGGGTGTCAATTTAAATCGTTACCCTCCCAAGCAGGCACTATTTATTTTGATATACTGAATGTCTTAATTCTATAGAAAATTTTACTGCTTTAATGTAGAAATGACATGAATTCTACAGTGAACCGTACGCGCATAATTTACGTGCATGTATTAATTCGTTGTGTTACCCGTTGCCAAGTGTGTTGCAAACGCTGAGGGTAATAGAACGGATTATCAACTGCGTCTTAACCAATCAGATTTCAGTATTTAACATGAAAGCATAATAATATAGAATATAAGTCATAATCAGAAGTTACTCGTCATACAACATTGTTTATCCATTGTACAACTTTTTGATACAATTATACTTGTAGTAGCAGAACCGAACTATCCTTTAAAAAGTTTAAAGAATAGTTTCGGAAGTAACTAGACTTTAACCTGTGCACACAATAAGAAAAAAGTAGTTAGTTCTACAACTGCCGGGATCATGCCCCTTACACCACCCTTTCTGTTCAAAAGATTTTTCCATTTGACTTTATAGGCAGAATTCATGCATGGAAAAGAGTGTCCCCTTCCCTGGATCGGATGATATTGATCCCCTCCCAATTTTAATAAATTTCACATAATTTAAAATGGTATTTTTTTTTTTGCGTATGTGGGATATGTTTACTTTCCGATCGCTTCTAGACACATTTTTTTTCAAACTACTGTGATTGTTTTTCTACAATTGTTAAACTTCCCCCATGCCTTTGCTTTCACATTTCGGGCGTGCCCACACCCGAAAAACAACATCCAGACACTTAAATGTATTATTTGTGTGTGACAGCAAATGTGTAGGTTTAGAATTATAGAGAAAACATGCAGTATGCAGAGACTGATTTCGTGTTTTGAATGTGTATTTCATTAAATGCACCGTCAGTGCGCTGTCTTCTAGTTCTAGTTATAATAAGTCTCTATGTGTCTACAGCATTAATGTAAATAATAGCATATATGTAATTTGTGATTTACATAATATTTATGCCAGTACAAAAAACCCCAAAAACAATAGTATAGTCAAAATAGTATGGTTATTTTAATTCTTGAGTATTTTTAAGTATTTAGCCAATCAGAGTGCGGCGTTTAGTCGCGCGATGTTTTGACTACGTCATTGTAACTGTCAACTGTCAACAAGTTTGTAAACACCGAATCTGGTTCTCGTAACATGAAGAAATACCTTGACAACATCAGAATAGCTGTCCTTCAACATTCAAGATAAGCAGTCTGGCATATTTTTATTATTATATGAGCCGAAATGCATTCATAGTTTTCAATCCATTTACAGGAATGTGCATAAAATTTACAATGTGCTTGTAGGTGTATTAAAAGCTGCTGAGAAAACAAAGTCCTGTGAAAAATGTGCAATCTCATGGCTATTTTATTTAATTTTCTAGAGAGTTAATTGTTATTTAATTTATTTTTCTAGAAAGTTAATTGTTTCAAATTAATCTAACTGTGCTCATGCTTAGTCATATGCAGAGCCACTGTAATATATTTTCTCTTTCCACATGCAATGAGTCATGTGTACTATTTTTCTGGATGACATGCTGAGTCGTGTGTACTATTTTGCTGGTTCACATGCATAGTCGTGTGTACTATTTGTCTGGTTCACATGCAGAGTCGTGTGTACTATTTGTCTGGTCCAAAATCAAAAAGCAACTGCATGGCTGGATATTTAGAGGGGCGGGCAGAGATGAAAATCTAAACTAAAATTGATTATATATACATGCACATGTGCATTGTCTAATTCCTTTTGTTGAAGCTTTCTGGAAGAAATTGCATTTTTTAAAAATTTGATTTCAAACCAGGGAGTGGGTGTATAGTGCGTCGAAACTCTTTTCTAAATTTTGATCTTTAGGTCACATTTCACTTTATAACTTTTAACACTGTCTCAAATAAGAATTTCAGATAAAAGACTGTCAACTAATCCCAATCCCCCGAATTCAACTTCCCCGTTTTATGCATACATCATTTATTCATGTACACGTTAACAATTTGTTCATGGTTCACAAATTAATTTATAAGGTTTATTACCAATCTGTCGTTGTATAAAAATGTATGTAAATTATTTTAAACGTGTACGTATATTTATTTGGATATCATAAAGCAAAGTTGTCATCCAAAGTATCTGCCCTATGATTACATGTAACTCGCCCTACACTTTCGGCCATGATGTGAATTAGTCAACCCATGTTTTTTTCCGCATCCCCGTTCTCTAAAGTTCTTTCCATCAAAACTAAAATCGCATCAAAGAGGCACATTTTATTTATTAACTTTTTTTTGTATTAACAAAAGATGTCCAATCCAATTTATCTGCCAGCAATGCATGATGAACTCGTCCTACGCCATGACGTTAATTAGTCAACCCGCGTTCTTGGTTACCCAGTTCTGGAAAGTTCTATCCATCAAAACTAAAATCGCACATTCAAGAAACGAATTTGCTCATTTTATTTATTCAACATTTGTCAAATCTCAATTTTATGTATAAAATAGATAAGTTCCCAATAAAAATATTCACTCTTTACGTAATCATTCAACATTATTTCATTGCAAGTATATATTTTGATGCAAATTCCTACTGACTTGGATCCGCCAAAGCGTGTCCACAACCTTACTCTCATTTTTGCTATTTCGGAATGGTTTATCGAAAAGGAAAGTAGGTTTTTAATTTATTTCACAAAAATAACTTATCAGGTAAAATTCAATTATAGCATACGGGCATCAACTCACATGTGTTGAAATACCAAAGGTGTAAGCAGTTACTCTGGTACAGGCATTTCGTAGTTTATTGGCAAAATGTCTTAATTTATAAGTATAGATATCTATACGATTGCACATTATTTTTAAAAGAGTGTTCTACCTTTAGTCGTTATACCCACAGCTCCATATCCACGACTATTGAAAACATGATAAAAGTCAAAGTAATACATGTAATATATAATATTAATTACATAAGAATACCGAGTCTAACAAAATAAAACGTAACAATTACCACTGAGTCATGGGTTTAACATTAGCAATACAATTTAAAACTAAAAAAAAAATATGATTGTTTGTTCAGCTAAAAGTACGTCCGAAGGCATGATTCACTGATGCTCATAAATAAAAGATGTTCGAACACTTCCTGTGTAAATAAAATGTGTACGTTCCTGGAAGTATATTGATACGCTTTCTCAAGTTATTTAGGAAGATGGCGTACAATGTTTAACACTTTCTGCTATTAATTACATCAAGGAAATATTTAAAGTTTTTGAATAATTGAATGTACTTAATGATATAATATTGTTGAGCGTTTAAAATCCAAGTACCTAAGTGTATCGTATCTTAACTCATAGCAACTTATTGTGATGACCATGTCTTGATGCAGCATACATAATAAAAGTTAAAAATCAATAAAAAGTGTTTGAATGATAGCAAATCCAACGATGGAGTTTACACAACTGGTTTAAAAATGTTTGATTTTATTTTGTTTAATAATAAAACTAATCATTCATTGTACCATGAGCATAATGTTATCATCTGGGTTTTTTTTTTTTTTTTGTTGAAATGCTAAAAAAAAACTCTACAGTTGTTTGTTTGAATGTGGAATATACATGTAGATATTCAACATAAACACATACGCATTGTGTACTAATGAATAAAAATTAGATATCAACAAATAGTATGCTCATTTAAAGATTGTATAGATTTGTTTAACGACCTATTTGGAACAGTTATAATGAACGTGAAATATCACAAGAAAACGATTTATTGGACAAGGAAGGAAGGCCACTTAAAGTCTTTTGCAGAATTAATACTTATATATACTCGATATATGAAGTCACTATTCTTTCCTCTGTCTTCAATTCTTAATGTAGAAAGTATTATTTATAAGAGATATAGATACATTCTTATAATCTGAAATATTTAGAGAAGCGTTTTGTTTCATAAACTCAATTTCCCATGGAGTCAATAGGGCGATTTCATTAACTAGATAAGGGTGTAAATTGCTTGTCATTGTACAGACAATCACTTTAGCCCTTTAAACAATTAGTGTGCTAATTTGAATGTTAGTTCCATATTAAAACATTTGACCTTAAGTATTACCAAATGACAGAATGTTTAAACGATTGAAGTGGTTTTGAACAACTCTTCTCCATGAATGGAAAAATTACAAAACATAGGATGTTTTTAAAGCATAATAAATTTTACTTTTCGCCATAATGTCACATCAAGTTTGCGCTCTGTTAACGTGGATGAGTCCATAAAAAGATCAATTTTATTAAAACCGTTAAAAGAGGTATTAAAAATGAAAATACACCAAAACACACCGTATGTGAAATTTTATTGATTTGGAGAAGATAACTTTCATTTATTTTATTGCTTTGAGAAATATTAGATTGGAAATAATGCAGAGACCCTTGATATAATAGACCAGTGTTTGTGATATTTATCTTTACAGTTTAAACCTGGCTGTTTTCATTTTTGCTGAAAAGCTTACAACTGTAAATATATTTTACTTAGCCATTTTCATTATAGAGTGAATTTGGTCGAAGGGAATTATTTTTATCCACAAATTTTTTTTTTTTACACTTTAACAATTTGCAATTAAAATTGGAATATATTTGATATAACCCATGCATACAATGTAATGCATTTGAGACGGGCAAGCTTTTAAAGAAAGCTTTTACCTGTTGTATCTTATATATGTAATTTGTCAATTTATCAAGTTTTGTATTATAATCAAGCCCGTTGGATTATATTACTCATTTTTTTTAAAACTTCAAGTGCGCCTGCGTGAATTATAATTTTCGGTAAAAAATTATATTTTAAGTCAGAAATGACACGTTATGAAACTGAACAGCCTCTTGGACGGCCTGATCACATCATGAGTGTTAGGCTGCTCAGAATGTAACGCAATGCAGGTGAAAAACTAAATCATGGAGATTAAAAGATTGACAAAAAGCTTGCAGATATTTTGAATTATATCTATCTATCTATCTATCTATCTATCTATTTATCTATCTATATCTGTCTGTCTGTCTGTCTGTCCATCTGTCTGTCTGTCTGAAGTCAAAAAGTCCGTCTAATGATGTGTTCATTTTGTTTCAAACAAACAGTGAACATGAGTGTTCAAAAAAAAATTTAAGTATCTGAAAATTGTATACTAGTATAATTGTTTAACTAATTTACATTTCATAAAAAATAGTTATTGAATATATAATCGACTATCCATCAAAAGGGTATGATAATAATGAAGAAATTGAATTGAAATGAACAATCAAATTGCTAATTTAGTCATTATAAGATCATCTCACTATTACCATATCGGATTATATAAACACATTCTAACACACATGTATATCGGCTTTCCTTTAATGATAATGTCAAAACCACGATATTGATGGAGATTTCAATTTATTGCAAGTTTTTTCCTGCATAAACATGCCAAGGTTATTGATGAAATGGAAGATTAATCTAACAATTATTGTCTGATAGAATTTCAGTCCCGAACAATGTGGACCACATTGACAATTTCGGGACTACATTTGTATCTTTTGCTTCATCGTCTTACATAATTATAGAACCTGCTACCCAAAACCATATTCTTCAGTTCTGTTTCTCAATTTTCATTTTTTGTCCTATTGATTTATATGATCGGTACGCAGTTCTCAATGCACTAAAGCAACGCTTTATAGATAGAAATTTATTTGTTAAAGCACACTTGTCTCTGAAAGTGGGTGGCAATTAATGAAATATAGTGATGAATCTTTTATGGAATAGACTTTTCCAAATCTGCTTAATTGAGGATAGTGGAAACCATAGAGCAATGAACCGACCTTGGGCTACATTATATGAATTAATGTATACTTGAGTGAATACCCTGTTACGTGTAAAACCATACAAGAAGGTTGGATGGTCAATAAATTACCAATCAGATCTACCTTAAAATGTTTGATATGATATGTTTGACTAGAAACAATATTAAGTTTAAATCAAAAGAAATTAGCATCAGAATTTTAATAATTTCATTTATCTACAGATATATTAAGGACTTCTTCTCAAGGTATAAATGTAGTCTAAAAATGGCCACGACTATACAGTACTTTTAAACTTTTAAGTATATACAGACAATTAGAATGGGTATAAAAGGGTAAGTCTTGAAAGAAGTACGTTACTCAGCCATGACTACGTTTTGCTTTTGAACATATTTTATTGCATAAACATATACAAATGGTTCGAACACAAGTTCTAACAACTTACGAGGTTCTTACCAATGACTATGTGGGCATAGAGCAAACCCATGCTTTTTCTTGGGGGGGTGGGGGTGGGGGCGTGACTAAATATGACTTATGTAAATGCAAATGAGACCTGGATTCACGCACGATATGCCATTTCTAAGTTCAACAAAACATATCAATATATCTTAATATGATAACTCTATATAACGCGTCATCTTATTGGTCTAAAAAGTCACGTGAAAGAGCAGACAAAACGTCGTGTCTCCCGAGGAATAAATATCATACTCCACCTCTTCGGAAATGTCGGCGTTTTTTATTTAAATGGTATGAACAAGCTGATATGAGACACGATGTAAACAAATATGATTTAATCTAAAATATTCAATCCTTTTAATTCACTTTAGATATAAAAAAGACAATTTAACTGTCGAGGATTCGAGTTTATGAAAGATAATAAAAAAATAATATAGAAAATCAAACATGCACGACGTTATTGTACGGTGGTTGCCATAAAACAAATGCTTGAGATAGCTTTTAAAAATCAGTAACCAAGAAAAAAATTCTTGGCCACGAAATAAATATTGTGGTCACGGAATAAAATTCGTTTCCACAAAATAAAAGTCGTTCCCACGAATTAAACGTCGTTCCCAAGAAATAATAGTCGTTCCCACGGAATAAAAGCCGCTTGAATGCATGAATGTTTGAGGAAAACCTAGAATAAATATAAATAATAGAATTTACTCCCAAAGTAAAATCATTTTTTGGGGGGGGTGGGGGGGTGGGATCTTCATATTTCCCTCACCATCATGAAGTAAATGTATAATTTGGCAAATGCTGCAGCTTTAATTTCAATTATATACACACAACTCCTTTTAGTGTAGAAGCCTGCATTCAATGCTCCATTGCACTATACGTTGAGGTGAGTCCTTTAAATCAATTATAAACCAGTTCTCAATCACAAACCAATTCAACATGGCAAACACATACCCATACAACTCATGCCCAACCAAAATACACCGAATCCACCCCAAAACCTATGGCCCCAATACTGTCCATGTCTTTAAATATATTAAGTGGATTATCCATATATAGTTGTGGTCAATAGACTGATTTAAGGCTTTTCTCTGGATAATAAGCTTCAAAACAATAGACCTAGGTTTCCAATTCAGTCTTTTGAGTTGCATTTGGCTAAAAACCTCAAAGAGCTCAAAGAAAACAATCGACAAAAAAAAAAAATATGAAATGGGAATGATGCAGGGCCCTACATACAATTACCTGCCTTTAATCACAGATTTTCTCTCATAAGTTAGGTGCCAAAAGGAAGAAAATATCAATAAAGGTATCTCTGTAGATGTATTCATTGATCCTTATCAAAGTTACCATACACACAATTCGATATTGTTATTCAAACTGGGATAATTTTTATTGTTTAGCTCACTCATGTCAGGATGATTGCATTTCAAAGTATATGCGGCAAAACAGGTGTTTAATTTGCAGAAGATAAACTTCAAGGTCCTACAACTATCATTAAAATCTTATGCCAATAAATAAATATTTTTTTTAAAAATATTAATTAATTATTAATAAATAATAGATATTCTATTTAAATTGCTGTTTGGGCTTTCTTTCTATGTATGGTAACTGTGAAATTTCTCATTTGTAATTAATTTTAATTAAAAAAAAACAGAGTTTGGGTGAATAAATCTTCAATTTTTGACAAAGATGATAGATACATGTATATTTACAAAATACAGTAAAACACGGTTATAACGAACACGCTTATAATGAATTGACGCTTACAGCGAAGTGTGTTTCATTCCCCGTGACCTAATTACATGTTGTAAACTTGACGGATATAACGATTTACGCTTATAACGAAGTAAAATCGCCCGTCCCTGGCACTTCGTTATAAGCGTGTTTTACTGTATATAGGGTCATTAGGTAGTTCTTTGCTTTATGATAAATTATAAAAACATGTTTTAAATGTAGGTAATTACTAAAGCTATTTGACATGCTCCTTCTTCCTTTTTTTCCTATGAAAATAGGAAGTACTGAATATATTAATTTTTTTTTTGGTAAAAGTATTGGCAAATATACAAGTAGGCACGCGCTCAGGAGGAAATGCGTAATGAATGATGAACATAATTGTTAATACATGGACACATCATATCCGTTGTTAAAACATAAAATAACATAGCTTAAGATTAAGTAAAACATTTATTTTTTGATGCATAGTATTTTTCACTTTATAACATGCATACATTATCTGCCACTATTCAGTTATGTTCTATTTTATTTTCTGATGATCGTCAAATTTCCTTCTGTAGCAGTTTGCTGTCGAGTGCTTTCATCATCTTGTAGCCTATGTTATTCTTCATGTTAGATTTCACATCAAAGCAATCGGTACATTTGATTTTTTTAAATATTAAAATGGCTCATTCTATAATTGAATGCAAAAAACATACATTTATTCATCGTGTATAGCTTCAAATAAAAAACATTGCCCTGGAGATAGAGGAAAAGAAGAACGACGTCATCGACAATGTCCATTCTACTGGCATGCGGGTTGTTGGAATTTCAGTCTCGAACAATGCGGACCTCAATGTCAATTTTAGGATAACTCCTGCTTCGTTGTCTTAAAGACCCTGTTACTCCGAGCAATCAAACAGTATTTAAGCAACCTTAAAAGTTTTAAAAATATATATTTTTAAAGTATATGATTGAATTTTTTGACGTTTAGCAAATCTAAACAGCTCGTAAAATGCCTTGTTTTTATATCAAATCTATTTTATCATAATCGTTTAGTCATTTTTTTTAACATTAATTTTGTCTGGGATTTTCTATTTTGTTATATTCATGATATTGTACTTATTATGATCATTCTATATGGCATTGAACTGATTAATTAAGTAAAAAAAAAAAATTCAAGCTTGATTGTTTACTTCCCTTAAAGTTTCAGCAATTCAAATATAAAAAAGGGAGACAAAACTTTACACCTTTTTAGGTTATGGTACAATTCTCGAATGTGTAATTGTTTTAATGATTACAGAGTGTGGGCAAGTGAATCTTCATTTTAGAGAAAGAAGATAGAAATAGCGCCATAAACAAGTATCTTTGCTGTATGATAAATTATAAAAACCTGTTTAAATGTAGGTATTTACTAAAGCTCTTTGACAAGCTCCTCTCTCCTTATTTTCTCCTATGAAAAAAGAAAGTACTGAATATATTAAAAATTAATTCTGTTTGTAAAATTATTGGCAAATACACAAGCAGGCATGCACGCACTCAGGATAAAAAGGGAGAGGAATTAGGTTTCGGATTGTTCGGGTATAGTTTTTGGATTCCCAGAAATCACCCATACCGACCTAAAGTTTAAATAAAGTGCTTTTTACCATCTAGAGCATTTTAGTCTTATTGTCACCGGATATATAGAAAACCATATTTTCCCCGGTGATAGTTTGGTGGAAATATCCTAAGGGTATTTTACCCGGGGCTGCTACATATACTTTGTAGCAGTTAGATCCTGCGTACCAGCAACCGAGCGAGTTATCCAAGAGCATCAACACACGCCGATATTGCAACCCAAGAGCATAAGATTCAACCGCTTGTTACGACCATATACCAACGTCGCTGCTTTTTTAGTTTTGGACATCCCAGGACTTGCACGGACATACTCTACACCTGGATTCCATCGAGCATGTAACAAGATCGGGATGACGTCACCCTGCGAACACTTGTTCTCGTTCTGTGTGTTTCGTGTGTGGATTTCTTTGCCATTATGCTAATATGCTCTTCTAAGCGACCGATCTATTGCATTCGAATCCTAGGAAAATGTTCCTGGTGTGGCGACCGACGACAAAGGTTTGTTTTAAATATGGTTCAGCCCAGAATGCCGTGTTGCAGTTGTGGACCTTCGCAATGTAGAACACATTTTGCATTATCCGGCCGAGACCTAAGCAAACGACGCTGAGATACAGACCACGCATTCTCTACAAATCATTCCGGTGATCTTTTAGACGAGGACGTCGAACTTTCCCAAGCGCGAGGGAATTATCATGGAGTGAAATATTGACAAACTAATGTTGAAGACATTTTCGTGAAATTTGACTTACTATATTATCTATTTTCAAAAGAATTCATAATTGTATCTTTCCCTTTGTACAAGACAATAATTCACTTTAGTTATAATTGCTTAATTATTTTATTAACTCTTATTACACCTCACCTTTGATTTAATTGACTCACTCAAATTGAAGTTTTAATCTATGACATATGTCACTCGTGCTTAAGTGCTAATTTCTATTGTGTTCAATTCTTATATATATTGTGATATACACCGTTGTTAGAGGGAGAGGAATTAGGTTTCGGAATGTTCGTGTGTAGTTTTTGGATTCCCATAAATCACCCATACCGACCTAAAGTTTAAATAAAGTGCTTTTTACCATCTAGAGCATTTTAGTCTTATTGTCACCGGATATATAGAAACACCATATTTTCCCCGGTGATAGACACATCGTACCCGTTGTTGGAACATAATTTAAGTAGTTAGTTTAAGATTAAATGAGGTCTTTTTATGTAATTATAGTATAGTATACTTTATAATAGATGTGCATTATCTGCTACTATTTTTTCAAATCAGTTATGATCTATTTGATTTTTATGTTATCATCAAATGTCTTTCAGTAGCAGTTTGCTGTCATCTTGAAAACTGTTTTTTTTTTTCGTGTCAGATTTCACATCGAAGCGTGTAGTACATATATACATTAGAATGGTTTGTTTTTTTTATATTTAAATGACTCATTCAATAATTGAATACAAAAGCATTCATTATTCTTCATGCTTAACTACAGATAAATAACACTAAAAACACTTCAAATCGAAGAAAAGAAGGACGACAGCACCGTCTATGTACACTCCAGAGGTATGTGGGACGTTGAAAGTTCGAATTTCAGTCTCAGACAATTCGTACTACATCGGTAGTTCAGGGATTGTCTTCTGATTCATCTCATTGAAAATCCCTCCGAAAGATCTTCTTCAGAGATGCTTTTGTTCGTATATATATATACTAAATCTTTTTGACAATCTCTCTCCTCTCTCTCTCTTTGTTATGGAAAAAGAAAATAAGTACTATATATATATATATATATATATATATATATATATATATATATAATAATTGTTCATTGTATGAAACACTGACTCATTTACAATCGTGGAAGGAAAAACCCGAACGTGGTGAATAACGAAGAAAATTGTTAATACATGGACACATCATATCCGTAGTTGAAACATAAATTAACGTAGCTTAAGATTAAGTATTTATCAATTATATTGTGATACAAAGCCTTCGAAAACGTCAAGGCAAAACACTATTTAATCGTATAATAAGAACAACATGGTCAAATATTCCCTTTTCCTTATTATATACTGCCATTTCGATTTAGGACGTGACGTGTACGGTAAGTTTGAATTGATTTTTTAGTTTGCAAGCCCACATTCAATTTACACTTCTATTGTATGTATCTGTACTGTCAGGCAAAGGAAGAAGAATCTGTCAGTGCGTTTTTTTTCCAAAAAGTATTTTAAATGTGCAAAGTTTAAGATTTGTCTTCTTATATTTTGGTAAAATTTTGTTTAACTATTTTGCTATTTTTTAACACATAGTTTTTAAAAAAAAAATTCAATATTATGGATTTGCTTGTTTATAAAAAATCAGGTTGGAAATGTCAATCGGCAGTGTATATTTCAAACAAAGTCATGTTTTGAATGCAATTGCAGTTTTAGGGTTTCTAAACAATTATTAAAATTAAAGTTAAAAATAATTATTGACCTATTTCATATCGATTTTTGGTCGATGTTCGGTTTTTTGTTTACTTTTGAAGTTGTGCTATTTATAGTAACATTGGCGATTTGCCTGCCTACAGCCAGGACTTTGCTTCCAGCAGAGCCCGGCTAAAAAGTGAAATGTTACGAAGTATTATAAAAAGGCCGTTATTTTAAGCATCAATTCAACTTCTATGGTTTTTTTCTCTCAATCTGACTCTTATTTCAATTCATTAACTACTTTTCATTGTGTTCTCTCTCTCTCTCTCTCTCTCTCTCTCTCTCTCTCTCTCTCTTTTTATATAAAAAATCGAAATGAAATTTATTTTTTTTTTTACAACTTTCTTGATTTTGACATCGCTAAAGGAATTATAAATACATGTAATGCATCAAGAAATATATAAAGAAGTTAATTACAAATGCACACAAACATATATCGCATGATTTTATGCTTACTAATGTGATTTATGATATAAATGCAATTTATACAGTTTGTACAAAGCCAACCATTGCATTTTTACTGGCCGCCAAGAGGAAATGTTTTTAAAGTAAAAAGTAGATGAGAGTATTTAGAGATCCATAGTGAACGTCTAGTTAGCAGACGCTTTGTCTAGAGAGAGAGAGAGAGAGAGAGAGAGAGAGAGAGAGAGAGATTCTACGCAGCAATGTTAACGTGTCCCGGAGCTTAAATACGGCTGAAAAACGATTTTTTTTTAAACAACAAAAATTAACTTTGACCGGGAGTATTCCTTA
This sequence comes from Magallana hongkongensis, assembly GCA_016163765.1. Lineage (NCBI taxonomy): Eukaryota > Metazoa > Mollusca > Bivalvia > Ostreida > Ostreidae > Magallana > Magallana hongkongensis. The sequence goes on from WFKH01011925.1 coordinate 62,041,568, forward strand.
AAATCTAAATTACATATATTTACAACAATGTTAAACATTATTTTTGATGCATTTTTTTTTCGTCATATGTACTTCGTTGTCACGTGACGCGCTGTCCTAACATTGTACATTTTCTAAATAAATCGCATCGGCGCAGGTGATTAATGACATTAAATCATCAATATCTTAAAGAAAAATCCTTTGTTATGTCATATACTTTGAAGTTCTTGCTTGGGATTGAAATAGATATTTCGTTTATTAAAGATATTGTAAAAACACTTCGCCAAATCATCAAAATAAAACACATTTTTACTAATTGAAAGCGATTTACTTAAAATTGGGGTAAATCCGTTGGTTTCCAAAGCATGATTCACATTGGTACTTATATTCTCTATCAATTTAACGTAAAATATTCTTAAATTGTATTGATCTTTCACCTGCGCCAAACTGTTTTTACATGCATTAAAATTTCTTCATTCAGTTGTTTACACGTAGCAGAGAGAGTCTCCAAACCATTAATTAATAAATAGTCTTTTACTTCAAGCGAATCTTTAAATCTATCTATTATTTGATACTAATTATTAATATGAATACATTCTATAGTCTAGCATTAAGGGCAGCATTTATGTAAAGAAACAAGAAGTTTTATGACTGTTTTATTATAATTCACTTTTAACGTTACGACACATTCCCTGAGAACTATCGAATGGAATGCAGATCGTGACGTCAAAGTTTATTATGACGTCATATTGATTGAAGTACAGACAAGTGGCTCTCTACACATCGCTCTGGGAAGCCTTAACATTCCCGCGTAAAAAGATAAAAAAACTTAAATGTATTTTTTTTTTTAATTTCAATCATTTTGAAAAACAGAAAAAAACTAAACTAAAAAGGATTATTATGTTTTGCGTTATGTTTTATGCTACGTTCTCACTTTCACGATTCGCAGCGCGATTGAAATTGCGTTTTTAATCCTAGAGTAATCGTAGTAATCGCATCATATCTCAGCAGATCTCGAGGTCTGTCGTGACAATCGCGTTAATCGTAGAACATTTTCAGACTGTCAATTTGCTTTTTTCTACACTCAACACAATTAATTTTCAATCTTAATTATTCGTTATCATCGTATCAGATTGCACTGCATCGTAACTAAGCGCAGCACGTCGCATTAAATCGTGCACCTCTAATCGTAATGATCTAGATTAATCTTGGAGGAGACAAATACAACGCTGCGCTGTGTTCGGTTTTGTTGTGTCAATATGGTCAGTCGGGCTATCTAGATATATTGTCGGGGTCGATTCGTAGCTCAAAAAGTGACCATCTTCCATCTTGATCGATCGTGAAAAGAATGACCATCATTGTCATGCTCCCTCGCAAAAGATCACATCAGTTCGTGATTAACGTATCGAAACGCATTCGAACGTATCTGCACGTACACATGCGTCTCAGATCGGGGACTCTTGTCGTGATGTTCGGATCAGATTGAGATCCAATCGGAAATTCTATATGGACAATCTTTTTGGAACGTATTTCATCGTATATAAACGAGCAATAAGATCGTAACAGATCGCATCACCTGAAATATGTCTACTGTGACGTTACGTATCAAAGCTCAACAAATTGCCTAAAATGGTACATAATCCATAAAAATATAGAGAAGTTCCACGATAAGTTACGATTTGTCAATCGTAGTGTTCGTTACAGATCGCACGACATCATATCTTTTAGGGTGATGCACACAGCTTTGTCCGTATGTCTTTGATTATTGTTGAGTTGATTTATCATGTAAAAAAATAAAATTTCTTATTTCAAATATTTTTGTTTAGAAAAATAAACAAAGCGTATGCAGACTTCTATTGGACTCTTGTGTCATAATTCTTTCTTGTTAATTGTTTCTTGATAAGGAAATACCTGTCATATGAATGCAGATTAATAACACTTCATAATACGTTACATGCCACATATAATCTTCTTCCGCATTTACAGCGTGTTTCGGGTGTGTATCTATTATAAATGAAACTGTGAATAAGAGAATGAAGTGTCATGCTTCTTTGTTTCTAAGCAAAATGATACAAAAATATAAAAATACTATAAATGTATTTTGATAATGTTTAAACATGTTTACTTTTTGCTGATACACTGGCGTTTTTTAAATAAAAAAAAATGATTAAGCTTTCTGCCTTAATTGAGAATATGATTTTTAGTGGGGTAGGACTACTGATCACGGGGAGAAAAAAGAAATCAAAATGTCACATACATGAAGTATACAGGTTCAAGTACGTAAGAAATAGTTTCTCCGTTGATGTTCAATAATAGATGGGTCCTCCTTTTGAGGAATAAACACATCTGTAGCTTTTCAATTGTTGTTTAGTTGAACTGTGCGTTGGGGCATTAAATGATATTTCGAATAGGATTTGCTTCATTAAGCAAAATAAAAATTTAATCCAATTATGTCAACGATCAAAAATAATATTAGTAGAATTCGTACTTTAATTAAAATGGAAGTTATGATTTTAAAACTCAGATTAATATTATGAGAATGAGTAGTTAAGATACACAGGTACATGTTAGTCATTTTCCGGCATCCTTATGAAATGAGAAATATTTAAAATTTGAGTTTAAGGATACGTTTACTCAGGGGTAAAAAAAACATCACTAACAGGAACAAAAACTGCATGTACTTATTGTACATTGCAGCACTATAAAATTAATGTATCGATTCCTTCAACAATTAAAAATAATACTAGTAGAACACTTATATGTATATGACTAGGAAAAAAACTTATTATTTCAAAAGTCAGTTAATGTTATAAAAATGACTAGTTAAAAATATACATGTACATCTTAGTCATGTTCTGACAACTAGATACTCTATCTGATGAAATGATAAAAAGAATTTAAATATGAGTTTTGAAATACCCAATTTGTCAATATACAGTCTTAAATCTACTAAATTAAATAAACTTGCTAACATAAAGTAATACATCTACTGACTTTGTTTATGTTCAATTCCAAAATTTATTTTAACCCCATCTCCAATTATTATGATTAATATAAACTTGTATAAAGAATAACTTGCATTATTTTTAGGTCAAGGAGCATGTGATGGAGAAAGTAAGAATTATTTCCTCCTCAGCTTCTCTCCCTGTACTTTTTAAAATTCCAATCAGTTTCATGTATTTGATTGACGCGATGAAATATAGATTACTTTACATTCGTCGATTGATCATTGTTGTATTTTACTATTCATTCTTTTCAGGCAATGTCCTGGATAGTTGTGATGGTCGCGTAATCTCAAATAATATCTTCTATGTTGACTTTAGTTTAATCAAATACCAGTGTTCATGTTCTTTTACCTTCGCCTTCAATGCACGACTTTTTTATTCCCTGTCTCGGAATCCTGGTTATGATGACTGTGGAACGGCAATACGAATCAGTGACATTAACGGTACCATTTCTACAATGCAATGTACGTCATTTATACCTTCAACATTTGTTTCTTCGCAAATGACTACCGTAGAGCTGTCTTGTGTTGATTCTACAAAGTGCGGTAATGCAGGATACTGCTTACGAATTCGGTCTAACAGTATGTATTTCTAAAATATCATTTCAATATTACTTACATTTTATAAAAAAACCCTTATTATATACAAACAGCACATAAGTAATGATTTATTCATTACGTTCCAGTTCACACACTCAATGCTTTTAAAGTAGTATGGGGCACCTCCATGTTGTGACGTACTATTTATTGAAATGAAAATAAAATGAAGTGTGATTTTTATTAATAATTTCTTTCCCAAAATTGTCACCGAACAGGGTAGTGCAGTGGGTTAGAAGGTTCACTACGAGTCTGTAAGTCATAAGTTCGAATCCCGCTGGGGATTTTAAAATGTTTAATTTCCAAACTTTTTTAAACGTATTGTAGGGTTAAATATTGTAAATTTGAAAATTCTTACATAGTGAGGTATTTTGATTATAATGTACTTTAATCCACATGAATATCGATAAATGTTCCATACCACCCTATAACTCAACACTGTTAATTTCACAGATGCTTCGATAAACGTAAATGGATCTTGTCAATCCATACCCGTTTCCATGTCATCAAGTGAAGCAAGCATTACTGCCATGCGAAGCGTTCCGACACAGACGCAGAGTGGTTTGACACATTCAACACAATGGCACATCAATAAGACAGACGTTACACCGTTTACACTGGATAAAGGTTGTGTGTTTTTGTTCGTAATTTTTTTTTAACTCAACATAAAAAATGGTTGCTAAATATATTTGATTAAGAGATACATCTTCACCATGTATACGTAGCAGATATTTAATATCCGACTTTGCTAGTATCACAAATTAATATGGATAACATAAAATTCATTTACTGACATTCAATATATTTGTACATTACTATACAAATAGATATACATATCATCGTTCTATGCAAATTCAATCACAAAATATTGTTTTATTTCCTCAGCATATCTCAATTATATGTACCCGTGGCCTCGTTTTTTTTCTGCAAACAAACTTTCTAGGTGTTCCCTAAAACAAATAAACATCTTATTTGTTCATTGCTACAAACATGTATACATACATCATCATTTAATGCAAAATTGATCAAAAAACACTGTTCTATTCTCTAAAAGTATTTCATAAACATGGACCCGACTCTTGCTTTGATCGAAATCTAGCCCTAAAGAGTTCGTTATACATGTGTTGATATATTTGCGTGAAATTAAGAACGTAACGCAGTCCGATAAAAAGAAAATAAACGAATGGAGTGATATTACTAAATGGATGAAGAAATAAGGTATGGGCATGACTTACTATTATTGCTTCACTTATGCATGCATTTTCCCCTCATTACCAGTCAACATTACATGACTTTTGGCTTATCGAACTGCAACAAGCCGTGAGATATACTAGCGGAAAAAAGAAACTGTGCATTATAAAATTTAGTATAATTTTTCTATATCTATTGTTTGTATTTATAAAATTTAAACAATCGATAATGGTATTGTTTTTGACAATATCGGATGGTAACCGTCCGGGTGCACGGACTTTTTCATGGTAAGTGAGCACCTATTTGAAGAATTTGTACGCCCGAGTTTTACGGGCCAATACTGTTTGGAATAAGAACTGTAAAGGATTTGTTTAAACTTTTTTTTTGTTAAGGAAATCACTTTAGTTTCAACAAAATTTACCCCTATGTTATGCCACGACTCAACGAAAACCAACGTAATCGTGCTGTTGGGATGCTGCAAGCTGGAATGGCACAAAATACTGTAGCAAGACACTTTGGAGTTCATCGGAACACCATCCAGTCATTATGGAGACGTTTTCAACAATCTGGCAACACCCAGGATCGACCGCGCTCTGGGCGACCTCGTGTGACGTCACGTCAACAGGACAACCACATTAGACTTGTGCATCTGAGAAATCGTTTCCAGACAGCAAGTTTGACTGCCCGTAGCATTCCAGGGCTTCGACCAATTAGTCCAAGAACTGTGCGTAATCGTCTGCGCGAGCAAAACATCAGACCAAGACGTCCAGCGGTGCGCCCAGTACTGCTTCAACGTCATCGTAACGCCAGACTAGCGTGGTGCACACGACATCTGCGATTCAGAATACAGGACTGGGCCAATATTCTGTTCACTGACGAATTCAGATTTCATTTTGATAGCGTTGTAGGGTGTATCGTCGCGTTGGGGAGCGTTACCAGGACGCTTGTGTTGTGCAACGTCGACAATTTGGTGGAGGTATCGTTATGGTGTGGGGTGGAATATCAGCACGTGGAAGGACCCCTCTTCAAATTGTCAATGGAAATCTCACCGGCGTACGCTATCGAGATGAAATTATTCAGCGTCATGTGATACCCTTCATACAGAGACATCAAAATCATCACTCTGCAGCAAGACAACGCAAGGCCACACGTTGCACGTGTAGTGAGGGACTTGTTTGTTCAACAGAATGTCGATGTCTTGCCTTGGCCAGCTGTTTCCCCCGATTTGTCGCCGATAGAGCACGTCTGGGATGAAATGGAAAGACGTCTACGCCGTTTACCAAATCAGCCAGTGACATTGGCTGATTTAGGCCAGGCTTTAACCAACATCTGGAACAACATTCCTCAAGCATTTCTGAACACTTTAGTGGCATCAATGAGGCGTCGCTCTCAAGCATGCGTGAACGCAAATGGTGGTCACAAGCGTTTTAATTTTGTTTAATTTTAATTCAATTTCAAATAACAGTGACTTTCGATTGTGCTGAAATTGACCTTATGCGACGTTGACATTACTGTGTTATGAGATGTTGTTACGAATACATGTGTTAACAGAATTACAAAAAATAAAATTTGTTCATTGTAATTTTTAAATGTTTTTTCATATATTAAATAATGCACAGTTTCTTTTTTCCGCTAGTATATATCGTTGGCGAATAAAATTACTGTATACAGTGTTATTTCTGCCCCGTGTCTTTTTCGCCCTTCTTCACTTGCAAACGTTTTTGCCCCGTTTTGAATTTGCCCAGAGGCAGTAATAGATACGCTTACTAATTAAACAAATTGTTTTTATATTGTTTTTATATTCGCCAAGTCTTGTGTTTGCTGGCTGACAACGAGGGGGAAGGTGCGAAAATTAAACGGGGCGAATATTACCCCTGTTTACAGTATTTGAAGGAAAGGACACAGCTACATATGTACCCGATTGTTTAAAGCAATTATGATTGTTTCTTAAACTAAAATAATCTTGAAATCATACAACATTTTGACGAAATAGATGTACTTAGTAGATTTGTTATTGGTCATTAAATGATTCCCGTGCTTTTAATGCTTGATTTCAAATGTATATTCTATAGCAAGAGGGACAACTGCAGTTGTAGCCAGGAATATAACAAGGGAATGAAAAGTTGCAGCACCTCCAAACAGAGGCAATATATACCGTATATCCGGTAATTTTCGCGATGATCTAATTTTCGCTTTTTTCGCGATCTCATTTAAATATCAAATTATTGAATACGCAGAAGTTATATTCTGTATTATTTTCTATGAGAGAATTTTTAAATCGCAAAAAGACTGACGCAAATTAAAAAAGCTACACATTTTTCCCATTTTCGCAAATTTTGTGACACGCAAAAACCCCCAAATATACGGTACATTAAACTATCAGAATATAAAAAAAATGTTGCATAAACAGAATCCTTGTTTGTTTGTAAATTCATATGTGTACATGCGTCTTTACAAAGTAAGGAGTGATTCATCAATGAATCATATCATTTTAAATTGCCGATGCAAGAAATCAATTCCCCACTTGGCTGTGCTTTTTTAAAAAAAATTCTGTTATGGGAATAAGCCGTCTTTTTAAAAATATACATCAAGCAATAGTTGGGTTATAACATCAATTTAAAAAAAAATAGTTTGTGGAAGTTTTAGATCTCAACAAAGTCAATACAATAAAGATGGCTTACAAGGATAAGTTCTCAAATCAGGTCCATTTTGAGGGGAATTGTAAGTTCAAGTGCGTTAATTTTTTGATGCAAGCAAAAATACTAGCTATCGAGCATAAGGATTATAATGATGCTGCATTTACAAAATATCTTTTGAATTAAGCAAGAGATGGTCTATTCTCGGAACTGGCCAGCTCCTAGAATCTATAACGAGATGATTATACTAGTTTACCGGACAATTTTTCATCATATTTTTTTCTTTACTACAGAGCTCCAAAATAAAGAGGTGAGTATAATTTATAATTGAGAAAATTAGTAAAGTATGTAAACACACCGTTAGTATGTATAAATACACATGACTATCTGGTTACTTTTTATGTCACCTACTCATTAAATGTTCTTATAATTTGTTTGTTATAGTATACAGAAAGACAGAACACAACTTTCTCACAAACTCTCACACACAGCAAGTTGGTATAATGTATTGATAAATACCTACATATATAGATACACACAGTACAAATATTCTCAAGAAAAAGAAGAAAATCACAACCTTTGTTATTATTGTGTAAATTAAATATGTATACAGGAAAGAGACAACTCCATGATGACCATCTCTTTTTAAAGTCTTCATTAGTAAAAAGTTTCATTTCAATACTGTAGTAAGTTTGTAAGTAGGACATTAATGTTGCAAAACATAACTTTAAGTCTTTTCTCGACTTTTGAAAAATATATTTCTTTACCAATATAATTATCAAATTAACTACATAATCCATATCTGGATTACCTAATAATATACTCTGGATATCAAATGTTATTCTCTTGCCAGATTTATTAAATATATAGTCAGACAAATAAGTCCAAAGACTCAAGATCAGTGGACATTGGTAAAATAAATGCTTAAAAGTTTCAGGTTCCAACCTACATATTGAACATAGGTTATTGTTTTTTATCTTAGAGAGATACAAATATTTATTTGTATCTAAAATTCTATGAATTATTCTGTAATTAAACCATACCAGTGTTGTATCTTGTGTGATTAACCTTGAATTGCTATATATGTAGTTCCAATTAAAGTCTGGTTCAAGATTTAAGTCAGTAGCCCATTTAGATTCACATATTGGCCTATGCTGTAATTTAGAAATAAAAAAGTCATATAGTGTTCTTGATCCTTTTTTATCTTAACACAAAATTTTGATACATTCCAACTGATATGGTTTCACTATTAATTCATGCGAAAATGCCTGATACTGGGCCATGAACTTAATATAGCCTTTTTTAAGCCTTCATAATTGGTAAAAGGTAGCTTAATTAGGTATTCATTTGTTAATTTTTCATAACTAATAAAATTTCCCTGCTTATCCAGCAGATCATACAAAATATAAAAACCCTTTTCATATAAAGACTTGTAAAAAATATAACTATTTTGCACACTGATCATCTCATTAAACCACAAAGGTTCTAATAAGATATCACGTTCACATTTTGGCTTTATTGAGTCCAAGAATTCAGCAAAGTAAAAAAGAGTTTCTTTCCAAAATAGATTTGATGTTGAAGTAGCTTTTTGTTTAGCGTACTGTGATCCAAATTGTATGAGATGAGCAGTGCTACAATTAATTATTTCATTGAAAAACATGGACCATTCCGAATTAGAGTGAAAAAGCCTTCTTATCCAAGTAAGTTTAAGATATTTTATATATGTATCAATATGAATCATTCTACATCCACCTTTCTCATAGTCCAACTGTAAAGTTTTTCTAGATACTTTATCAATTTTATTGCCCCAAATATATCTGTAGAAAACCTGCTCTAGTTTTTTAATCCACTGAGAATTTGGTTTAGGTAAGATTGTAAATAAATGGGTAAACTTGGATAAAAATAAACTTTTCACAACTGTAATTTTCCCAAGAGGAGAGATATTTCTCTTTGACCATTGTGTTATTTCTTTGTGTATCAGATTAAATTTCTCATTAAAATTAAGATGTTCCACGTTTTCCAGATTAGCAGTATAAGTTACACCTAAAACTGTAAAATGTTCACTTGCCCACTGTAGCCCAGTATTTTGACCAAGTAAAACTTGACTGTTAATCATGGACCCTATCCAGATTGCTTTAGTTTTATTTCTATTAGGCTTAAGCCCTGAAAATTTTGAAAACTAAAAGAGTAGGTTGAGGGATTTTTCTGATCCATCTTAAGGTACCTCACTACACCCAGACTTATACTTTTTCAGACACTACGTCACAAGATGGCGATTTAAATGTTTTGTTAAACTGTTTATATCGTTCGATTCGGTTGTATATCGTCGTAGCTCAGTGGTTAAAGTATCAGGCTTGTGAACCGCAGATCATGAGTTCGAATCCGCCTGGGGCTTTTGTTCATGTTTACTGGATGAAATTTTTGAAAATATCATTTTTTATCCAAAATTGCCAATTTTTTCGCCTATTTGACATATATACTTCTTATTCATCATGTTGTCTATCATAATCAAGTAATTTTGTGCTGATTTGAGAAACTATTTGAAGGTGTAGTGAAGTACCTTAAAACAAAACTGTATCATCAGCATACTGTTGTAGGCAAATTTTTTTCCCCTATTTTAATACCTTTAATATTTATATTTTGTCGTATCCTGTGTCCCATGATTTCGACACACAGGTTAAAAATATATGGGGAGACAGGATCACCTTGTCGACAACCCCTTCCAATTTCAAAAAATTCTGAGAAGATCCCATTCTGGATAACACATAATTTTGCCTTATTGTATAGTACTGATATCCATTTGATAAGTTCATGACCAAAATTAAAAAATCTTAAAGTATTGTACATAAATTTCCAAGATATGGAGTCAAAACCTTTTTCAAAGTCAATAAGTAAGATCATGCCTGGAATTAGTTTTTCTTTAGTGATGTGAAGTACATCATATATAAGCCTAGTATTTTCTCCAATAAACCTATCTTTGAGGAAGCCCTTCTGGTTATCATGGATTAAAAAGTTTAAAACTGTCTTTATTCTGTTTGCAACGCATGCTGATGCTCTTTTATATGTAACATTAAGTAAAGATATCGGGCGCCAGTTACCTAGGTGTTCTCTTGGTTTATTTCCTTTTGGTAGTATTGATATTATAATACCTTGTTTTTGAGTAATAGATAGTTCCCCTTTACTAAATCCAAAATTTAAAGATCTAATCAAAAAATGGCCAATATCCTTCCAAAAAAATTTAAAGAATTCTGCAGAGAAGCCATCAGTACCAGGGCTTTTATCGTTTTTCATTCCCTTCAAAGCAGCGAGGACTTCCTCTTTAGTGATAATACCTTCTAATTTACATGACATATTATTATCTAGTAAGTTAACCTTTGTCTTATTAACTATTGTACTAATATCTACATCATGTAGTTTGTTATCACAACTTGAGTACAGATTTTTATAGAAGTTTTCAATTTCCGACAGTATGTCGGATTGATTTGTAATAGTATTACCATTGCTCTGCATAAGTTTGTTCACTGTTTTATTTACATAATTTCTTTTTTCTAAACTTAAGAAATATTTTGTAGGTTTTTCTCCATGCTCAATCCATTTAAATTTTGTTCTTACAAATAGTACTTTGATGTAATCTTTTCGAAACTCCTCCAATTTAGTTTGAACAATAGATAATTTTTCTAAAATTTCTTCGGATTGACCAAGGTTTCTTAATTCTTCCAGATGTTTAATTTCTTCTTCAAGAAGTTTAATATTCTCATTTCGAATTCGCTTTTTATTGGAACAATAACTTATTGTAATTCCTCTTATGCAAAGCACTAGTTGTTCAAAAAAGGATTGATCATTGATTGAAAATAATAGATGTTCGTCCTGAATAGAAGTGACCACTGAAGGATTGAAGGGAGGGGCAATATATTGTGCTTTTATTTTTGATAATGTATCTTTAACTAAGTCAACTTATGTTTTGTCATGAAGAAGCGAGTTATTAAATTTCCAAAAACCCTTTCCTTTTTCGAATTTAGATAGAGAAATGTTGAGTTCAATCATTGAGTGGTCTGATCTATATCCAGGACAAATATCAGCTTTGTCTACTAAAGACATCAGCTCACTAGAAATTAAAAAGAAATCTAATCTAGCTTTTTTGACCGGTTTTATCTTAAACCATGTAAACCTCTTTCGTTGTTGATATTTCAACCTCCATGGATCAACCAGACCATGTACTTCTTTCATATTTAAAACTACATCTCGTGCTTTTTTGTTGTTAGTATTGATATAATTGTAATAGTCTAAAATTGTATCTTGGACAAGGTTAAAATCACCTGCCATTATAATAAAGTCACCATCAAAATTAGTGACTACATCAAATACAGATACAAAAAAATCTGGGCTGTCTTTATTAAGGCCATAAATATTTACCAGTAAAAAAGTATATTAATTAAACAATTCGACTTCAATAGCCAACAGGTTACAGTCATTATCCTTAAGTACATTTTAGACTTTATATTCAAAGTTATTTTAAAAAAGTATGGCTGTGCCTCTGGCATTCGAAGCACTTGGAGAGATATAAACATCATGCCCCCCAAAAGATCTAATTTGTGCATAGTCATTAGCAGTAAAGTGTGTATCTTGAATGAACACTACCAAGTCAAAAAAGTACTGACATTCCCATTTTTTACTGATAAACTTAGACATATACTGACAATGTACTGACATTACTGATAAACTTAGAAAAGTACTGACGTTTTTACTGACGGTACTGAGAAACTTAGAAAAGTACTGACAAACTTAGACAGTTCTCATAAACTTAGAGAAGTACTGACACTTTTTACTGACGGTACTGAAAAACTTAGAGAAGTACTGACAAGTACTGATAAGTACTGACCCCATTGTTTTTACTCTTACTGAATGAAATTTTACCTATCTTTTTTCTTTTATGTCATTTTCACCATTAATTAATTAAGCTACCTAGATACAGTGTAAAGTTTATATAGACTGATATTAATTTTGAAGTATTAATTGGGTCTGTTATATTTAATTTGTTTAATGTTAACAAAAAATTATGATTAGAAAAATTGTCATAATTATAAAAAAAGGTGTAATATGGGGCTTTATTTGTTACACATAAAATTGTGCTGTACAAATAGTAAGGGGGTGGAATTGGAGTTGGATGTTTGCAAATGACTCGGAATGCCACTTTTTTATGTTCAATTTTTAGACGTAAAAAATCTTAATGTTTTAATTCAATATGTTTTGCCATATGCAGCTAATCACATGTAAAAAAAATTCATGTGTATATAAAATTTGATGCGGGTTACAACGTAAGGCTAACCGGTAGTTAGACCTACCGCGCTAAAAAAAAAAAAAGATCAACTATTACGAGGTGCATGGTGACATGGTAAAGTCGTGTTAACTTTATACCAACATTGGTACAGTTTGTCGGAGAGAGAGAGAGAGAGAGAGAGAGAGAGAGAGAGAGAGAGA
>WFKH01011925.1:62054552-62085681 GCA_016163765.1 Magallana hongkongensis
GAGAGAGAGAGAGAGAGAGAGAGAGAGAGAGAGAGAGAGAGAGAGAGAGAGAGAGAGAGAGAGACAGACAGACAGACAGACAGACAGACAGACAGACAGACAGACAGACAGACAGACAGACAGTTTGCATTGATTTTGAATTAAATTTACTAACAGTTTACCCGGGAATTTATTTCCAAATTAGTAAACTTGCAATCCTAATTTCATGACCAATTCTTTATCATTCCGCGGCCATGGTAAGAACATACACGACATACATGTAAATGTGTAAATGTAGTACAAGTGTTTTCTCTACATGTAGGAGTTTATATAGACACACAGAGAGAGAGAGAGAGAGAGAGAGAGAGAGAGAGAGAGAGAGAGTTTGCATTGATTTTAATTAATAGTTACTAATAGTTTACCCGGAAATTGATTTCTCATTAAGTTAACATGCAATCCTAATTAATTTTCATAACTTACAATGTATAATTATTAAGATTAACTTAGAGCGGTCAATTTAATCTTTTATCCATCAATGTTTTACTTTACACCAGATCAATTGATCAAAGAACCTGAAAACACATGTTTAACAACTGGTTGATTGAAGTTAAAGTTTTCAAAGGAGAGGATGTTGACATTTTTTTTCACTCGGTCAGTGGTTATATAATAGCTACTGTACACAGTCCTTCTTGACAATTTGCAGTGGACGGTAGCGAGATTTGGAACAATGAGGTGTTCACGTGTACATGTATATATACACAGACTTCCTAAGATCCGAGTGGCCAGTAAGTGATTATATAATAGCTACTGTACACAGCCCTTCTTGACAATTTGCAGTGCACGGTAGCGAGATTGGGAACAATGAGGTGACAGACACACGTGTACTTGTATATACACACACGTCCTAAGATCTGAATGCTCGGTACTGCTAAACAATAATGCAATATGTTGTGTTAACACCCCTTAATACTTTTCCCCCAGTTTGTCAAGTAAAGAAAACAGAATTTGAAAATTTTGATTTATCAGTTCTAAGAATTTTAAACATGAAAAGGAAGAGTTTTAAATTCGGAACATCATTTAATTACACAGTGATATGAATTAAAACTTGATTGCTCTCTTATGTTTTTCATTTTTCAAATAAAATTTAAATAAATGTACAATGTATGATATTTTTTCTAATCTTAAACCCGAAACATTGTTTTAAAATCATGCATGTGAGTATTTACGTTACCCACTACCGGCATTTGTATACATGCATTAAATCATTTATGAACTGTATCATTGCTTTATATGTACATGTATGAAGACAATTCTATACATTAATGTATATGAATTACTGAACTGGACAATGCACACTGTGAAAAGTTAAAAGTGTCAAAGAACCGGACTAATCCCCCCTTCCGAAAAAATCAACTCTCTCTCTCTCTCTCTCTCTCTCTCTCTCATGATTTATCAGGAAAAAAACAATGGCTATCATCGATTGCGATTTACATGTTATAGATATTAACTAATTTGCTTCCTGCTAAATAGAATCAACAGACATTTCATTGAGACTATGTTATTCTATGCATCATTACACCAGGCAAAAATGTCAAAATATAGGTGATCATTTCAATCGGTGTGTGATTATCTGCACGTGCTAATTATGTTGTGTTATTATGCGTTTTAATTCAGGCAGGTTACATGGGTCCTCCACTTATTTTTTATTTTACAAATTACAAAACACGGTCATTTGTTTAAATACATGTAATAAGATATATGAGCGGTTTATCGGTATACAAGTCTAACTTGATTTGTGTCAATGTTGAGTCAGATGTCTAGATAAAATCTAGTCTCCTCAAGCTTCAATGTGGATGGATAGGGTTCATTTCTAGATTTATATTATATCACAAAGACAAAATAACTAATAAACACGTTCGGCCTCTGTCCCAAGCGCTTCAAGCTTACCGCAATCATAAGTATACGGAAACACAGCGATTTAATTTACTATGTAAAATGCGTGGACCCCAAAATCATTTCAAAAGAGTAGAAATGCCCAGGGGTTGGGGGGGAGGGGGGTCCAGATCCCCCGTAAATCCGTGCATGGGTAATACGGGTATTTTGAATGCTAATAACTAGGTGTTTTTATGGGTGATCAAGTTTATTGATGCTCAAGAGTGTCAATTTTTTAAACTGACTTTTCGTTTCTAAATAATTATCGAAACTCAAGCTAACAACATAAATATTATAAAATCCGCCAGTTTCTTTTTTTCAAAAAACAAGGCTCAGTTTCTCCTTCACTTATAAAATTACATATAAAATTGATATTTTCATTCAAGGAAAATGTTATTAATAAGTTTAATAATCGTTTAATTCTTTATTATAATTAAAAATACATTATTTAATACAATTTCACACCTTTTAAGCTCTAGCGGAGTAAGAACAATGGTGTCAGTACTTATCAGTACTTGTCAGTACTTCTCTGAGTTTTTCAGCACCGTCAGTAAAAAGTGTCAGTACTTCTCTAAGTTTATGAGTACTGTCTAAGTTTGTCAGTACTTTTCTAAGTTTCTCAGTACCGTCAGTTAAAATGTCAGTACTTTTCTAAGTTTACCAGTAATGTCAGTACATTCTCAGTAAATGTCTAAGTTTATCAGTAAAAAATGGGAATGTCAGTACTTTTATGACTTTGTAGTGGAAGTAAATAGAACAATTTTTTTGTTTAATGTAGTTCAGAACGTCCCTTTTTTCCATTCCTGCAAGTCCCCTGCAGTTCAAGGACAGAATCTTAATACTCATTGTAAGCTAGGACACAGTGCATAAACACATAAATATGTATATATTACAGTTGTAGAGTAGTGTACATTTTTGTGTCAAAAAATTCAAGGGCGAGTTGGTTTTATACCATTCAATACTCCACGTCTAAAGAAAAAACTATACCAACCTGCGACGCACACACACCATTCACTCTGAGACAACCATATAGAAGCAAGAAAAACACAAACAGAAAGAAAAACGATCACAGTTAATTCCATTGTAGAATATTTTTGCGTTGGCCAGTTTCTGAAAGCTACGACGCCGCCACCGGAAGTTGCCGTTGATGTCATAATATCAATAAGAGAAAGCCGCTCGGAACGGGCTATTTATTTCCGGAATTGTTTTTCCCGCAGTTTCTCGGTGACATCGTCAAATATGTCAAATCGAATGCGGCGTTTTCCATATTGTCCGTACACATGTCCATTGAAATACCATGCTGATGATATCCGTTGGTCGCTGCTTAGTCAGGAAATGAGGGTCGCATTATCTTTGGTGACGTCATCGGTGATTTTGACTACTCTGATTGCTGTCTTAATATCGGACCTCTTTCGCATTATGGTTGTCTTAGCATCCATGTTCCGCATTTTGATGAGAATTAGTCTGGGTCCTTCTTTTCCTCCTGGAATTCTGTGAACAGCTACGACGTCCAGTGGGTCTATGGCAATGCTCACGCTCTTTGACAAAGTGTCATTAATGGAAGCAAGGGAGTGTTCACCTTTATTTTCTGCGATTCCGTGAAATTTTATGTTGTTTTTCCTAGAATATTGCTCGTTGTAGTTTGCTTTTGAGAGAGCGTTTTTTACCATGGTCTCATTTTCTTCTACGTGTACATGAATTTTGTTCAAGGCCTCGCTTTGTTCTTCTAATTCTTTTCTAAGATCTCTATTTTCTTTCTTTAATTCTGAGATTCTATTATCGTATTTCTGTTCTATGTTTTCTTGATGATTTTGAAAAAAGCTTCTCAAACAAGCATTTTATTAGTTTTTTCACATCATCTCCATTAATAGTTTTTTTAGTTCCTTTATTTCACCTAGTTGAGCGTGTACTGATGCCCATTCACTGTCACCCGTTCTCACCCGGTAGTTGCTGGTTTAGTAGTTTTTGGTGTTAGAAGTGTTGTGGGTGTTTTTTCTACTGTTTTCTCAGTGTTTAGGCGGCGAGTTGTAACACCTTCTTTCGGCATGTTGAAATATTGTTTGATGGTATTCGGCCTATTCATGTAAACATGTAAACACTGTGGATCTATATTTAGATCGTGCGTGAACAATACCCGGTGATATAAGAAGTACTCACTGCGTCAGAGAAACCTTTCTAAATCCACCTTTCCATGAAATTTTATGAATTTCAATTTAAGATATTTAGTTCCCGACTCACTATACACAGAATTGGAAAATTTCGACGTTCTCGCTAGTCTCTAGCTCTCTAATTTTGGCCACAGTTGCACCGCTGTTACTGACCGTGATCTACCTGGTCAAGCGCCATATTTGAAAATGTTCTTATAATTTTACATTTCCTGAAATTGGTCAACGACGGATCATTCCATTTACATGTAAAACATACCAGTCCACAATTTAGCAAGTCTAATAGTTTTTAGTATCACGTACATCTACTTTGCATTTTAGGAATTTTTTAAAGCTGTAACATATCATTTTAAGATAACGAAACTACTCAACATTTCAAATTAAAAAATTGAATGTCTTCCTATATCTTTAATTATAGTTCTTCCTTTTAATGAGATCAATATAGTAAAACAAAAGGTCACAACCATCCAGCCCTCTTAAATGAACTGTTTGAGGTGGATATAAATAACCAAGCTTGATTTAATAGGAGAAAGTTTCAGCACACCACATATAACAAAAGATCAACAATCTCACTTCTTTTGATGTTATTGTACAAATCCATCTTCGTCTTGAGACTGTGAACATTCTAATGTTATTTTATGTGTATCAAGCTATAAAACGTATACTTTAAGGCAAGCAGTTAAGAAAGAAAAAGGATTTTTTTTTATTATAGTAGCACTATAATAGCACTTTAAACAGGAAAAATAAACTTCCAATGACGTTTATCAAAATCTAAAAGTTTCCGTGACTCAGCAAAGTTTTTTAGTATGAAAGCCCTAGACCAATTTTATGCCAATTATTGAATCTCACATTTTGTAATATTGGAAGTGCTTGTAGCAGACGACAAATCAGCAGGAATGGGGGGTTTAAGGTAAAGATTTAAGTTAACAATGTGAATTGAAAAAAAGTTATAAAAGAGATTTACTAAACTGCCTCTATATGGTTATTAGTAACTGAAGGTGATACTGAAAATTCAAAAGAAAGATTGGGCATTTAAATGGTAAATTCTTTGAACAGATTTTGCGGCTTCATATTTTAAGAATTTGTAATCCACTTTACTCGCTAAAAAAAGGGCAATTTAATTTTGATGAATTTCTCATCTTAAAATCCACAATACAAGCAAGTGCTAGACGGACCGGGTTTAATTTTTTCTGCACTGAGCGACTGTATTCTGCACTCTATTTCGGTTAGAACTATATGAATATTTGTGTAACATTAAGAGCATTTTAAAAATAATTAAGATAAGCAGCATTATCGCATAATAAATTGTTCCCGTTAAAAAAAAATGTTTCTCAATAGATTCAGAAAATGTGACATTCGATGTATGGTTTATACTCTTAGGATTCCAAGTAAAATTTTGTGCAAAAAAAAAAAAAAAAAAAAAAGCATCGCGACTGGATTAGAGGCTCTTTGTATTACTTTGTGGGGATTTGCTTACCCAAAATGACCAGCAAATTTAGTTTCTGTATTTGGCAGGAGCAAATCTGAACTCAGTCCAATCTTTAATTCGCTAAACAAATATGCATTCTTTTTTTTCTTTTTTTTTGTACCATTTTTGCACTTTTACATGTAATTATAAAATATAAATGTTCTTTATTTAATTCTCAATTATACAGACCTGAGTTTTATCTGTGTCACTCATGTAAACAGGTTAACTTATTTGAATCAGAAATGGATCCAAAGCGGCTTACTGGGTTTTACAACAACTCCGATAAATTTTAGTCCTCTGTCTAATTGTTGGGGATTTTTAGATGACACTCTTCACCCAATATCCCGAGTTTTCCGATTTTTAAGAAGTTACTTATTCAGGTGAGAGAGAGAGAGAGAGAGAGAGAGAGAGAGAGAGATAGAGAGAGATCTCCCAAATAACTAGGGATAGCAATCTCTAAGCGGTTAACCGATTACTCGGTCGGACGGATGATAACCGGTTACAAAATCAGTAATCGGTTAGTCGTATAAAATAATAAAAAATGTATATCTTTATGCAATTTCAAAATTAATTTTATTTTTTGTCTTTTCAAGTTAAATTGGAGACCGTATATACCCCAGGGCTGAGCTTTGGGGGGGGGGGGGGGGGCGATTTTGTCGGTAGGTGATAATTATAATGATTGTTAAAACAACATGTCACTGCCTTGTCTGTTCATTTTTGCATAAAACAATAATGAATTATAATAATAGCCCTGTTGAGTACCTTAACAATTATCATTATTGTACCTACGTCTAATGTGTTTATTTTACTTTTTTTTCTTTAAAAAGACATCAATTTATTACATAAAAAATGCAACTGTCTAAAGAGGATATTTACATGTTACTACTATCCGAAAGGATAAACATTTCGAACGGAGATTTATAACTTGCCATTGACATACTTTTTTATTCAGAAGTCGAACTGACAGCGAAATTGCGATATGCGGTAAGTGAAAATATTTCATGACTGTTCAAGATTTTTTAAAAATAATTATCATGAGATATAATTTTATAACATATTTTGATTTACGCATAAACAGAATATTCCTATGGGGCTTTCCGTGTTTATTTATATTATTATTAAAAATAATGATAACATTTAAAAAATCTGCATATTTTGATGCGAGTAACCGATTTATCGGTCGGAACGAATTGTCATTAATGATTAGCAAACCTGCAATCGATTGCCATTCCTAAAAATTAGAAATTATTTCTTCACAAAAACCAACTAATCTACATAAATGCTGTCTCCTTAAAATACCAGGAAAATGCACTGGCATACTAGTAAACTTCTAAGTAGTAAGTACCAAACGAGGTAACCCTAGGTGTGGCATTTAATGACTATCGGAAACCCATGATACACCAGGATACCGTTTTAAAAGATCTTTCCGTTTTTATCAAAACAAAAAATCGCTGACAAAACTCCGTCGAGAATAATTGGAGAGAACGAAACAATAGGTATTATTCTACCACATAGTAAAAAAAGTCCTAATAAATCCACTCATAAAGATAAACTCGTAAAAGGTACTTTGCTTAATCATTAATGATACGATAAACAAGTCATTTTACATTTAGCTTACAAACTTTCTCTCTATCTACAGGTACATGTATGCATCTCTCTAACATAAACAAAATCAAAATAAAAGGGAAGTAGGAATTAATAAAATTATTCATTTTTTGTGAGTGATTTATATACAATAAAGCTCGAACTCGGAAGGAAAATCTCGACCAAGATTATATATCGGGAAGAAAATTGTAAATGCATGTATGTGGACACGTCATATCCGTGGATAAAACCTCCGAGAGAAAACACGATCTTAATAGTGTATTATTAGAACAATATGATCAAGACTGTTTTCCTTATCATGTTTTGTTACTCTTATTTAGGCTGTGACGTTTGTGGTAAGTCAATTTGCTTGTTCTAACCATTTACATCTCTAATGCTTGTAAATTCGAACATCATCTGATTATGTATATTACATATTTCGGATCAACATGCTACATGTAATATATTGCAATCATTTTGATGATTATTTTGCGCATGCGTTGACATATAATTGTAACTTTTATTTTCATGAACTTGTAAGCAAATGAAACTTAGAACTGACAATTTTGAAAAGGAAAAATTTGCTCCAGAAGATATAACAGTAATAATCATTACTTATTGTATTGTTGTATAAGGTATGACTTTTCTCCAAATAAAATAGAGTTTATGAATTTATTTTTCCCACTCTGTTTTTATCTATAATATATTTCCGTATGAGGAAGCTATAACTTATGTAATTTGCTTGACGTACAACTATCACTCCATCTTTCGAAACAAATTAAATAAACAAATCAAGACTTTTGGCCACCAGCGTGACTTTAATTGTTACATAACATTGTAACATTAGTTACATGTAATATTATTTAACATAAAATAATTTCATTTGTCAAATGATGACGCCAACATCACATGACCAAGTATAATCTTCGAAATAGATTAATGAAGTTGCATAAAATATAAAATATAAAGCAGATTATTACAGTAATGAGCTTTTTGATCGTAAATTGAATATTAACAAAGATTTGAGCAAACACGCACAATATATTAGGAATACTAACTGTTTTTGTTTGATACAAAGAGGGTCCCAAAAACCACCACAAATATTTAGTTGATTAACAGACTTAGATAAATTCTAGATTCTTGGGTTTTTTTAGGGCAGGGATTTATGATTGTGCTTCTCTTTAAATCTTGTATGCATCAGTGAGGGGTTCTTTCGTGCCATCATCTCAATACCATGTTTTTATGATGCCTTATTAAGACTTGTATTTTGTGTGCTAAAAGGAGGATAGTTTTTCATTTAGAAAGGATCTAAGTTTAATCACATTTTTTTTTATCCCCCATACAGATCTAAAAAATGCTCTGAAATCGATAAAAGTCTAATGCATGATGTGCGTATAACATCGTTGTAACTAAGTATTTAATTGTAGGGTATCTGATTTTATTTTAAAAACAATGAAGTTCAAGTTTTATGGCAACGTTCACGGACATGCGAAAAAAGTGCGTGCTTATTCATTTGTATATTTTCAACCAAGGCATGCCCTATCCAAGGTGTATGCCCGAAGCACGGAGGACTTGCTTTCTTACTTCATCTTGAAAACAACGAGACCATTTGTAACCATTTTAGATGCGAAACTGTGTTAGAATGAAATGAATGAATAAAGGAAAATATGATATGAAATCCGCCAATATTCATAATATGAAGCATTTTGCCAATAATTAAGTGAATAAATAAATAAATAATGAATAAAAAGTGTCATCTTTTTAAAAAATCTTCCTTTATACTAATTTTCATAGGAGAAAAAATACATTGTTGTAATGCAATTGCAACCCTTAGCGATACTCCGAAATTTTGAAAATTTTAAAATCCTTTGGTCAGTCTTGGGCAGTAGAGTGATCACATCATAAAGAAATAAAGTTTTAATATATTATCTTCTCTTCATATGGCCTTTTTGAGAAAAAAAAACTAAATTCAAAATTTATCAGTGATCAAAATATTAGACAATATTGAATTATTATAAACACCTGTGAAAAATATAAATGAATGATCTATTAAGCTTTCTACATATGTTTTAAAATTCCTAAAATTTGGCTTATATTGCTAGGTATGGAAATGCCTTCTACTTCTGAAAAACCTCTCTCCTCCAACACACTTCGTTGTTGTCCTCTGCGCAAACAGTGATACAATTGATATCAAATCGGACCAAGCAGCTTTAATCATAAATTTGCAGACCGACTAAAAAATACTTGTACATTTAAAACTGCAACTGGCAATTTTGATTTAATCTAAAAGCCCATGCATATGAATAAAGAAGATCCATACTATTTTGACACATTACAAATTAATATGAAAAATATAAACTTGTTACAAACATTTATATTTTTTTCAGGCCAAAAAGCATGCAGTAAAGAGAGTAGGATGTTATCTTTATTTCATTCTTTCTTAATCTGTTTTGCTTTCTCAATTCCAATAATTTATGACGCTATGAAAACTAAAGAATTTTTACTTTTAAAAATAGAGCGATTTTTGATTAAAAATTGTTTCCTTTAATTTGTTTTTTTTTCTCTCCAGGTAATGTCCTAAACAGTTGTGATGGTCGTGTAATCTCCAATAATGATATTAATGTGGACTTCGGTGAAATCAAATACCAGTGTTCATGTTCTTTCACCAGCGCCCTCAAAGCACAGTTAATTTATTCTCTGTCTAAGAATCCCGGTGATGAATGTGGAACGGCAATACAAATCAAAGAAATTAACGGTGCCATGTATAGGTTGCCATGTCAGACATCAATACCTTCCCCCGAGTTTTCTTCGCAATCAACTACAGTAAAGGTGATTTGTAATTGGCCTACTATCAGGTATTGCGAAAACACAGGCTACTGCTTACGTGTTTTCTCTAACGGTAGGTATTTGTTTACTCTGTAAATGTTATTTAAAATAACTTTACATACAAACATTTGTAATGCATCCATGGAATATATTCAGTGTACACTGCTTCACTTTATCGATTCTTTAACAACTCTACATACATTATTTCACAGATGCTTCGATAACAGTTAATGGGTCTTGCCAATCCATATCCCCACTTTCGTCCTCAAGAGAAACAAGCATTACTTCAACACAGAGCGCTCCGACAAATTCTACGCAGAGCGTCACAACTCATTCAACGCAAAGAAGCATCAACCAAAACGACGATATAGCAGTTCCTGCGACAAAAGATTATTTTTTTTTTCGTGAGTTTATTTTTTTTCTTCTTCATTTAAGACTCCACAAAGAGAAATAATTGCTAATTTTTTTTTACTAAATAACTGTTCCTTGCTATAGATATATTGATTGCATTTACAGGAGGTACATGTACATTGTATCAGTAAATGTTTAGATAAAATATACACCTAAGCGTGTTATATCAACATTCAATATTTTAGTACATTTTTACTACAAAAAGTATACATTACATCATAGATTCGGTGATGAAAACTAATTCATACTGTTGAATAATATGAACCATTTGGATAATTAGTAAAACACACGGTTTTGTCGATTTGGAAGTTTTATATTCTTTTGACGAAATAATTTTGTTTATAACCCCCCCGTAAATTCCCATATCAAACTATAAAACTTTATTAATGCCAATGCAAGTGAATAAAAAAATGTATTATTTCATTACGTTTGCATATTGTATGTAATTGTTTTAGGACTTATTAAAAAAAAAAACTAAAAAAAAATTTTTTTTATTAGTAGCAGTAGCTGGTGGAATAGTCTTGGTTATATCCTTGGCAGTTATGATGATAGTTAAACGGTAATCTATGTTTATTTCAATCCCTCTTTTCTCGTAAGCATTTTTTTGGAAACAAAGTTATAAATCAACAATTTTAAAGAGAATAATAACAAACAAAGAATATAATAACAATTATGTTTACTGCTCACAGGAGAAACGACAAGAAAAGTTTATCAAAGACAAAAGAGACGGATATTATTTATCATGTAAGGAAAGAAGAAAGGCCACAGGACGATCTTAAAAATATTTCAGTTGACGATTCCGCTCTCAAAATAGACTGTGGTGGTTCGCATTATCATCAGTCGGACGAGATTCGAGGTAGTGGATATTGGATGGTTGAAAATTCCTTTTATTTATCTGCTGACAATGTTGTTGAAGACGATAATGATGGTCACCACAATGTTTTTGACATCGATCCTGCAGTTTATTCAGAAATTAACAATTCCTGGGGAAAATATTGATTATAAGAATACTGCGTTTGAGTATGACTATACTCAGGCTCGAGGTTCGCAATAAAGTAGCTGTATGAGTATGTCTGATAAAAAGGGTTGAATTACGTGGATTTGTTTCATGAAATTAATAACTCGTTTTTGATAATTTTGTTTATTAAAATGTAAATTTTTATCGTGTACTGAGAGAGAGAGAGAGAGAGAGAGAGAGAGAGAGAGAGAGAGAGAGAGAGAGAGAGAGAGAGAGAGATTTTATCATAGGTTAGAGAACAGTAAGAAAACTATTCAAATGGCTACAATATATTTTTTTTGCTTCACAACAAAGGTTGTTTCACAACTAAATGTTGAATGAGTTTACAAATAGTCGCCCCCCTTTTAAACGTGATTTACATGTACATGCAAATGGAAAGTTAGATGATGCTTCATTTGTTTATGCCTTTATCATACCAGACTTAGACAGCTGTTCAGTTATGTTTAATAGTTTGTGCTTGATTTTATTTATCAACAAATAATTTCTGAAGCAGTTTTGTCTTCCTTTTCTCTCTCCACGTGGCATGACCTGAATTTAACAGACTAAATAAGTACAGTGGAACGTTATCATTACCGGTGTGTTCAACCCTTTTTACTCCACAATGCAAGTATTATCAGTATTAGGGGTATCACTTCCTCATTATTGTCATCTGCTATGGTGATGTTTATAAAGCATGAATGATAGAATACTACATGTATCAATGAAATGTACAGTATTCATATTATCAAGGGTGAACAATGAAATAAAATACATTGTTGGAAATTATAATTGCAGATATTAGTTACTGTATTTATTCAAAATACAGACACTGTATGTTTGAGTTGAAACCAATTTGTTTTCCTTTAAATAATTGCAATACATAAGAAATGAAGTTTGCTGGAAGTAGAGTAAACCTGTATATGAAAAAGTTCTATCATTCTGCTTTTGGTTTTATTTGTGTCGAATTGAAATATTTTGATTTTAGATAACATTTTCAAATCAAGCATAGCAAATAATTTTATTAAAAAGTTATATGTCAATAAAGAAATATTGCCTTGATCACCAAGTACAATCATGTAACAAAATGAGACTTGATCACTAAGTAACGAAATGTCGCGAACACTTATAATCTTCAAATACTTTATTTATTTTGCATGTATTATTCTATGAAAATCTAAGACAAAGATTATTTATTCCTGATTCATATCAAAACGTACGATGGCCCATCAAAGAATTGAAAAAAATATCGATGATATGTCAACAAATTACTTGCACATTTCTGTTTAACTGTAATACTTTTTATTTTATATTCTTTTTTTTTTTTGGGGGGGGGGGTGGTACATGTAACAGTATTTTGAACATCAAACAGCCCGAAAAAAAAATAGAAGATCTGTAAATATTTTGTCAAAAGAATAAGTAACATCATCTGACGTTCAGGGTTTTCCTTACTATAAATGAAGAGACATACGATAAAAAAATGAAAACGTCGAAGAACTAACCTATGATTTTTGAACAAATGTGAGCAAATAAGTTGTCAAGTGGCATTGCGCAGTTCTAAATTATAAGGTGAGAGGCACAAGAGTAATGCATGGCCTGCGCATGCCTATGGCCTATGATAATAAGACAATATAAAGGCTGGACTTCGTATGGAAAGTTTTCTGTATCCCCTTTTTCATCTATTGAAACAAACCAACATACAAATTGACCCTATAAAATTATCAAAAATAAACCCCAAAACAAACAAAGTACAGGTGCAAAATCATCCTACACCGGCCATATTGCCTTTTTGATCTTTGTAATCATTGTAGATTCATATTTTATTTTTATCATGATTAAAATATCTTAATGCTAATTGTTAAATTATGTTAATTAATGGCGAAACTTTAATGCATACATGTATACGCCTGATTTATGTACATTTAGTCTTGCCTGGTCAACATGTCGTATATGTAGTGACGTGACATGTTGTAAGTTTTGAATTTACCGGTTGGCAGTGAATACAAAATTTACAATATGACAGTTGTAAATTTTGTATTTGAAGACCTTGAAGACTTCATTTTTACCCTATAAAATCTCTAGAATTCAGGCGTTTTAAAAAGTTTCGCGCCCCTGGGTCCATTGGAGGCCTCAAGGCGGTCTCCAGTCTACAACAGGCGCCCCCACACTTCAAATCTTTAGTTAATCTTTCCCTTTTCTTAATATTTCATATTTTTTGCTTTTTGATTTATTGAAAGGTGATTTCACGATTACTCGAAACGACACTGAAATAGTAAATGAAGTCATCAAACCTTCTACAAAAAGTATAAAAAAAGATTGAGTTTAATTTAAAAAAACATTAAAAGTTTTAAAAAATAGGTAATGAAAAATAATCAAAATTTCATAAAACCAATAGAATATGCAATAATTAACATTTTACGTACCAATACGACCAGTCACAGGGTTGCAATTGGACTCCTCACAGTTGCATTTATTCTGACAATTACTACCTAAGCAAGGATAACGACACTAAATACTTCAATGCTTTCCAATGCGTCTTGGCAAACAGGTTCAAAAATACACAAAATATATACAAAAAAATATAGAATAACGAAATCCAGAACGCATCGAAACCTTATCTAAAAGAAATACTTACATATGACACTCGTATGCTTAGCTGTTGCCTGTATTTCTTTCCTAGATAAGTAAGATATGTAGAATTGTTTCAATAGAAACGCAATGTCAGGAAAGAAATAATCATCAGTTACCATCAGATATTTACAGCTTAAAACGTTACTTACGTTGATAATAATTTTGTAGACAATTTCAATCTTGCAATCATCAGACTATCCAATATAAATTTCAGTGAAAAGAACGCTTCGCACTTTGCGCCATTCAAATTTTTCATTTGAGTTTGATGCATGCGACGATTAAACTTAAAAACAGCTTTATACCACTGTTTTAAAAACAAGGAAAAAATTTTTTCAAAAATAATGGGAATATTTTTCCACCTTTTTTTGAAATTATTAGAAACGTTTTATACAATAGCATACAAGTGTATTTTATAAAATATGAACTGTATGATACCACTATCAAACGAACAGAAAGATCTGCTTCATTAGTTTTTAACAATATCATTGATAAATGGTTTTAATTATTGCATTTTGTTAGTCATGAGTACATCTTCAGTTAAAAAGCATTGTAGACATTTCAGCTTTGGCAATTTTAAGGACATAACTCACGTTTCTGAACTACGGGACATTATACATTTTTTGGCTTCCTTGTGTATATGGTAATCACTTCCGATATTTTGTTTGCTGTATAAAAACGTTAATTAGCCATAATATCGATTTAAATCAAAGCCTCGGTCGTCAAAACAACTCGCTAATTAGGTAGCGTGTCACGTGGTTCTGTGACGTCATAAACGACCTTCGTCAATCAGCTGATTGTCAACACATAGTAGGATTAGCGTTATCTTTGACATTTACTCGCCATGGATGATGTTTTTTTGATGTTGATGAAATTTCCGAGAATCTTAATATCCAGCCGTACATGTTTGAGCCCCCAGTGCGGATAAATAACGATCCTATAGCCCAAGAAAGTAGCGAGGAAAGTGACGATGAAGTCGGTAGTAACGATCAGATAGATCGACGTGCAACCACAATTTGATAAGGATAATTAATAAAACATCTTAATGAGATGTTGCTTTAATAAATATATATAATAAATTCATTTAGTTTACCTTTTTTCATGAATAAAATGTTTATTGTGGTAAAATTATAGTCTAATATTCAGGTACCCCCTTTTAACTCCGTAACTTGTAATTTAGTTTCAAATGACTACGGTAGTTATTTCAGAACACTCTGCATTAACTTCTGTTTCTCTTGAAACTACGATATTTATGCAACTGATAGTCCAAAAAAACCCCACCATTTATTTATTTGTTTATTAATTTATTTATATATA
Source organism: Magallana hongkongensis (assembly GCA_016163765.1). Lineage (NCBI taxonomy): Eukaryota > Metazoa > Mollusca > Bivalvia > Ostreida > Ostreidae > Magallana > Magallana hongkongensis. Next base: position 62,069,857 of record WFKH01011925.1, read on the forward strand.
TTCTTTGTATAACCAAGGTGCGAATGTGGTTCCTGTGAAGTTATGGAGACAACAATTGAGTGCACATGCTGTGCAGAGATCCCACTTGTAGACCAGATTCGAGTGTCAAGTGAGCTCGAGTGCATCACAGAACATGGAACCCCTATAGACAATTGCCTCATTGTAAGAGTCCTTGAAGTCAGTCTCCATTAGTACATCCAAAAAGAGGGGCCACTAGATGATAACGAACCCATCAATAACCAGTTTTCAACTGTTTAATTTTCATGAATAAATTAGAATGAATCATGAACTCAATTCTTGCTCTCTTTTGTATAACATATATACAATATAGACATGGAATCAGAAACAAATATATTAAAAACAAGAATTTTAAGCAACAATAAATAATAATAAATTGTGAAAATATCCAACAATAAACTATAGGATACAAAAAAATATTCAACAACAACAATCTCTTACAACTGATATATTCTGTATCACAAGCAATTAATTGTTTATTTACAGGGTATATCGACACATCGCTTATAGGAGATTTGTCCTCAGGATATGGTATCGTCTAGGAAGGGGTAACCGAAAAGTTTTGCCGGCACGCGTTGTGACAGCCATTCGGAGGACATTCCCATCAGAGAACTACACCGGCTTTCAGGAATCTCATCTGGCTTCATATAGTTTCTCTGGCAAACCTAGTGCGGCGTGTGAAGACGAGCTGGTTCTTGTTGACTGTAGCGTAGGCTGATGTAACAGGTGGTGGCTGATATCCAAGAGAGGCTTTTCCATCGTGTGTAGCTGCTGGACATGAGGGTTTCTGAAGCCTGCGCTCTACAAGAATCAGCCGCAAGATGTCCACATAATCTAAAAAAAATATATTGGACTATGTAAAAAAAGGACATTAAGAAATATATAACATCATGTCTTGAATGTATTACAACTTTCTTGTTATCTTAAAATAGAAAAGCTTTGAATAAACATATTATATTATTTTTGTGTGTGTGTGTCTGCACCCTAATAAAAATGACATAATTAGAGGGTTGACAACATACCATAGGTAATAGGTGCCTTGTGTGGCTTAACAACTGCATGTTCACCCTTCTTTCCTTTGGGGAAGCTCAGCTGCCACTGTGGTGCACCTTCTTTTGTTACAGCCTGATGACGTCGTCCATTTTCATTGAAGTGTAAAGCTGATACACACAATCTGTAAATAAAGGAACGTGTTAGATTATTTGGTATAATGTAATGGGCAATGTCAAATACACTTTAAATTAAAATTATTGATGATTACCTGGCCATCATTGCAGGGTAAAAGAAAACTGTAGTCTTCGGGGCAAACCTATTTACTACACTGTGGTAGACCTCTAAGCTCTAAGTTTGGTGGAGAGGTGACAGTTTGGATACATCTTTCAGTAGAAATTTGCCTTCCACTACCTCCCTAAACAGCATATGGGATCTGGATCCTGATAAAGATAAAACATATGTTATTATTTTATCAAAATTTTAATTGAGTTGTTCAAATCAATACAATCACTACTGCACAGTAGAAATTTAAAGGTTTATTGATTTAACCTTCTCTCAGCCACTGTCTATTTTCATCCAACTCGCGATTTTGACAGTTTTCATGTTTATTGGCAATATGCTCAACAAAGAATGCCCACTTCTGCTCCTTCATCTCTCCGTTGTCTCCAATGGAGGCAGCAACCCAGTAACAGTGGTTGACGGAACTTTTTGTACTAAGCCTGATATCTCCACAATCCTTTTTCTTTGCATTAGCGAGTTTCTTTTAAATACCTATATTTATAAAATAACAAATTCAATCAATAGGCAAATTGACAGGCTATGAAAACCAAGTAGACTTATGTTATTGAAAAATTACAATACCTTTGGCCATATGTAAGACATTAAAATAGTGCTTTTTGTCGTGGTGTTCTGTTCTCATGAATCTTTTCACCATTCCGTGTCTGTCGGTCACGAGGGTCTGGACATGGAGGCTGGTATCTTCCAATCGTTGCAGTCCCCTCTTCAGTCCCCGAGTTCCATGTGAGTGGACCTAGCCACCTCATTACTCCGTAAAATAAAAATTATTTATTATCATTACATTATTGTTTAAACTTTTTATCAGAAATCATTTAACCATGTATATATAGGCATATTGCTTTAAATGAAATTATAAAGTTATATTCACCTGAACTAATTGGAAGTCTACCACTTTTCCATTCTCCAAGTCCATCAATGTATAAGTTTCAAACCTGGCAGAAAAGCTGGGGGAGTCACACCTAGCATCGCCTCCTAGTGTAAGGGTCCTTCCCTCGTACTGGCTGAGCAGCTCTGCCTGATGGAAGTCCCAAGTAAACAAAGTTGGCGGTACAACACAGGCTAACTGGATTCGGTTGAAGGTTGATGCAGAGATTGTGGGCACTCGAAGATGGCGGAATAAACGCAGGCACTTTTCTGTGTTGATTCCACTGAACACTATGATACCAGCCAGGAGAAGGTTGGACCAGGGCATTCCATGGTGACATTTCTGGCTCTCCCACTTGGTGGTATGTCCATTTGTGCAGGTGGAAACAGTTCCAATCATGAACTGATTTAGTGTTACGTATTATGCTACGGTCCCACTATCACAATTCGCAGCGCGATCGAAATCGTGGTTTTAGTCGTAGAGTAATCGTAGTAATCGCATCAAATCTCATTAGATCTTGAGGTCTGTCGTGACAATCGTGTTAATTGTAGAAAATTGTTTGACGGTCAAACATTTTTTTTCTAGTATCAACCTGACTAATTTTCAATCGTCATTATTCCTTATCACTGTATCAGATCGCATGCATTGTTACTAAGCGCAGCTTGTCGCATCTAATCGTGCTCCCCCACCCCTTACTCGATACTTAATCATTAATCTTGTCAATCCCTACCCCTACCCATGTCTTCAAGTGAAGCAAGAATAACTTCCACACAAAGCGGCCCGACATATACAACGCAATGGAACAACAACCAGACAGACATTACAGAGTTAACACTGGATAATGGTTGTGTGGTTTTTTTCTTAACCCAACATACAGAAATGAATGCTCGAATTAATTGATGCCTACTTTTTGTCTTAAGAGATAAATCTAAACCATGTATATGTAGCAGATATTTTATATCTTCGACTTTGCTAGTATAGAAAATTAATATGGAAAACATATAATTTTGATTTTGATTTTTTTTTATTTATTTCCAGAGGCAGTTAGAAATACTCTTTCTAATTAAGGAGTCTCGGGAGAGAATGTTTCAAAATACGATTTCCTTTAATTTGTTTCTAATGGAAGGTCATCTTATGAGTAAACTATGCGCAAAATATAAAGTAAATTGACCGGATAGTTTTTCTGTTTACTGCGCTCAAATTTTGATCATATGTCCGAAGTATCCCCGACATCTTATATAGGTTTATATAGAAAAAAGGGGGTTATCATTTTCAATTTAATATTTAAAAAATTACAAACATACGATTTTCTTTTAATTTTCAGCGATGGAAGGTGAACGTTTAAGTAAACTTTTCGTTAAATTTAAACAAAATTGACCGGATGGTTTTTATGCTATCCACCCTCATAGTTTGGTCCTATAAACGTGTATTGGTAGACATTTTACATGTAGAATAGTATAGAACAAAATGATGTTTACGAATCAAATTTAATTCCATTTGTAATAGATTAAAAAATTGCCTTTTCACTCACACAGAACATGAAATGATCGCGCGTATGTTTTTATTTTGCAAATTATACTTTCAATTTTTATTATTGACGCTGCAATAAAAATGCACGACGTTTATTTTTTGGTCAATTGTTACGTCAAAGTCTCAACTGACGTCATCGTAAGACGTGGATTCCGACGTGGATAACGTCGATTTTGAAGAGGCGGCGAAATGATTTAAATAATTCTGAACATTATTCTAAGGATTCATTTCATTAAAAATAATTTTTATGATAAGTAATTTTTTTTTTAAATAAAACGTTACACGATAAGCTGTTTATTTGAACAATTTAAACTACATTTGCGTTTTACGACAGAAATGCACAATACCCTGCGCAGAGGACGCAACATTTTAAACCCGCGACCGACCTTAACACAGTTTTAAAATATTTTGAATTCGTCCAGTCTTATGTTCGCCCGCTGACAACGAGGGGAGAGGTGCGAAAATTAAACGCGGCAAATATTACCTCTGTTCACAGTATTTGAGCGAAAGGACACAGTTACATATGTACACAATAGTTTAAAGCAATTATGATTGTGTCTTAGACTCAAATAATTTTGAAATCATACAAAATTTGACAATATAAACGTACTTTGTAACTTATTTTTGGTCAGTAGATAATTCCGTTGCTTTTTAATGCTTTATTTCAAATGTATATTCCAAAGCAAGAGCTTTAATAGCAGTTGATGATAGCAATATATCAAGGGAATGAGGAGTTGCAGGACCACCTTACAGAGACAAGATATAAATTATCTATCAGAATATTAAAAAAAATGTTGTTTAAAGAAAATTATTTGGATAGCACTATCAGAAAAAAAAATACCTATTAAAGTGTGTCTTAATGCATATATTGCAATAATGAAATCAATTATAGAATTACACTATTATACCAACTAGCTGCAGTCATACAATTATTATAAAATGTACACCACACAACTGTCACAGTCTGTCAGTCAGCCTGACTGTCCTTTTTATGTAAGCGCAGCTCCTCTGTAACCGCTGAACAGAATTTTCCAAAACTTTATAGGGAACTGGAATAAAATGTGCAGATGTACATATTACCAGGAAATTCCGGTTCCGTAATTTTTTCGGGAATTTTGGTTCTTCTGCACTTATACTTTTGGCCATTTATTGAATGTAGTAATAGACAGTTTGTAAGCGCAACTTTTCTTAAACCGCTGCACAAAATTTTCAAAAAAATTGTAGGGATTAGGGACACAATGTGTAGATGTGCATATTACCAGGAAATTACGGTTCCATTATTTTTACGTGAATGTTTGCTCTTATTCATTTAGACTTTTCGCCATTAATTGAATTAATAATGAACAGTTTGTAAACGCAACTCCTCGTAAATCTCTTCACAGAATTTTCCGAAACTGAGACAAAATGTGTAGATGTACATTTTACCAGAAATTTCCGGCTCCTTTGTTTTTCCGGGAATTTTGGCTCTTTTGAATTAGACTTTTGACAGTTTATTAAATATCAGAATGAACAGTTTGTAAGCGAAGCTTGCTTTAAACCGCTACACAGATTTTTCTGAAACTTTGTAGGGAATATGGACACAATGTGTAGATGTGCATATTACCAGAAAATTCCGGTTCCAATATCATTCGGGAATTTTGATACTTATGTAGAATTAAGAATTGTGTTGTTGTTAAAGACAAACGTAAAGATGTGCATATTTGCTGGAAGTTTTATTGTAATGACTTTTTGGGAGTTACCCCCCTTTATTAGATGTGTTTGTGCATTTAAAGCGTACTTTGCTATTCATTATGTGTAGCATTTGTTAAGTAATGAGGGAGTGTGGGGTATGTGAGCTTGCTCACAATTTCTTTTTTTTTTATTTTACTAATCTTTCTATGCAATTACAAGTGGACCATAATTTATTATGATAAAAGGTAAAACATGACCTTGACATAAATTAATTGAAATTGATTTAGGGTTATGTTAAAGTAGAGATAGGGTTCATATTATGGCTTACCTCAATTGCTGCTGTATCACTCATTGCGCATATCGATAATAATGTTTATCTGTTTAGATTATATTAATTAATTTGTGACACGTGAAAGTATTCATACATATGAATGTAAAAATGCTTTAACAGCCAGACAAAATCCATTAGTGGTCGACGAACTTCTCAATACCGAAATTCAAAGAGGGTATGTTAAAGGACCATTTCCCTTGCCGCCATTTGAAAATTACAGGGTTAGTCCTTTAGGAATAGCAGCACACAAATATACCGGCAAGAAACGATTAATTTTTGATTTGTCCTCTCCTCATAATAATGAAGAACCCAGCATCAATGAACTCATCAACAAAGATCTGTGTGCCTTAAGTTATGTCAAGATAGATGATGCAATAGAACAAATTCAAGACTATGGAATAGGAAGCACTCTATGTAAAACGGACATGACTGACGCTTTCAAACAAATTCCAATCGTTCCATCACAATATCATCTGTTCTGCTTTAAGTGGAGAAATTCGTATTTTCATTATGTTCGTTTACCTTTTGGATGCAGGTCAAGTCCAAAATTATTCGACAACTTATCTACGGCTATTTGTTGGATTGCTAAATACAATTATGGTATAGATGCCATTTTTCATTTATTAGATGATTTCTTGACTATAGATCGACCAGACGCTTGTGGTGAAAGAACTATGGCACTTTTGTGTACTATTTTTCATCGACTGAGATTACCATTATCTGAGAAAAAGACTATTGGACCTACTTGTGAATTAGAATACTTGGGCATTATCTTGGACACTAATAAAATGCAAGCTAGGTTACCACGTGAGAAAATTGACAGAATTTCTCAGTTTATCATACAGATTTCGTCTCAAAAAAGTTGTACGCGTAAGGAACTTGAACAATTATTAGGGCATCTCAATTTTGCTACAAGAGTTATTCTCCCTGGACGTTCATTTGTTTCCTATTTGTACAGATTAATGTCTTCCGTTAAAGAAAGTTATCACCATGTTCACCTTAACCAGGAGTGTAAAGCGGACCTGCATATGTGGTTAACATTTCTTAAAAATTGGAATGGAATTTCAATGTTTTATGATAACTTCAAAGTAAACGCTCATGATATGGAGCTGTTTACAGATGCTTCCTCTACTTTAGGCTTTGGAGGATATTTCCAAGGTCATTGGTTCAACAGCAAATGGCCCGAAGACTTACCATCAGTAGTGGATTCAAAATTATCTATGGCCTTGTTGGAACTATATCCCATTGTTGTCGAATGCATTCTTTGGGGTGACCGTTGGTGTGGGAAAAGAATAGTGTTTTACTGTGATAATCAAGCCGTTGTTCATATCATTTGAAAAGGCAGATCCAAAGAACCTACCATCATGAAATTTATGAGAAGACTTACCATGTGTGCGGCACATAATAACTTTGCAGTGTATAGTACTTATATACCTGGTGTTAAGAATGAAATAGCTGACAGTTTATCTCGATTTCAGATGGACAGATTTCGCCGACTGGCTCCAGAAGCAGACAATCTCAGTACTCCGTGTCCACCTTTGAAGGAAGTGATCTGGACAGCATTGTGAGCAGTCTCTGGGATCATTCCATTTCCAGTAAAACCAGAGCGCAATACCGTACAGGACTAGATTCCTATATTAAATTCATGTCACTTAGAGGAATTCATAAACATTCAAATGATTGTGTACCTCCCATTTCTGAACAGATGTTGATGTATTTTGTTGCACATTGTGATGAAAACCTTCATTTGTCATATTCTACAATCAAGCTATATCTTAGTGGTATAAGATTTTTTTACTTGAAAATGAAAGGATTCAATCCTTTAGAAAACATGTCAGGTCAACCTTCACCATGTTTGCAAACAATTTTAAATGGTGTTAAGAAAAAACAAGCTAGTACACATGTGAAGCGTACAAGATTGCCTATAACAAGTTCTATTCTTTGTAAAATTTGTCATTTGCTTCATTCAGGTTTAATTGATATGTTTACTAGTTCTTTGTTAGAAGCAGCATGCACTGCTGCTTTCTTTGGATTTCTACGATGTGGAGAGTTTACTGTGTTAAGCGAAATTAATGTCAATGATTGCTTATTGACACAAGATGTAATGTGCTTTGAGAATTCTGTTGTTTTGAATTTAAAACAATCAAAAACTGATCCTTTTAGAAAAGGAGTACAAATTCAGATGGTCTTCAAATTGTTATACAACATACTTTCACAAATCATCAAATGTGATTCAACAAGCCCAGAAACAATTGGCATCCACCTATTTCTAATATTTAGGTTCATTAAAAATGTAGCACAAATATATTGTATTAGTTTAAAGATACTTGTATTTGTCAACACGGTTTTTATTTACATGTAGTTTATTCCACTGTTCTTGTTTTGATTGTATATATTTAAGTCATTAGTGTTCAATTTTATTAGGTTCACAAAATATCACAATACATTTTGTAATTTTTTAAGGTGGTGGCAAATTTAATTTTATACTTCCACAAACTTGGGGGCTACAATCGTTTACAGTTTTTAAAATTTAAACTTCCAACTCTTGTATTTGGCATTCTTGGTTCAAATTCAGAATTCTTATTGTTTAAATTTTTGAATTTTCACCAATTTTTCCCCCATGTTTTTTAAGGGGAAAATTTGTACTTATTTTTAACTCTCTTTAGAGGGTTATTTTTGACCATTAAGTATTCATGTATTTTGTTGGAAGTTATGTCACCCGATTATAGGGTGTGTTTTTTCCTTTCAGACAGTATTTGTCATATACTTACTTTTGTTCATCTTAGCTGTAAACAGTTAGTAGTCCCCAGTGTCAAATATGGAATGTTTCAATAAATTGTTGGTAAACTATATTAATCTTGTGTTATATATAAATTAATTAATTTATATGATGATCTCCAGATATTTAGATATTTTATACCCTGCTGTTTAGGTTAATTTATGTGACTGTGCTATTTATACTCTAATTATGTATGTAAGTATGTTTTTGATTTTATTCCTGGTCAAAAGATGCATGAGATATATACTCTTCGTAATATTTTATTCATGTATATCTGTTAGCTTGTGAATTCATACAATGTATAAGTACATGCGTCTTTTCAAAGTACAATGTAAGGGTTGATTCCTCAGTGACTCATATCATTTTAAATTGCCGATGCAAGTAATCGATGCCCTACTTGGCTCTTTTCTCTTTAAAATTATTTCTGTTAGGGGAATAAGCCGTGTTTTAAAAATATATACATCATGGAATAATTGTTGGTTTAACATCAATTTGAATAAAAGAATCAGTTGTGTGGAAGTTTCAAATCTCCACAACAAAGTCAATTAAATAAGAATGATGGCTTCCATCATTAAGCTTTCTAATCAGGTCTATTCTAAGGGGAAGAATAATTTTTATAACATATTTTAATGCATGCAAAAATACTAGCTACCAACCATAATGAATATTATGGTTGTTGCATATACCAAATATCGTTAAGATTAAGCGAAAGGCGGTCTATTTTCGGAACTGGCCAACTCCCAGAATCTATAACGATATGATTACATATATCGGACCATATTTGATCATATTTTTGGTTTTACTAGAAAGCTCCAAAATATATAGCAGAAGGCGCTGTCTGATTGCACAATAGTGTAAATGTTGAAGTGAGTATAATTTTGATAATGATTAAACTATGTAAACACACCTTAAGTACCTGTATTAAAATATACACATGGATGTCTTATTATTTTCTGTCGCCTAGTCATTTTATTTACATTTTATAAACACACCTTAAGTACCTGTATTAAAATATACACATGGATGTCTCATTATTTTCTGTCGCCTAGTCATTTTATTTACATTTCATGAAATTGGTCAAAGACGGATCTTTCAACATGCATACATATGTATGCTAGTTCTTAAGGAAAAGTTAATATAAATTTTTACTTTATCATTGACTAAAAGTACTTTTTATACTTGTAATACATGTATTTAGTATTCAACATAGAATAATATATGTTTCACAAAGAAACAACTCATTTGCCTATTTTTTTTTCATAGGGTTTAGCAGATTTGTTCATGTAAACTTGCCTTATTTAAACATTGCAAATATGAAAACATTGCATTGCATATTCTTCATCAATCTTTATATGATTAACATACTTTGCATTTTCTTAATTTTGTTAGCATCATATAAACAGACAATTTTTATATATTGAACATTTTGTATTAAAGTAGGATCAGGGTTTTTAAATACGCTTGATTTTAGTTATGTGTTAAATACAGTTATTTTTTCTTTAAAAGTGATATACCTACCTTGTATCGGGAAACAAAACTATATACATTGTACATTGAGTAAAAATTGTAACATTTTTCAGTAACTGGACTATATTTTAAGTGACTGATAATGTTTTTCAGAAGCTTCGTTATGTTGAAAAATAATTCGGTTATATTGTTCCGTGTTGTTCCGTGAATTTATTTTGTTTATCAGCGACTGTGCTAAATTGTTAAGAGATTAGGTTATGCTGTTTAGAAATTGGGTTATGTTTTCAAGCAACAATGTTATATAGCTATGTTTAGTAGGTGAAGTTTTACATTGACTGAGTTACATGCATGTGATTCAGAGACTTAGTCTTGGTTGTACTGTTCAGTGACTTATATACAACATTGCCCAGTAGCTGGGTATGTTTTTCAGTGACTTTATACATGTAATATAGATTAAAAATGAGATGCAACGTCTATTCAGTGAAATTAAACTAACATATTTTCTTTTCATTTTTGTTTAATTCCTCTAATTGTGCAATAAGATAAATTTATGAAAATGATTTTTCTTCTTTTTTTGAATAAACATCTTACATCACGTTTTTTGTTATTCATGAAGCCAGCACTCCTCACGTAGCATCTTTTCCCAGTTCATATCATTAGGAGGCAAATTGTACTAAATATACATGAAGATTATGCGGCAAAAATTAAAAAAAAAATGGAACTTCGGTGGTCGGTAACGCTAATCCCCGTTTCATTGTGATATATATATTTAACACATACACGTGATTATAGCATCTGGATTTCATTGTGTGAGTTGTATTGCATAAGACAAAGCAGTCAAGAAAGAAAAAAAATGATAAATGTCTAATTATATTTGCACTTTAATAGCACTTTATCTAAACACGCCAATAAACTTACAATGACGTTTATAAGTACCTTAAATTTTTCCGTGACTTAGTAAAGTTTTTTTTTAGCATGAAATCCCTAGAGCGCTGTAACTTAACCTTCTTTAGAACAAAAAGAAAATGAACTAAAAACTAAATTCATACTAGTAATGATATTGGTTTAATTATAAGTGGTAATATGAGTTATGAGCAAAATAATTTACTACACGATTGATACACGGAAAATATTAATACATACATTCATAAGAACATGCCACTTTCATTTTTATTATTGCCTTAGCAGGTAACTATAATTAATTAAAGAAATCATTCTATCGGACATGTATGACGCTCATATGCGTTGGTCGAAAGCAGCATCAATTTTATTTATACCTAGAAACAACATATGATGGCGACATTTTTAAATTTAGTATCGGCGATTTTCGATACCATGTCTTAGGTAAAAAAACATATGTATACGTTCTTTGAAAATTGTTGACTAAAAGGACAACCAATTGAGACATACGATACCGCTTACCCAGGCAAACGGTAGGTACATTGGAGTATCAAGATGGCTGTCAAAAGTCAAGAAGAATCTGTATTGTAAGAAAATGCATTATCCTGTAATTCAATTGTGCATGTCTTTAACAAATGCTTACCAGCAAAACCTTTCAATTTTGCAAAAACAAAAAAATAAAAAATAAATAAATAAATAAAAAAAAGGTAAGATTTTTTTTAAAAAATCCAAAAAAGGCCATTATTCGATCGCAAAAACCTTTATACTCGGGCCTAGATTTTTAAGAATAAACCAAATTTTACAGAAATGATAGAAAAATCAGCATATAGTACATGTACTATAAACAGATACACGAATGCATTATTTTTTATGACATAATGAATTTTCGTCATATGGATAAATGACATGCTATAAAGAAAAAATGCCTAATATAAATGCATGTTTTTACCATTTCAATTTCAGAGCCCGTTGTAAAGGTTTTCATCCTTCAAACAATTTACGCAAATGCACATGAAGCTGCAGATGATTATTAAAAAACCAAAAACAGCATCAAAAAAGAACAAGCACGAGTTCACAATTATGTATTGTCTCGTGTGAGGAAAGGTACGTGTTCATGCATTGACAAAAATTGTATGAACTACTATAGACATAATGCCTATGTTGATGGAACGCTATGCCTTAAAGAAAAAACTCAATCATGATAAATATATTAAAAAACTGTTTTGTAATATCATTTTACATTCATACTCCCTCTTCTGAGATTAAGATAGTTTCATAAAAAGTCCTACTGGTGAAAGATTTTTCAGAAAATAAAAATAATATTTTATCAACCAAATGTTTTACCCCTATAGTAGAATCTTATGATAAATCTCACACCACGGGCCCCAATAATGAGATACAAGTTTCAAATGAATCTTTATGTCAATTATCGAATTACACACACTGCACTCTAACAAGCTACAAAAAAAATCATCCATATTCAATTCTGCAGGTATACATCTGTAAAGAGAACGAGGTAGAAAGATCTCATACAACTTAGATTTAGCCAAATTACAAGAAAATCAATATAATTAACTCAAAAAACCTATCTGTGATCATGAGTGTGTTACAAATGAAAGACTAATGAAAACTATTTCAAAACAAACCAACAAAAAGGAAATGTGACAATAGCCAGACAGGAAATAAAGCAACAACATGAAAATTTTATTATGTGTTGTACGACAAGAAGTTATCACCGATTTCACATATGTACTAACAAAATATATGTCCTGATGTTTCTTCATTACAATCACAAAATTTACAGAGTTCTGCGTCAGCTATTCCAATCTTAAGTAATGAAAGAAAAAGTAAGCAATCTCACATACCCAACACTCCCCCATTACTTGACAATGGTAAACATAATGAATGGCAAGATATGCATTAGATACACAAAATAATTTGATAAAGGGCATAACTCACTAAAAATCATCAGCTAAAACTTTCCTGCAAATATGCACATCTATACCTTTGTTTTCACAACGAAAAAAAATTCGAAGTTCAAAAGAGCTTACAAACTGTTACTATATTAAACATATGGCAAAAATTCTAAGTTCAAAAGGGACGAAATTCCCAGAAAAAAAAAATGGAATCGGAATTTCTTGGTAATATGCACATCTACACATTGTGACCTAAATGCCTACAAAGTTTCACTAAATTCCATGTAGCGGTTTAAGAAGAGTTTCACTTACAAACTGTTCATTACTATACTCAACATATGGCCGAAATTCTACTTTCAAATGGGGCCAAAAACAGTGGAATCCGAATTTCCTTGTAAATATGCAAATTTACACATTGTGTCCTTAATACCTACAACGTTTCACAAAATTCCGTGCAGCGGTTTAAGACGACTTGCTCTTACAAAAATACAGAACTGACGAAATGACTGACTGACTGATTGGCTGACGGACGGACTTACTAACTGATGGACTGGTCAAAAGCATTAAACCTCTTGCAACTGCGTTGCGTAGGGTAAAAAATAATGTATACGTTGCAAGAATTCGATGCACAATTGTGCATATGTTTTGGTACTTTAGTTGTTACATGTAGGATGTGTATAGTCATCTTCCTCAGTAATTAAAGCCATCCATGTCATCCTCATGCAATATGCATCGATTATGCTAAGATGCATCCGGATACAATTAAAGACACAATGTACATGTACTCAGGTATTTTACAAAATATGCTTAATCTCCCTTCAATTGCCATATTCATCTTTCAATGAAAGAGAATTCGTTTGAATCGTCTTTTTGCACCAAGTCGGCCTCTGTCCCTGAATAGGGCAATAAGTCAACTCTTTCTTGATTTGCCAAGTAGCTCATGATCATAACTCTCTTACTGGGTCCAGTCTTATCAAGCTCATCGGCATAATAATAATGACATGTCACCAATCGTGTTGAATGCGCACTAGAATTTCTTCAAACGTTTCTGTCCTTAAACAAAAGTTAGTCATAAAGTATGTTAATGTAAATTTAGGAATTATTTCTTCACAGAAACCAACTAAACTTGATAAAGCTGTCTCTTTGAAATTCCAGGAAAATGCACGATAATCTTGCATACTAGTGAACTTCGAAGCATCAGAAAATGTTCAATACTGTCATTTGCGTCTGTAAAATTGTCATCAATGGCGAACATGTAAATCAGTTACCCTTCTACATGTAGCTCTTCAGAGTTCGCTTAAAAAGCGTGTGTTGATGTAAACATCCGGTAATGTGACCCCAACCTTGAGTTAGACCTCAAGTACCAATAGAAGTAGCCCTAGGTGTAGCGTTTAATGTTAGACTATCGGAAACCCATGACGCCAGGATACCGGCTTAAAAGCTCCTTCCGTTTTTAAAAAAAAATGGGGACGGAACTCCGTCGAGAATAATTTAACAGAAAGAAAACAATAGGTTTTTTCCTACCAAAAGCGAACCAAAACTAAAAAATCAACTGCATGATAAAGATAAACTCGCAAAAAGTACTTTGCTTTATCATTAATGATACGATAAACAAGTCAGTTTACATGTAGCTTACAAACTATTTGACTAGCCCCGACTCTTTCTCTCTATCTACTTGTATGTAACTCTCTCACATACACAAAATTAAAATAAAAGGGAAGTAGGAAATGAATGAAATCATTCATTTTTGTAAGAGTGATTTATATACATGTACAATAAAGCTCGAACTAGGAAGGAAATGTCCAACTAAAAGTAAACATCGGGAAGAAATATGTAAATACGTGGACACGTCATATCCATGGATAAAACCTCCGAGAGAAAACACGATCTCGTATGATCACGACAATATGGTCAAAACTGTTTTCCTTATTATGTTTTGTTCTTCTTATTTAGGCTGTGACGTTTGTGGTAAGTAAATTTGCTTTTTCTAACTATTTACACCTCTAATGCCTGTAAAGTCGAACATCATCTGATTTTGTAAACTACAAATCGCGGATCAACATGCTACATGTAATATATTCCAAGTATATATTGAGCGTACGTGAACGTTTATTTTCATGAACTTGTAAGCAAATACATTTTGGAACTGACAATTTTGAATAGGAAAAAATCTCCACAAAATATAACGATAATAACCATTATCTTGTAAAAAGTATGGCTTTTCCTCTTATAAATTGTAGTTTATGAAGTATATTTTTCCCACTCTTGTTTTTATCTATAATATATTTCCGTACGAAGAAGCTATAACTTATATAAGTTGCTTGACGTACCGCCATCACCTCCATCTTTCGATACATAATAAATAAAAAAAAACAAGACATGGTAGATGTTGCTCTATCCCATCAGCGTGACTTTAATTGTTATATAACATTGTAACACATTTAATTTAGATAATATTATTTAATATATATTACGTAATACTACTTAATATTATAATATCATTCTCAACCCAATATTTCGGTAAAGTGTCGATTAAATTGAATTGCGTAGCAATTATGAATAATAATGTACAAATATGAATGTTATTAAATTGCTGAAATTGAGAAACTGAAATCGAACATTGGTTACGTAATATTGTCAAACGAATTAAACACTGGAAAGGTGAAGAGGATGTGGTGGATTCTGAAATAAATTGTCTGAAGGAACACAATCAGTATTCGAGTGTTACCCATGCGGCGTCCGAAAAAAAGTGAATCAGTGCGTCTTTCTTAGCAAAGAGAGTCCCTAGAATTCCCGCGTTTAATTTCATTTGTTAAATGATGAGGCCAACATCACATGGCCAAGTATAGCACCCACTACGTCTTGATAATGCACATTAAAAAGTGCAAATATTATTAGTTACGTGGTTTGTAGTTGACCTAATATGGTTTATACGTGGTCAGTAAATTTCATATGGGGCTCGAGTTTCAATTTGGGTTCGAAACCTGACGTCATAATACTCTAAGAATGACGTCATAATGCTCAAAGGGAGTAATATTTCGTACTGACTGTGTATGGA
>WFKH01011925.1:62127420-62144252 GCA_016163765.1 Magallana hongkongensis
TATATATATATATATATATATATATATATATATATATAATTATTGTATCATTTTTGTATAATTTTTTCATAGAGACAAAGAAGCATGACACTTCATTCTCTTATTCACTGTTTCATTTATAATAGATACACCCCTGAAACACGCTGTGAATGCGGAAGATTATATGTGGCGTTAAACTTATTATAAAGTGATATGCCTTTATATGACAGGGAATTCCTTATCAAGAAACAATTAACAAGGAAGAATTGTGACACAAGAATCTAAAAGAAATATGCAAACGCTTTGTTTAATTTTCTAAACAAAATACTTGAATTGAGAAAGATTAATTGTTTTTACATAAAAAATCAACTCAACAATAACCAAAGACATACGGACAAAGTTGTGTGCATCCCCCTTAAAGATATAATTATATCCCGGTACATGCATGTATCATATACTATACGTGTATTAAATATTTAAGTATCATAAAGCAACATTTAAAAAAAATAAAGGTACATTGAAATCAAATTTCAAGACACAAAAATACAAAACTTTAACTTATACTCTGTCTCGAGTTTTTGGTTCCACTTCTTTTCGCTTGATAATTCGATAACCATAAATACCTCTGTGCTCAAACTACGTTCATCCACTAATATGAAAGATGTCCAGATCATCTGTTTTGAAACGCCCCTCTACCGCTTAATGTTTCAATACACAACCCAAAATAGAAACTGATCGTGGAACTTCTCTGTATATATATTTATTGGTTAGGTACCATTTCAGGCAATTTGTTGAGCATAAATACGTAAGGTTACAAAAGACATATTTAAGGCGATTTGTCCAATTGGATTTTAAAATCCGATAGAAAACATTAATTTCTTATAGGAAAACTACGTGTCTAATGTAAATTCCTGTAGGAAATACTGTTTTCTATAGGAAATATTATTCCTGTAGGATTTTTAGAAAATCCTAAAGATTTTTCAAATTTTCGTGCAGAATTTTTTTTATGAGCATTTGTTGTTGAAATTTAAAATCAAAGTTGCAGCATTTGCCAATATGTTTTAAAGAACTTAGAAATCTCGTACCTTGGGGGGATACAGGTTTCATATACATAAGTAATATTAAGTTAACCCCCTCCTGCCAAAAAGCACGAGTATATATATCAAATACAGAGTAACGTACTTTTTTCACGTTTATACCAATAATACATGTAATTGTCTCTATGCGAACTATACTTTTAAATTAAAAGGGCTTAATAGTTATGACCATTTTAAACTACATTTATATCCTAAGATGAAGTGCTCAATATATCTGTAGATAAATGAAACTAATAAAATTTTAAAGCTATTTGTTTGGGTTTAAACAAAATATTGAAAATAGTCAAAAACTACCATATTAAATTTTTCTATGGTAGATCTGATCGGTAATTTGTTGACCATCCAGCCTTCGTGTATGTTTTTACACGAAGCAGGGTATTCACTCAAGTAAACGCTCATATAAGTGAGCCCAAGGTTGGTTAGTCCATTGCTCTATGGTTTCCACTATCTTTAACTTAGCATTTTTGAAAAATATGTCCCACACATGATTTATCAGTATATTTCATTAATCGGCATCCACTGTAGAAGACTAATCTACCTAAAACGCGTTACTTTAGTGCACTGATAAATGTGCACCGATCAAATAAATCGATGGGACAGAAAAAAAAAACAATTGCGAAACAGCACTGAAGAATATGGTTCTGGGTAGCAGCAGGTTCCATAATCCTTTTAAACGATGA
Source organism: Magallana hongkongensis (assembly GCA_016163765.1). Taxonomy (NCBI): domain Eukaryota; kingdom Metazoa; phylum Mollusca; class Bivalvia; order Ostreida; family Ostreidae; genus Magallana; species Magallana hongkongensis. The sequence goes on from WFKH01011925.1 coordinate 62,129,177, forward strand.
AGCAAAAAATAAAAATGTCGTCCCAAAATTGTCAATGTAGTCCACATTGTTGGGGACTGAAATTCTATCAGACAATAAGTGTTACATTAATCTTCCATTTCATCAATAACCTTGGCATCTTCATGCAGGCAAAAACTTCCAATTAATTGAAATCTCCATCCATATCGTTGTTTTGACATTTTCATAAAAGGAAAACCGATATACATGTACATGTGTATTAAAATGTGTTCATACTCCGATATGGTAATAGTGAGATAATTTTATAATGACTAAACCACGAGCAATTTGATTGTTCATTTTAATTTTAATTTCTTCATTATTATCATATACTTTTGATGGAAAGTCGATTATATATTAAATATTCATTTTTATTAAATTTAATTAGTTAAACAATGATACTAGTATACAATTTCCAGATTATTTTTTTATTTTTTGGAACACTCATGTTCACTGTTTGTTTGAAACAAAATGAACAAATCAATGGACGGACATTTTGACTAATAGATAGATAGATAGATAGACAGATAGATATAATGCAAAATAACTGCATGACTTTGTCAATCTCTATATTTACATGATTTAGTTTTTCACCTGCATTGCGTTACATTCTGGGCAGCCTAACACTTATGATGTGATCAGGCCGTCCAAGAGGCTGCTCAGTTTCATAACGTGTAAGTTTTGTCTTTTCTGATTTTTATCGAAAATTTCAATTCACGCAAGCGCACTTGAAGTTTCATAAAAAAAAAAATGAATGAGTAATATAATCCCATGGGCTCGATTATAATACAAAACATGATAAAATGATAAATTTAAGATACTACAGGTAAAAGCTTTCTTAAAAAGCTTACCCGTCTAAACAAATGTATTCCATTGTATGCATGTGTTATCTCTGATATTTTCAAATGTTCATTGCAAATTGTAAAATTGTGAAATAATTTTTTTGTGTGGATAAAATCAATTTCCTTCGACCAAATTCGCTATATAATGAAAATGGCTAAGTAATATATATTAATAATTTTAAGCTTTTAAGCAAAAATGAAAACAGCCAGGTTTAAACTGTAAAGATAAATTTCACACACAAAAAAAAACAACAAAACACACTGGTCATTTATATTAAAGGTCTCTGCATTATTTCCAATCTTATACTTCTGAAAGCAATTAAATAAATGAAAGTTATTTTCTCCAAATCAATAAAATTTCATATACGGTGTATTTTGATGTATTTTCATTTTTATTACCCATATTACGGTTTTGATATGATTGATCTCTTTATGGACTCACCCACGTTAATAGAGCGCTAACTCATTGATGTGAGATTATGGCGTGAAGTACATGTAAAATTTATTATGCTTTAAAAACATCAGGTGTTTTGTAATTTGTGCATCCATGGAGAAGAGTTGTTCAAAACCAATTCAATCATTTAAACATTCTGTCATTTGGTAATACTTAAGGTCACATGTTTTAATATGGAACTAACATTCAAATTAACACACTAATTGATTAAACGGCTTAAGTGATTGTCTGTACATGTATAATGACAGGCAAGTTACACCCTTATCTAATTAATGAAATCGCCCTATTGACTCGATGGGAAATGGAGTTTATGAAACAAAATGCTTCTCTTAATATTTCAGATTATAAGAATATATCTTTATCTCTTATAAATCATACTTTCTACATAAAGGATTAAAGACGGAGGAAAGAATAGTGATTTCACATATCCAGTTTGATTTACGTTATATACAATTTACATATATTAATTCTGCAAAAGTGTCCTTCCTTCCTTGTCCAATTAATCGTTTTCTTATGATATTTCACGTTGCTGAATTATAAAAAAAGGTTTTCTCTTATACATGCTATTATAACTGTTCCAAATAGGTTGTTAAACAAATCTATTCATTCATTTAATAATGAGCATAACATTTGTTGATATCTAACTTTTATTTATTTGTACGAAGTGCGAATGCTTTTATATTAAATATGTACATGTATATATAATAAATTATATTCCACATTCAAACAAACAACTGAAGAGTTTGTTTTGGAGCATTTCAACAGAAAAACAGATGATACCATTATGCTCATGATTCAATGAATAATTAGTTTTATTATTAAACAAAATAAAATCAAACATTTTTAAACCAGTTGTTTGAACTCAAACGTTGTATTTGCTATCATTTAAATACCTGTTATTGATTTTTAACTTGTATCACGTATGTTGCATCAAAACTTGGTCATCACAATAAGTTCCTATAAGTTAAGATACGATACACTCAGGTACTTAAATGTTAAACGCTCAACAATACATGTATTATATAATTAAATACAATTATTCAAATACTTTGAATATTTCCTTGATGTAATTAATAGCATAAATTGTTAAACATTGTACGTCATCTTCCTAAATAACTTGAGAAAGCATATCAATATACTTCCAGGAACGTACACATTTTATTAACAGAGGAAGTGTTCAAACATCTTTTATTTGTGCTCCTCAGTGAATGATGCCTTCGGACGTACTTTTAGCTGAACAAACAATCATATTGTTTTTAGTTTTAAATTGCATTGCTAATGTTAAACCTTTGACTCAGCGTAAGTGTTAGGATACAGTAAAGACATTTTGTTAAAATCGGTTTTCTTATGTAAATATTATTACATATTACATGTATTACTATGAACTTTATAATTTTTTCAATAGTCGTGGATATGGAGCTGTAGATACAAGGACTAAAGGTAGAACACTCTTTTAAAATTATGTGCAATCGTATGGATATATTTTATAAATTCACATTATCTCAAATTATTAACAATTTAAGCTACAATGTACATTATTTATATATTTTTTTTTAATTTCAGTTTGTCCATTGGGATACATGGGTTTAAACTGTTCAATTGGATGCAGATATCCAGCCTTTGGACATTTTTGCCAGAACAAATGCAATTGCTTACAACAACACTGTGATCCCAGAACGGGATGCAAAGGTATGTGTTGATTTTTATTGAAACTATTTTCACTGTTATTCAAACTTCTATTATATTTCTGTGATTCCATTGTATATATAGAAGGCTCGCCGACTATCAACATGCCCGATCAAAACATGAATACAGTAAAGACACCAATACACCAGAGAAGAACAACAAAAGTTATTCCCCCCCCCCCCCATTTTTTTATGTACCCAGCAAGGCTGAATAATAATGAATATTAAGAGACCCTTTTTTTAATGAACACATATTCTTTGCAATTGGTACTTTTATGAAGTCCGAATAAACGGCCATTTGGATAAGGATATATTATATAAATAGTGCCTGTTTGGGAGGGTAACAGTTGAGATTGACACCCCGAGAAAACCATTGTCAACCGACGCGAAGCAGAGGTTGACAATGGTTTTCGATGGCTGTCAATTTCAACTGTTACATTGTACCCTCCCAAACAGGCACTAATTTTTTATTATACTGAATGTCTTAATTTTAAAGAATACTGATCGAATGTCTTAATACTCGGGCGCACGCATTGATAAACGCTTTATTTATTCGCATCATTTCAAACGCGTAACTGACTTCTTCAGGAATAACATGAATTCTACGACGAACCGTACGCGCATAATTTACGCGCATGTAACAATTCGTTGTGTTATACCCGTTGCCAAGTGTGTTGCTAACGCTGAGGGTAATAGAACGGATTATAAACTGCGTCTAAACCAATCAGATTTCAGTATTTAACATGACAGTATAATAAAACAGCATGCAGCAGGAGTGTCTGACACAACATGTAAATAATTAAGGACGACGGACCCAATTAACTTCTACAATAGTGATTTTCATGAAAATGTTATATGAGTTAGAGTTACTAGGGATATATCAAAATCAATCAAAAAACAACATAAAAATCGAATTGGATTTTTAGTAGGGACCATTTTAAAAAATATGTGTATTATTTCTCTTTTTCAATTGAACATAATGAAGAAAAGCGTTCTTGTGAGAGATAATAGCACGGAACATTTGTTTATCGATGTGAATTAACAATACATTTTAGTCGTGTAATAATTTTATAATTTGAAGCGATGTCCCTAACTAGTATTTTATATTTTGTCGAACATTTATTTGAATAAGTAATTTGATTTGATTCTTTTTTTAATTCTCGAATGAATATTTTATTTCCAATCAATGCCTGTATAGTAAATACAAAAATAAATTTCTTACAGGTTGTCCAATAGGTTTTATTGGCACAAATTGTAAACTAAATTGTCGATTTCCAAGTTATGGTTTCCAGTGTCAACAAGATTGCAGTTGCAAAGAAAATCATTGTGACCCCAAGGAGGGATGCAGATATAGTGAGTAAAGTTGTTATTTTTTGACAATAATGCATATAAATGGTCAGAATCAAGTACATTACAGAGTAGGTTAAAAAATACGATTATTAATCCAATGCTATATTCCCACTAATTAAACATGCAGTACTGATAAGGCCTGCACTAACTGTTGAGTAATCTTTTTTTCAGGCATCATTTTATTTATTAGAATGAAATACAGGATTTCATATTATCTAAATAATGTTCACTTCTTTAGTCTCCATATTCTATATTTAATGTTGCAAAAAATTGTCTCGAAAGATGTTTCCATAGACAGTTGCAAAGTAATAAATACATACGTTGGCATACAGCTTATCCTTAATTGTGCAATGTCAAATGTGTGTATATTATATAAATATATATGTTACGGTTTTATAAAAGATTGTAGAAGTATAATTATATATATGTATATTGGGTTTTTTTATTTTCTACAATCTAAAAGAAAATTGCTTACTTCCAACAAATCTGCTTTTAGAATACTTTTTATATCTGTTCGTGTAGATATGAAGACGAGCAAAATGGTTACGACCACTGAATCTACTTTAACATATTCACAAGATAAATTAGGTAAATCAGTGCTGTTTATTTAGAGCGTAAATGCTTATAAATTTTTGTCGAATCACACTAGGAAAAACATCAATGTCTCATTATATACTTGATAATTTTAGTAGATACGAGGACTCAAGTTCAACATGTCGAGCATACTTTTTCTTCGCAAGAAGATAAAATGATGAAATCAAATGATGAAAGAAAACCTGCCTCGCTTTCAACAATACTCATCGTTCTCTCAATATTTGCTTTTATATTTACGTGTGTTTATGTTTCCACGTTTGTGATGAGACCTTGGCAGCAAGAAATCGAGAACAACGTTGTACTGGAAATGCACAGGAATTCAGACCAAGTGTAAAACAACTGAATAAATTATGTTCGGTACCTTTTTAAGATGTTATTCCGATTAAAAATCCTAAGCGGGTTCCAGGTTGTTCTAGTGGTATTGTTAAAAGTTATATTGCAAAGTTCTGAACAGTATTAAACTATTAACTTAAGATTAACAGTTTATTGGTATAAGATTCATGTTTAGGTACAAATGTTTATATTTAGATGTAATGACTCTGTATATGTAAAGACACGTTAAACAACTTAAATCAAAAGAAGTTTCAAATTGAAAGACCTTGTATTTTGGCTGACCCTAAAATAAGGGGCCAATATTTGTCTTCACTCTTTATTCAACATCCATTTAATGAAACATTTCGTTTTATACAAGTGAAAATAGAAACTGTTAATGGTTGATTTCGTTATTCATTTAAGTTGTATATTGTTAGAAGAAGAGAGAAATTATCATGGAACATTTCATTGTACCTTTGAATAATACTATGTACACTCTTGACAGTAACATGTATTAGGGCAAGCAAAACAGTTGTAATCACAAAAAAAAATAATTTCTCGTACGAAAGAACGTACATGTTGTTTAACTTTGCATTGCCATCCAGACTGAAACTTTGCTTTACTCGGCACCAATCTTATGGTACTTAAAAATGTTGTAGAACATATATTTGATTTAGATATTTCATTGACATATTTGCAAATTGTTCAACGTCTAGTATCAGTAAAACCGTAAAAAAATACAATACAGTAGATATAAAATGTTTTTTTTTTATTTCGATATTGTAAGAGCATTATGTATCTACGGAGAAACATAAATCAGTAAATATGTAAACCTCAAGCAATGAATTTTAGCTTATACCAAATGACCAATTATACATCAAGTACAATCCATGTTTTGAATGGATAATCGTTTTTAGTTAATGATTTGTAATTAGCAGCTGTTATTGTTACATCTTTGGTTGAATGAAAAAAAATCACGTCGATGCTTTTTGGAACGGCTAAAACTAAATAAAGGAAAAGGTAGTACCAAAACACAATTCCAATCTATGAAGGTTTACTAAAGACAAATGTAAAATTAATTTTTTAAAATAAAAACCGTCTTTTCTGATTTTCTGACAATTATACAAAAACTTTATCATATCTTTTTCTCACGGATGCACATTCCGTCCTCGTCGAAAACGAGTGCTGTATTTTTATCCTTTGACCAAAACAAACATGCAAGCTTGACTATGAGAAAATTTTTAAATGTCAATCATATTGAAATATTAATACTACTTACTTTTTTCAATTGGTTTAGATAAACGCAGATTCGCATAAGGTACAATTTACCAAGGATCATTTTAGAGAAGTTGCCCTTTTTTAATTCAATTGCATAATCTGGATATAATGATTTCAACGACAACAAAATAGTAAAAATATAATTAAACAAGCGATTGGGGTTAATGGCAATCACTGATAGAAAATTGGCCCATCATTCACAATTTATTAGTATAACTAGTCGTGTTGCGACACTTGACGACCTTCTTTTTTGTCGGTATGAAAACCCTGTTTAAGACAGGTTATTTTCTGTAAAATGATAAAAATCAAACCAAAAAATTAATTTTTTTTTAACGAAAACATAATTTTCTGAAATACAAAAGCAGTTGGAAATCATAAATCACATTTTAATTTGAAATGGATGAAAAAGGTCTAAAGTATTTACCAGTATGTTTCATGTCTTTATGCAGAATTTTTAAAGTGTTTATTTTCGCACCTGTCGTGCAAATGTCAGATACTCTGAAAATAAAGTGTAATGAAATAATCTTTTTTTCGCTAATAATAAGTGATGTATGGCTTTAGAATGTTTTCGGAATTCACATACAGCAATGTGATATCGGTTTGTGACTGTATTTCTTGTATAATAATTAAACTCCATAGAACAAATTTACTTTGTTTCGATTATACACTTGAAATTGTTTAACAGTAAATCATCCCATTGTACATTCATATTGTAGCACTTAACCATTTTAAGTTGCCATACTCAAAAGTTGTTTCATTGCTCATCTGTTATGAAGTAGGGGGTGGGGGAGCTTTATGACTTTTTTGTTTTATAGTAAAATCATATTAAAATGATGATTTATTGATATTAAATCTCTTCTGAATAAGTCATTATATAATAATTTACTCATCTATAATAATTGAATATGAATTAATATTGTATATCTTATTTAAATGCATACTGTAAGTAAAATATTGCTTCTTAACGAGTGTGTGTGCATAAATATAATAGAAAATGTTAAAAATAGTTATTTTGGAAAGGTGGATTGTATCAAATATACAAAGTCAATGTCCGTTGACAGTTTTTTTACTTCAAACTGTTAAGTTTTTAAAACAAGAGAAACACCAGTTATTTTGTAAATCCAGTTTTACGTCTGCATTTTATATCTTGCTTTAAATTCCTAAAAACCACCTGTTTGGTTATTAACGTCATGTTTGCGATAATTCGCAATGTTGGAGAATACTTAATATCAAAATACAAAAGAAGTATCTAAACATTTAGGTTTGGTCTAATAAAACAGAACTACAATACCTGTGCTTGCATATTAACCATGATATGTTACATGTAACACCTACAAGAAAAAAGGCTTGGGGAGCATTTGTGGTTCAAACTGTGCAGTGTTCTATAGATAATGACTCATCAAAAGTTTAAACATCATAAAAAATGCATTGACCAGTAGCATATCAACATTATTATAAATGCAATTGTACATTGTTATTGTGTGTGTGGAGGGGGGGGGGGGGGGGGGGGCTTTCATTATTTGTTTAATGGTACGAAAATATTACAAAATATCTTTATAATTATATCTATTCATAAATCATGACTCGCCACATATGGTTTACACACAGAAAGATCACAATCTCATTTTTAGAAATTAATTTCAACAGCCATAATTATGAGATTTTGAAACACTTCCTTGTTGTACATTTACTGATGACTCAACAAAAATACTAAATCTAGAATCGAAGCATAATATAGCGTTTATAACTTGTGTTTACGTGGAGTTTTAAATGTAGTGAAAGTTATACAAGCTTAAGTGGATCATAAAGTAATCTATGCATTGCCAATAGAAAAAATATAAACCTATCAACGATATAAAAATAGTATTGCTATTTGATTATACTTGGAAAGGTAATGAATAAAGCAATGCAAAAGAACAGTTTTTAAAAAGTGTAAAATAGTGTGTAGAATCATAGACTAATGAATTGATTCAAACTTATTAGATCGTGAAACGGTTTCTTCATGTTTACATGAAACAATTATTCTATAGGACATAGCGCAAAAATTACTAAGGTGATGAAAATATAAGTGTTTTACATATTGTTTTTGATTGCAATGTGCATTTTGCTACACGGAAATACGCATACCCTTCATTTTTGTTTTGTTCCTTGTTTTGAAAATTCAGAATAGTCAATCTATGGTAATGGTGTAACATAGTGCGATGGATTCAATTTTGTTGAAAACTAAACTGTATTATCTGGTGATTGTAAAATAACACAATCCAAATCAAAAAGGGAAAATCAAAATTCCCTTTTTTTGACCCTGTTTTTCATATCTGCTTCCATTTACACCCCTTTTTGCGAAAAATAAGCCTTTACAAGTCAAAGTTCATGGAATTTTCCTGAATCATTGACATTTAAATGCATTAAACATACATTTAAAATGAGTAAAGTTCCTCTTATCCTTATAAAAACTTATGAAGCATCAGAGGAACGTTCCTCTTCACCTAAACTAAAATCTCTACATTTCATCTGAGAAAGGTTCCTCTTTTCACTTCAGCAGAAATCTTGACAAGTCATCTGAGGAACGTTCCTCTTTTCACTTAATTATATAAACTGAAATCCTAACAAAGCATCTGAGGAACGTTCCTTACTTGAAATCTTTACACTGTATCTGAGGAACGTTCCTCATTTCACTTCATCTGAAAGCTACATAAAGCATCTGAGGAATGTACAATCTTTCACAAGTTGATTGTTTTCTTTTTACATGAAAGCTGTATAAAGCATCCGAGAAACGTTCCTCTTTTCCCTTAAATTGAAATCTTTACACTGCATCTGAGGAAAGTTCCTCATTTCATTTAACAAAATGTTTACTTCTAAACCGAGAACTTCAAAACATTTCCTTTTTTAGGTATTCTAATCATTACGCAAAATGTGACTACCAACAATCCTCTTTGTAAAACTTATAAAAGACAAATTCTATTATTATACCTCAATATGATTATTCTATATAATGCGTCATCTGATTGGTCTAGAGAGTCACGTGACAGGGCGAACAAAACGTCGTGTCTCCCGGGAAATAAATATCGTGTCTCACCTCTTCGGAAATCTCGGGATTTTTCATTCCAAAGGTATGAAAAAGCCAATATGAGCATACGATGTTGACAAATATGATGAAATCAATTTAATCATTTAAATTTTCTTTATGCCACAAAAAACAATTTTACTATATTTGATTCGAATTTATGAAGGAAACGAGAGACAATAACCAAAAAAAACCAAAAAAACCCAAACAATTACGACGTTATTGCTTTCGACAAGTCAAAAATTATTAGAAATCGACGTATTTTGTAAACATATGTTGTTCGGTATAATAAAAATTTTATTGCATGAATGTTTGGGAAATATGAAGATTTATTCCCTCAGAAAAATCATATTTCCCTCGGGCAAAGCCTTTGGGAAGTATGATTTTTCTTGGGGGAATAAATCTTCATATTTCTCTCACCATCATGCAATAAATGTATAGTGTTACTGTCTCACTCTTTCAAAATCAAATTGAAACATTGATTTTGACAAATTAAAAGTAAATTTATTAATCATTCTTAAGGAGTCTCGGGGGAGAATGTTTCAAACATACAATTTCCTTTATTTTTTTTCCAGTGAAAGGTCAACTTATGAGTAAATTATGTGCAAAATATAAGGTGAATTGACGGGATAGTTTATCTATTTACCGCACTCAAATTTTGGTCGTATGTCCAAATCATCCCCGACATTTTATATAGGATTATATAGGAAAAAAGGGGTTATCATTTTCAATTTCATATGTAAAAAAATACAAACATACGATTTTCTTTTAATTTTCAGCAACGGAAGGTTAACATACATAAGTAAAGTTTTTGCCAAATTAAAACGAAATTGACCAGAAAGTTTTTATGCTATCCGCCCTCATAGTTTGGTCCTATAAACGTGTCTTGGCAGCCATTTTACATAGGCCATAGAATTGCATAGAATAAAAGGATGTTAACGAATCAAATATAATTTTATTTGTAATAGATAAAAAAATACCTTTCCCCTAACACAGAATATGAAAAGATCGCGTACATGTTTTTGATTTTGCAAATTATAATTTCAATCTTAATAATTGACGCTGCAATAAAAAATGAACGACGTTTATTTTTGTCAATAGTTATGTCAAAGTCTCAACTGACGTCATTGTAAGACGTTGACTCCGACGTGGATAACGTCAATTTTGAAGAAGAGGCGAAATGATTAAAATACTTATGAACATTATTCTAAGGATTCACTTCTTTAAAAATAATTTTTATGATAAGTAAATTTTAAACAGAAAAACGTTACATGATTTGCTGAATATTTGAACATTTTACTCTGCATTTGCATTTTACGACATTAAAACTATTTTCTTTAATTATTGCGCAATACCCTGCGCAGAAGGCGAAGGCGCAAAATTTTAAACCCGCGACTGACCTTAAGTTTACTGTTTCTATACCCCCCGAAACAAAGTTTGGGGGGTATATAAGAATCACCTTGTCCGTCCGTCCGTCTGTCTGTCTGTTCGCCTGTCTGTGCAATCGAACTAAAAAAAGTTCTGCTTAAATTAATTATAAATAATTGATGTGCGATTGTCAACATTCTACTGGAAAACCCTGATTTTATTTTTAATATCTATCATGATGCAAATTGATATGATACATTGCGGTGATAATTATTGCAGGGAAGATTTTCACTAAAGCCCCTATTGTACATGTAGCTAATAAGCACAATTGAAATGTACAAGACATGCCAACTATGTCACTTATTAAATAACTTGTTTAACAAGTATGCAAAATTACTCCTGATGATAGCGGGTTTGCAGCTCATAATTTAAAAATTTTAAATATAATATCAAAAACTTTGTGTCAAGCCGCTGAAACAATTAATAATATGATGTTGGTTAAGTAATTTAAGAACTGATGAAAAAAGGTGCACACACACACCGTAAACTCGAAGTCAGAACTCAAGCACATTATGAGCACTCAGTGGGAGCGCAGTCATTTTTTAAAAGTAGAAGTTTGTAGGAATGCAGTTACACGCTGCAGGAGCTGAGTAGAAATCCCTTTGTTGCTGTCACATTTTCACCTTGTAAAAATTTAAAATACAACTGCACAATGTTTTTGAATTTCCCTGCGATCCCACAGCAATTCCAGAAATATAACAATGTTGTGAAACTCTGGAGGGAATGAAATCTGGTGTGACAGGACCTAAGCTTTGAGAAAACAATCAGGTTACCAGAAATTTGCATTTGTTAAATTCTTTGAGCTGGATGATAGTAACAAACATTAGGATGTAAAATGTTGAATTTGCAGTTCTCATATAGTTGCAATCATTATATCAATACACATGTAAATTATATCTTACACTAGCTAACAATTATCCCCCCCCCACCCCCTTCCTAACAAAATCACAACATACACGAGCTATAATTCAATAGTGTACTCGTTGTTTTTATAAATCTACAAATCTACCTCTGGTATTAAGGAGGAAATTTGAGGTAAAAAAAAAACAACTCACTTTTTGGCTTTCTTGGAGTACTTCATGTTTATCAACTAGAAAATATCTAATTTTACTCCAGTATATCCTGTAAATAACTTCTCAGCATGGTCAATAGATATGTCATGGCCTAAAGACTCATATTCCTCTGCTTCATTTAACGAATCTTAAGGTTTGCTAATGTCAGCGGCCAATTCAAGCTGAGAAACAACTTGCTGTTACATGCACATGCTAAGGTCTTCTATCAGATGTCAATCACTAACTGGATGCTGATCAGATGTTAGGGGTGTGCTAATAATAGTAACTGTGTGAACTTTGAGAGACACTGCTTTAGGAACAGATGCAAAATGTGGTCGCAAATTTAATTTAAGATTAACACTGCATGTGTACTCTATGAAGCAGAACGGAAATATTGTTTGAAAATTGCAGTTGCAAACATCACAGGATGCATCAAGGTAATAAATACTTTTATTATATTCAAACGTTTAAAATACATAACTAATTTTCTTTTGCTCTTCTGCTAATTCACTACAATCAAGGTAATTGCAAACCTAAAGCAAATAAATTATTTTGATACAAAATCCTTGATTATCTGATATTTAAAATGTTTATTGTAATCATCAAATTTTGAAAATGATGTGCAAAATCAAAATATAATCATAATACAATGTAATGTTATAGGTTATGATGATTGGAAGTGACAAAATATTGCGCCTGGTGGATTTTGATTTGAAATCACTGCATGTGAATTGTTTGCTGGTCTAGTGGATGGGGAGCATTAATTTGGAGAGAGCTTGATCGAGATGGAAGATGCTTGAAGATTCAGGTTTGTTATTCTTAATTTTAAATTAATCTCATACTATAGCTGTCCTTCTGGGACTAATACTAGGATCTTAGGAAATCTTTGTCAGACGGGCTCCAGGTCCACAATACTTCCAGTGCAACTAGTGATTGCATGGAGGAGTCGATTTAAAAATCATCTCCGAAAGGAGAGACAAAAAGACGGCCAGATATTTGAACAGGTGGTCACTGAGAATGATCCCACAAACATCTGATTCATATGATTGGAGCTTGAATGATTTTGTTTAGCTTAACTTAGGTAGGGCACACAGGTAACTGAGACTTTTGATGAAACAAACATAAAGTCCTTAGTATGACAAGTCCAAATTTACGATGAGCAAATATTCTGAATATTTTATGCTTCTAAATTTCAAACAAAAATAAGTTTGACCAAGCTCATCAAGCTTAATTTACTGAATTCTGGTATTTCCTTGCTGCAACATTAAATTGATAGGATGAACAGAATCTGAATTATGCAACTTTCGTGTTCGATGTGGTTAATAATTCCTGCTTTAATTAAGTGATGCAAATCCCATCTGCTCTGCTGTCTGGCTTAAAACAAATAATTTACAGCTGTGAACTATTCTCATACTCACAAGAATGACCGGCCTGATAACAATAGCTTTGGGATTTGATGTGGAGTGTTAAGGTCTGCCGCCATCCCAAAAAAAATTGCAATGATACTAATGTGTTTTAAGATTAGAGCAGAAATTTAAGAGTATATTGATGTTTCGTAGATTCATATCAAAATCATGCTTAATTATCCTGCTTGGATTCTGTAAATGTTTAAACATATTTAGGTATATATAGCCAAAGAGAAATATTTGTTGGACAAATTTCTCTCTCTTTTTTGTTACATCTCTCTCTCTCTCTCTCTCTCTCTCTCTCTCTCTCAAGTTAAGCAGGGAGAAACTTATGTGATCTTTAATATATATACTAGGTATTTCTTCTTAAAGAATGTCAATACTTAAATGTATGTTTTGAGAATTTGTGTGTAATTAACAAACAAAAAAGCATCACAGCCAGATTTTCATTATGAAATGAAATAACAGGAAGTTATTTAGCAATGATAAGTTAAAATGCAAATATGTATCATACATAGATTCTATAGAAGATCTGGACATCCCCCCTGGAAGGAAATCAATGGGGCCACAGAAAAGTTAAGAAGCCATCCAGCCAGTCAAACAATATGAACAGAAGATAAACAGAACAGAAGATAGACCTTGGCTCTTGTCAACCATGTATCAAAGACCGAATTAAGTGAAAGTGCTTTCAGGAAAATGCAGCTCTACTTGGGAACTCAATCCTGAATTTGATGGATGCGAGCTTTATGTTTTTAATAATTATAAAAACATATGCACTGAAACAATTATTGATATAGTTAAATTTTTAATTATATAAACATCTAATCTAATTACTAGATAAACTTGATATTGAATATTAAAAGAAATATTAAATTGGTATTCTTAATTACATGCCTATGTACTTTAATTGAAAACAATTATTAATAATTTGATCTACAATACAAGATCAATTTTTGACACCAATTAATATACATGCATTTGCCGCTTAAAAAATACACAAGGGGCACCGATAGAACAGACCGACCAAAAATGTAAAAAAAAAAAAAAAAAAAAAAAAAAAACCCTGTTATTTTGATTTGTAACCCAAAAATGCCGCGATAAAAAAATTTAAAAATTCAAACTCTTTTTACTTTATATCGTAATCGACTAAGAAAATTTTAGCTGATCATCATCGGGACTGAGCGATAGTCAAGTACTCGAGTACTTGTTAACATCCTTAATATTTACGTAAAGTATAACATGTTTAAATGCTTATTTAATTTAAGATTATTATATTTCAAGTTATTTGCTGTTTTTACTTTCAAATGTAGGAAATTGGAACATTCCTCATGTACCATGTAAAGGTTTCAGTTAAAGAGAAAAGAGGAACGTTCCTCAGATTCTTTGTGAAGAAGATTTCAGTTGTAGTGAAAGAGGAACGTTCCTCAAATTCTTTGTGAAGAAGATTTCAGTTGTAGTGAAAGAGGATCGTTCCTCAGATGACTTGTCAAGATTTCTGATTAAGTGAAAAGAGGAACGTTCCTCAGATGACTTGTCAAGATATCTGTTGAAGTGAAAAGAGGAACGATCCTCAGATGACTTGTCAAGATTTTAAGTCAGGTGAAAGAGAAATGT
>WFKH01011925.1:62144262-62176249 GCA_016163765.1 Magallana hongkongensis
AAAATGAGATTAAGGAAGCATGGGACTGACACCAAGTAATAAAAAAATTTAAAACTTGGTTCAACAAATAGCATTGTATTTTTTCTAACAGAATATTACAATTTTTTGATGGGTTAATATGTTTGTTTCCATGGTAACGGTATTCAAACATACCCTTGTTGGAAATACTTCCGCTCATCAAAATACACCACTTGCAACAGAAATGTAGCAATGCTACATAGTTCGTAATCATATGATTTTATTTTGCTTTTAAGCTATAAATAAAACATTGACAGAAGAACGATTTATTAAAAAAAAATCCTGAAAGCCTCTTCAGTATCTTACAATGTGCAACCGAATTTCCCCTGGATGGTTCAAATTTTTTGCTTTTTGTGTTGACCTTCAATGCAAAATGGTCCAAAAAATGTTTTGATATAATCAAAAGTTTTATTTTTAGACTGAAATGAAATACGCAAATGTTATGCTTTCACTGGAAAAGGAGAAACTCATATGTCAATGACTTAGAAAAAAAGATATTGCAGTCTGAATGTTCTCTGGTCTGTTTTTTTTTTATTTCACGCAATTTTCACTTAAATACTATTCTAGTGTAGATAAAAAAATCAAAACCAACTTTTTGTTCAATAAACATTCAGTCAATTAATAATATCTTTATTACAATGCTAGTACTTTATAAAATTCACCAAAAAAGTAAAAAAAAAAAACTATTCATTTAAATCCCAAATTTCCTCTGTTTAACTTGAAATTCTTCGGTTAAAATACAAATTTTTAACTTTTGAACCTTATACCAAGATGCCAGGTAGGAACAAAATAATTCTAGTAGGTATAAACGAATAAATATTTATTTCATTATTTGCTACATGTATCTCATAATTATTTTTTTTAAAAGGAACGAAATCAGCATTACATCATGTACAATATGCACAGTACAAAGGGCGAATTTAATTTTAAGCCATTCTGTAAAACAACATCCATTACTGTTACAACCATATATTATGGTATGAATTTTTTTTTATACTAATCAAGTTTATACTGGACATTTAACTTCTCACATGTACATGTAATAGATTAACAAACTTATACAAATAATGCACCCAAATCAAAAGCCCTCTCAACATTAATACATGTATTACCAATCTAGCATAAATATTGAAGCTTACAATTACCGCCCCAGAATGAATAACCCTCTCAACATTTTTATCACATATCTAACATAAATATTGAAGCGGACAAGAGCACAAGTCCTTGGCTTATCATTGCAACATCCCCTTTTCCTTGGGCAAGGATGTAGTATAGATATCTTTTGAGATACTGTATGACTTTGAAAGTTAAAGTTTTGTGTTATTTTTTCACAAAGTATAGATGGTTCCTTAAGATTTCTTTCACACTAGACTTTGACCCGTGCATGCACGGGTTGACATTGCATATCGGACATTTACGATATAGAAACATTGACACATTCATATTGTAAGGTACTTTTGAAATAAACAATGAATGTGAATATAATTCTGGTATTTTTGTTTTGTTTTGGTTTTTTATTTTAAAAATTGTTGCGTAACGGCGTAGCGCAGAATGGGTTTGATCCCCACTTAGCTATAAATCAAGTCATGAGTTCTAATCACGCCAGAGCTTACATTAAGGAAGCTCTAATCACTGCACATTAAAGAGTTCTACTGGTTATACCTGGGCCCCCGGTAACTCAGGGGGTGTTCACCGTATTGTTGACAGACCAGGTTCAGACTTCATTACATGTATTTACATAACAAAGCTATAAGCCTACACATATATGTGGCCAGTAATTAGTCCTGACTTTTACCCCTTTCTATTTGTAACCAGTAATTCTCTTTAGTTAGAATAATCTGTGTCTCGGGACAGGCCATCACCACAGTTAGGATGCCTACCATATACCCGGTATGTATCAGAAAATTGCAGAATCGCTCCGAAACGATTTTGGAGAAAATAATGAAGTTGCATTGAAAATAACAATCACATACATCATTACATAACGTAAATACCTTTCATCTGAAAATGTAATCCATATAAGGGAAGAATTCAACACTTTTACTCGCTTCAAATTTACACACCATGTTGACATTCGGAACACTCGGGATATTTCATAGTAATTGCACTGAGTTAGAGTTATTTCCCGTATTTTCTTTGCTACAGAGACAATACATGGAACGCATTTTATCGTTAAACCGGGTCCCTAGGACATTTATCATTTTAACGATAGAACAATCTATCTACACTCTCCTAAAAAATACATTGTTAATTTTTTGCATGGAATCAAATACTTATTTGCCTTTAGTTTATGTTTCCACAATATCACATTTGCATGGAATAAACTCAGAAAGTTGAAACGATAATACAAATACGTGTAAATTGTCATTAAAAATTTGCTATATATTCTGTTCATATATATTTATGATTTCTTATGAGAAAAATTATAAGATAACAAATATATAGCAACTTAGTACTTTTTTGTTTTCTCTGATTTGAACACCAGCGTGATTTAGCGTGAATGTAATGCGCACGCGTATGATTGTAAAATCCAAAAATCCAGATGATTTCCGGAATTTTTGGAGGAATTTTCGTTGATTATTAATTAGTGAAACTTAATTAAGAAAAAAATAAAAACAAATTGGTAATCTTCAAGTACCAATGATGTTTAAAATACATAAAACAAAAACCAGTACTCTTCCGATTTATCGGTATTAAAGGCCAAAAATTCGAGTCTATTATTTTGATATTGTAGTATAGATAATTAGCATCCTATTTTTTACCAATATTTGTGTCAATGTTTGTCCGAAGTTTTGAAATCATTGTGCTATATTCATCATCAACTATTGTCTTTATACGAACAGGTCCATCATTCACATCCTTGACCATCTCTTCTATCATGTCACTCTCCATGGCCTTCGTAGTTCCATTCCAGTTGTTACTGCTATCATGTGGAGGAGGTGTTGATTTGGAATTAAGAGACAAAGTACATCTGCGACAGGATTTCTATCTTGTTGAAAAGTTTTCTATTTTTCCGATCATAGATGAATGACCTGAAAGATGGGAAATAGCATCAACTAAAATACTTATATATAGAGAAATATCTAAACAAAAACTGTTGTGACATTCAAACACAAGGATTTCTTAGGATGTACAATTTATGGTTCATTAAGATTAGGGCTGAGACAATTCAGAGTTTATTCAATTGGTTCGATTTCTATTCAAAATGCTACAATTCATATATTTTTTTTCGATTCGATTGAATATTGATCAGCCTTTATATTTCTCATTATAAATGAAAATACTAATTTTTATCTTGTAGATTTCTTTACTTAAGGATAACAAACAAAAAATTCATTAAAAATACATAATTTAGAATTTAGTTATAAAATAAACAATAACCTTTTTTAATAAATGACAGACTTTCAATTGGCACACTCATACCTAGAGTATTAAACAGAATAAAATCAAGGAATATAAATGGCAAGGTGATAATATCTGGGACTATAGATTTCAGTCTACAATATATAGAATAGTACAGTTAACTTTTTACCCCACTGTCAAATCATTGAATTTTTTAGGTCTAAATTTTTGGGAACTGCTATCATTCATTAAAGGTTCATTGGAATGCAATTCATGGATTATTTTGCACAGTTAATGAAGATTGTTTAGGGGTTGAGGGGGGGGGGGTTGAAGGGATTTTAATTTGTTCATATGAAAGAGTGTACCCTTGAAATCAATGAAAATTAAACCAAAATTAAACCAATCACAGTGATACTAATCGAAAGTACATTGTAGTTTATGTAATTTATCAAATACCTGACAAACTTTTATGACGTTCTACTCTCTCTCTCTCTCTCTCTCTCTCTCTCTCTCTCTCTCTCTCTTTTTCTCTTCTGCCAACCAGCATCAACACTAACAACCAATCCATCTTTTTCCATGTACCTGTATCTAGTTATCAAAAAAGGTAATTAACAGTAAATATGGCACAATTCTAAATGTAACTATTTGAAAAATTCCCATCAATATTTTAAAACAATGTAAAATATTATATATAACATGTATGAGTAGCATCATTTTCTCTACAAATATGAATAAAAAATGTTAATGATAGATTCATACATGTAGAAAGGCATTTATTATGGCCATTTATTATTATTTGATACTTTCCATTGCATTTATAAATTTGTGTTCATACAGTGAGAAAAAATAATCAAAGGCAGAATTAAATGATGCTATGTGCCAACCTTGGTTGAAAGTAGACCAGGAATCTGGAGAAGATGTCAAAAATGTAAAAAAGTTAATATATTTACAGCATGTGGAAGTTGCAAAGGCATGAAACATTTCATGCGTGCCTGAAGGAGACTGGATGGTCAACAAAATCATCAGAAATACTTAAAATTTTAACATATGATTTGTTTAGCAAAATATCATGTAAGGAAAGAAAAACTCTATAGATGTATTTTACCTTTTATTTTGGGTATTTTTCTATATTCTTATATATAGCTCTTTTTCCTAAGGATATCAATACAGTCTAAAAATGGACACGACCATCGAGCTTTATTAAATGCCTATCTGCTTACATCCCTAATTCCATCAAACTCTTCCACTGTCTCCAAGCACAATCAGACATTTTGACAACTTCTTCATGGTCAACATCTGTAATATTAAGTTACATAATCAGGAATTTTGCACCATAAGAGAACACCAATTGGTTGCCAAGTTGATCAGTTAAAAAATATATGCATATGTACTTGGTATTATAAAGGCATAAACAGAGGTTAACTCAGATTTAACAAACATATTAATATTAACTGGGTGAGGGATAGTTATTATTAGACACTGACTTCTAAAATCTTCGTTATCACTATTAAATTAGTTGTTCTCCAATCAGATAAATGCAAATCTTTCCACATGAAGAAGGGCATGAGGCTGTGAAAAGTAAATTTTGAGGGAGCATTATTGTGAAAGACTGAAACTCACACAAAAACTCCGGACACTGATTTAACTGAAAAAAGACACCATCTGAGGTTAAGTTTTAAATAACAACAAAAATGTACTTGACACCGGCCTATTTCACACGTATTTGAAATTTATTTTGCTGTCAATATGTGTATACCAAAGCAATATCATTATCTAAAGTGTTCAATCTGTCTTTCTATTTTAAAATACATCTCCTGACGTCATGGGTTTCAGATAGTCTAACACTTAACGCTACACATAATGGCTGTCAGTATTTTTATCTAAACTGAATCATTTTTAACCTCAGACATAGCATCAGAAATTACCGATACAATATCAAAGTTAGTCGCCATCATATGCTGTTTTTACATGTAGCTACAATATAAACTGGATTCCACATAATTCGACTAATCGCTAAGCATAGAGACGACAGGAGATTTCGTATGTGTGGTATGACATCATTTTGGGATGAACTCGTGCGTTAAAAATCGACTACTGGAAACATCTGTATATCTGAAACATGTGACGACATGATACAAATTCTGATATATTTTAGAATTAACTACTAATAATGAGAGGCATTAAGAATTCTACTGGGTTCCGATATGTGTATTGAACCATACTGTCAACAACTTGCATACATGATTATAATTATTTTTTCTTATTATGAAATTACACCTCAGGTGCTTTGGGCTTTACTCACAAATATGTACGATGCTTACTTATATAGGTATAGGTATCTTACATATTCATGAGCAAAGACCAAGCATGCAAGCACCAGTACATTACACCGGCATAGCATAAGAAAAATCCGATGATGCCCATACCAATTTTACTTTTGCTCTAATCTCAGCAAGATTCGCCGAGACTGAAAAATTGAAGAGACGTCTGTCAAAAATGTTCAGTCTCGACGATTACCAAATACTTTCACTCTAAAGACACATTTGTATCAATGAACCTAGGTCAAACCTGGACAGATCGATTTTGCTGGCGTCGAGTCATCTTCCTCCATCTGTGATGAGAATTATCTAGCTGTAACATCAAAATATGATTGGTCTGCCCAAGAGAGCCTCCACGTTCGCACTAGGCCATTCTTTGTTTGAGCTTTAGCAACCTTTATGTGGTGATGGGTATTCTCACATTCGGTGCACCTCGGCCGATTCCTGTACCCTACATCAAACCTCGGATGTATGATGTGATTTGATATGTAGCTACGCCTTAC
This sequence comes from Magallana hongkongensis, assembly GCA_016163765.1. Lineage (NCBI taxonomy): Eukaryota > Metazoa > Mollusca > Bivalvia > Ostreida > Ostreidae > Magallana > Magallana hongkongensis. The sequence continues at coordinate 62,150,444 of WFKH01011925.1, forward strand.
ATTTGTAATGCATGCCTGCTTGTGTATTTCCCAATAATTTTACAAACAGAATTAATTTCTAATATATTCAGTACTTTCTTTTTTCATAAGAGAAAATAAGGAAAGAGGAGCTTGTCAAAGAGCTTTAGTAAATACCTACATTTAAACAGGTTCTTTATAATTTATCATACAGCAAAGATACTTGTTTATGACGCTATTTCTGTCTTCTTTCTCTAAAATGAAGATTCATTTGCCCACACTCTGTAATTATTAAAACAATTACACATTAGAAATTTCACAGTTACCATAAATAGAAAGAATTGTACCATAACCTAAAAAGGTGTAAAGTTTTGTCTTCCTTTTGTTGTATTTGAATTGCTGATACTTTGAGGGAAGAAAACAATCAAGCTTGATATTTTTTTTACTTAATTAATCAGTTCAATGCCATAAAGAATGATCATAATAAGTACAATATCATGAATACTGTGGAATCATTTAAATTCGTGGGGGCCAATTTTCGTGTGGATTGTTCAAATTTTAGAGGTTCGTGGGGACGTCATTTCGTGTTTGATCTTATACCTAAAAAGGACATAATTATGACTTTTTAATCCTAATTAAGTAATTCTTGGAGGATGTTAATTCGTGGATGAGAGGTACCCACGAATTCCACGAAAATTGAGCCACCACGAAATTTAATGATTCCACCGTATAACAAAATGGAAATTCCCAGGCAAATGTAAAAAAAAATTACTAAATGATTATGATCACAGATTTTCATCAAAATACAATATATTTGATATAAAAACAAGGCATTGTACGAGCAGTTTAGATTTGCAAAACGTCAAAAAATTCAATCATACACTTTAAAAATATATTTTTAAAAAACTTTTACGGTTGCTTAAATACTGTTTGATTGCTCTGAGTAACAGGGTCTTTAAGACAACGAAGCAGGAGTTATCCTAAAATTGACATTGATGTCCGCATTGTTCGAGACTGAAATTCTAACAACCCACATGCCAGTAGAATGGACATTGTCGATGACGTCGTTCTTCTTTTCCTCCATCTCCAGGGCAATGTTTTTCATTTGAAGCTATACATGATGAATAAATGTATGTTTTTTTTTGCATTTTTTTGGCCACAAATTTATTTCGTGGCCAAGAATTTTATTTCGTGAGAACGACTTTTATTTTCGTGGTCACTGATTTTTAAAAGCTATCTCAAGCATTTGTTTTATGGCAACCACAGTACAATAACGTCGTGCATGTTTGATTTTCTATATTATTTTTTCTCTTATCTTTCATAAACTCGAATCCTCGACAGTTAAATTGTCTTTTTTATATCTAAAGTGAATTAAAAGGATTGAGTATTTTAGATTAAACCATATTTGTATACATCGTGTGCTCATATCAGCTTTTTCATACCATTTAAATAAAAAACTCCGAGATTTCCGAAAAGGTGGAGTATGATATTTATGCGTGAATCCAGGTCTCATTTGCATTTACATAAGTCATATTTAGTCACCCCCCCCCCCTCCCCCCAAGAAAAATCATGGGTTTGCTCTATGCCCACGTAGTCATTGCTGAGTAAAGTACTTCTTTCAAGACTAACCCTTTTATACCCATTCTAATCGTCTGTATATAATTAAAAGTTTAAAAGTACTGTATAGTCGTGGCCATTTTTAGACTACATTTATACCTTGAGAAGGAGTCCTTAAAACATCTGTAGTCAATGTTTCTAGTCAACATATCATATCAAACATTTTTTAGAAGGTAGATCTGATCGGTAATATGTTGACCATCCAGCCCTCTTGTATGGTTTTACACGTAACAGGGTATATTTACTCAAGTATTTGTTCATATAATTTAGCCCAAGGTCGGTTCATTGCTCTATGCTTTCCACTATCCTCAACATAGCTGTTTTGGAAAAGTCTATTCCATAAAAGATTCATCACTGTATTTAATTAGTTGCCACCCACTTTCAGAGACAAGTGTGCTTTAACCAATAAATCCTCTATATATAACGCGTTGCTTTAGTGCATTGAGAAATGCGTACCGATCATATAAATCAGTGGGACAGAAAATGAAAATTGAGAACAGAACTGAAGAATATGGTTTTGGGTAGCAGGTTCTATAATTTTTTAAGACGATGAAGCAAAACATACAAATTGTCAATGTGGTCCACATTGTTCGGGACTGAAATTCTATCAGACAATAATTCTTAGATTAATTTTCCATTTCATCAATAACCTTGGCATGTTTATGCAGGCAAAAACTTGCAATAAATTGAAATCTCTATCAATATCGTGGTTTTGACATTATCATTAAAGGAAAGCCGATATATACGTGTATTAAAATGTGTTTATATACTCTGATATAGTAATAGTGAGATAATTTTATAATGACTAAACCACGAGCAATTTGATTGTTCATTTCAATTTAATTTCTTCATTATTGTCATATACTTTTGATGGATTGTCGATTATATATTAAATATACATTTTTTATGAAATGTAAATTAGTTAAACAATGATACATATACTAGTATACAATTTTCAGATTTTTAAAATTTTTTTTGAAACACTCATGTTCACTGTTTGTTTGAAACAAAATGAACACATCATTAAACGGACATTTTGACTTTAGAAAGACAGACGGATAGATATAACAAGGGAATCGATGACGTTAATATAAGCAATGTTCTTGATCACAAAAAAATTCAGTCCTGCATTCCGCCATTTTTCAAGATAGGGTCGGCTCCTTGTATTTCCTACAATTATACTTCAACCGTTGCTTCCAAACTCTTCAATTACAAACAAACTCTACAAGACCTTGATATCGAACATCTGAAAGATAATCCTCCAACGTGTTCATGTTCTTCTTCACCCTACAACTATAGTCCAGCCGGACACGTCATTACTGGTGATGTTAATTTAGTTAATAACGATGACCTAAAATCATTTATTATGAAAGGACCAAAATTTAGGGAACATAGATCCTTCACATGGCGTCGTAAATTTATACACATCATGATTGCTGTTAAAGATTACGCCAAGCGATGGGCAAAATCTGAAAAAGAAGACCTTGATACCTTGTCAGAGTGGGTTAAAAGCATCAGATGTTTATTAAAATCTCGTATTAAACGACTGAGAGGTCAAATGAAAACCATATATCATTCTGTTTTCAATAATGCAGAAGTGAGAAAAGAACTAGGTGGGTTGCATGGTCGGTGTGTGCTGGTCCCTGCTGGTGGGGCAAGTGACAACATTGTCTTTGTTTGTAAGGCACATTATACTAATTGCATTTTCAAAGAGCTAGGTTTCGATTCTACACATGGTGGTCCTGCTTGCATCCATGGCGGCCTTTCCGGGCGGGGGTGCTTCACAAAAGCCCTTGCAAACGGAGATATATAGCAGGGTCCATTGAATGTTCTACTAGACTTCTCTCTTTGCTACTTACTGGAGTTCTTACAGAAGTTAAGGAGAGGCTTCGGGAGTACTGTGCAACAATATACTCCAGAGGTGGTGTGAGTCAGGATACTAAAGGACTCTAAGGAGTTGTTGGAAACTTTGGGGTCACAGGGTCTTACCTGAATCAGTGTCATCAAGGCGTACGATTTTTCATCGCTTTATACAACCATTCCCCACGACAAATTAAAATCTAGACTTTTTGATATTATCGACAGTTGTTTCTTCAATGGTGGTGGGGGTCGTGGGAGTGCTTACCTTGTCGTTGGAAATCTAAAAAAACTATTTTGTTAAAAACCGTTCTGATTGCACACACGTGCTCTGGGGTTGACGTTAAAAAGATGCTTGTGTTTCTGGTGGACGGCATCTGTGTGGATTTTGGAAATCGGGTCTTCCGGCAGTCTGTTGGAGTTCCCGTGGGTGCCGGTTGTGCCCGGTTGTTGGCGGGCCTGTTTTTGTGTTCTTGTGGGGCGGAGTTTGTTCGCGGGCTTGTACGGGAGAAAAATAATTCACTCGCTGTGGCCTTCGGCTCAACATTTGGGTATATCGACGACGTATTGTCGGTTGACAATTGTTGTTTCCATACTTGCGTCGGCTGGGTGTGTCCCGGTGGGCTTGGGGTGGGAGATGCCACAGAGTCAGCGTCGTCTTTTTCGTGTTCGGATTTTTTTTCTGGAGGTTTACGTTGGTGGTAGCCTGGCGGCAGGACTTTATGATACAGTCAGTTCAAGCATATCTTTTACAACATTCACCATAGCATAGCATGGCATAGAAATCTCATAGCATAACATTGAAATCTAATAGCATAGCATTGGAATCCTATACCATAGCATACAATCTTATAGAATCTCATTCGTCATATCAAACCATAGCAAACTATAGCATAGCATACAACATGATTTTAACTTAGTTTTAAATGTTTTTATTTGAAAGAATAAATGATCACATTGCAGATTAGTGGTTAACTTTGGCTTTTTATCATTTTACTTCCAAATGTGTGGAACTCTTCTGTGTATGGAGGATTTTTTGTTCAAATTTCATAGCATACCATAGCATAGCATAGCATACCATATCATTAAGCCCTCCATTTCAATTTCTCATAGCATAGCATACAAATCTCATAGCATTGCATTGAAATCTCATAGCATATCATTAAAATCGCATACCATAGCATAGCAGTAAATTGTAATAGATATGTATGAAATGACAATTTTTCTATAGTCAACTTTCCTTACTTGTGTGGAAATGTGCCTTCATCGCCTGCGTGTGGTGTTTTTGTCTCTCGGTTGGTTCGGTACGCAGGGGCGTGCTCTTCGTGTGGGCAGTTTTTGGGGCGGGGCGGGCTGCTGGCAGACAGGTTGGTAGAACGGGACTATCAGCGGTCTCGTTTGGGGTCATCTTTTCGTAAGTTCTATGGTCGATGTGGCGACCTTGTCGGCAGATGCAGTCTTCCACTGGGTCGCGTGCTGGCTGACGTTTTTCATACTAATTGTTTGACCATAATTGGTTACCTAATTGTCTGCGGACTTTTGCGGTTTTTATTTTCCCGATTGCGGCAGGGGGCGTGCGGCGGGTGTGGCCGGTCGGCGGGGGATGCTCGCTCCTCCGTGGCGCCTGATCCTGCCTTTGAGGTTTTCCAGGAGTCCGTAATTGCTTTGCTCTGGACTGTTGATGAACGGATTTTTCTCCGTTTTTCCCGATCTTGATATTTTCCCCAAATTACGACATTTTTCCCGATAATGACATTTTTACCGATATGACATTGGGCGCACGGCGGGTGTGACCGGTCAGCAGAGGATGCTTACTCCTCCATGGCGCCTGATCCTGCCTCTGTCTTGGAGGTCCGTGTTGCTCTGCTTTGGGTTTGTATTTCGTTTTATGGATTTTTGGGATGGTTGGCGGTTTGTTGTTGTCGTTTTTTCATCATAGATAGATAGATAGATAGATAGATAGATAGATAGATAGATAGATAGATAGATAGATAGATACAATTCAAAATATCTGCAAGAGTTTTGTCAATCTTTAAATCTGCATGATTAATTTTTTCACCTGCACTGCGTTACATGTACATTCTGAGCAGCCTAACACTTATGATGTGATCAGGCCGTCCAAGAGGCTGCCCACTTTCATAACGTGTCATTTCTGACTTATAATATAATTTTAACCGAAAATTACAATTCACGCAAGCGCACTTGAAGTTTCATAAAAAAATTAATGAGTAATAAAATTCAACGGGCTTGATTATAATACAAAACTTGATAAATTGACAAATTATAAGATACTACAGGTAAAAGCTTTCTTTAAAAGCTTGCCCGTCTAAACAAATGTATTCCATTGTATGCATGGGTTATCTCAGATATTTTCAAATCTTCATTGCTAATTGTTAGATTGTGAAATATATTTTTTTGTAGAAAAAATTAATTTCCTTCGACCAAATTCACTCTATAATGAAAATGGCTAACTAAAGTAATATATATTAATAATTGTAAGCTTTTCAGCAAAAATGAAAACAGCCAGGTTTAAACTGTAAAAGATAAATATAAAAAACACTGGTCATTTATATCAAGGGTTTCTGTATTATTTCCAATCTAATATTTCTCAAAGCAATAAAATAAATGAAAGTTATTTTCTCCAAATCAATGAAATTTCATTTACGGTGTGTTTTGATGTATTTTCATTTTTAATACCTTTTTTAACGGTTTTAATATAATTGATTTTTTTTATGGACTCATCCACGTTAATATAGCGCAAACTCATTGATGTGACATTATGGCGAAAAGTAAAATTTATTATGCTTTAAAAACATCCTATGTTTTGTAATTTTTGCATCCATGGAAAAGAGTTGTTCAAAAACAATTCAATCGTTTTAACATTCTGTCATTTGGTAATCTTAAAATAAAATGTTTTAATATGGAACTAACATACAAATTAACACACTAATTGTTTAAACGGCTAAAGTGATTGTCTGTACAATGACAAGCAAGTTACACCCTTATATAGTTAATAAAATCGCCCTATTGAATCGATGGGAAAATGAGTTTTTGAAACAAAACGCTTCTCTAAATATTTTAGATTATAAGAATGTATCTATATCTCTTATAAATCATACTTTCTACGAAGAATTGAGGACAGAGGAAAGAATAGTGATTTCACATATCGTGTTTGATTTATTTTCTATAAATTTAAATAATTCTGCAAAAGACTTTAAGTGACCTTTCTTCCTTGTTCAATAAATCGTTTTCTTATGATATTTCACGTTCATTATAACTGTTCCAAATAGGTTGTAAAACAAATCTATACATTTAATAAATGAGCATACCATTTGTTGATATTTAACTTTTATTTATTACTACACGAATGTTTTTATGTTGAATATCTACATGTATATTCCACATTCAAACAAACAACTGAAGAGTTTGGTTTTGAGCATTTAAAAAAAACCCCAACAAAACAGATGATAACATTATGCTCATGGTTCAATGAATAATTAGTTTTATTATTAAACAAAATAAAATCAAACATTTTTAAACCAGTTGTTTGAACTCCAACGTTGGATTTGCTATTGTTTAAACACTTTTTGTTCATTTTTAACTTGTATTATGTATGTTGCATCAAGACTTGGTCATCACAGTAAGTTGCTATAATTTACGATACGATACACTTTGGTACTTGGATGTTAAACACTCAACAATATTATATCATTAAGTACAATTATTCAAAAAACTTTAAATATTTCCTTGATGTAATTAATAGCAGAAATTGTTAAACATTGTACGCTATCTTTCTAAATAATTTGAGAAAGCATATTAATATACTTCCAGGAACGTACACATTTTATTAACAGAGGAAGTGTTCAAACATCTTTTATTTGTGCTCCTCAGTGAATGATGCCTTCTGACGTACTTTTAGCTGAACAAGCAATCATATTGTTTTTAGTTTTAAATTGCATTGCTAATGTTAAACCTATGACTCAGCGGTAAGTGTTACGTTTCATTTTGTTAAAAACGGTTTTCTAATGTAATTATTATTACATATTACATGTATTACTATGAACTTTATAATTTGTTCAATAGTCCTGGATATGGAGCTGTAGATACAACGACTAAAGGTAGAACACTCTTTTAAAATTATGTGCAATCATATGGATATATTTTATAAATTTACATTATCTCAAATTATTAACAATTTAAGCTACAATGTACATTATTTAAACATATTTTTTTTTTTTTAGTTTGTCCATTGGGATACATAGGATTAAACTGTTTAATTGGATGCAGATATCCAGCCTTTGGACATTTTTGCCAGAACAAATGTAATTGCTTACAACAACACTGTGATCACAGAACGGGATGCAAAGGTAACTATGTGTTAACTTTTATTAAAACTATCTTCACTTTTTTTTCAAACTTCCATAATATTATATTTCTGTGATTCCATTGTATATATAGATGGCTCGCCGACTATCAACATGCCCGATCAAAAAATGAATACAGTGAACACAGTGAATACAATGAACACACCAATACAACAGAGAAGAACGCCAAAAGGTGTTTTTTTTCTTCTTCATTTTTTAATATACCCAGTAAGGCTGATTATTAAGAGACCCTTTCTAAAATGAACACATATTCGTTGCAATTGGTACTTTTATGAAGTTCGGATAAACGGCCAAATTATAAAAATAGTGCCTGTTTGGGAGGGTAACAGTTGAAGTGACACCCCCGCACCGAGAAAACTATTGTCAATCGACGCGAAGCAGAGGTGACAATAGTTTTTGATGAGGTGTCAATTTCAACTGTTACATTGTACCCTTCCAAACAGGCACTATTATTTTATTATACTGAATGTCTTAAATTTAAAGAATAGTGAATGACTTAATTCTCGGGCGCACGCATTAATAAACGCTTTATTTATTCGCATTATTTCAAAGCGTAATTGACTTCTTCAGGAATGACGTGAATACTACGACGAACCGTACGCGCATAATTTACGCGCATGTAACAATTTGTTGTGTTATACCCGTTGCCAAGTTTGTTGCTAACGCTGAGGGTAATTGACCGGATTATAGTGTTACTAGAGATATATCAAAATCAATAAAGAAAAAACCCATACAAATCGAATTAGATTTTTAGTAGGGACAATTTCAAAAAAAATATTTGTATTACTTCTCTTTTTCAATTGAATATAATGGGGAAAAGCGTTCTTGTGAGAGATAATAGCACGAAACATTTGTTTATCGATGTGACTTAACAGTACATTTTAGTCGAGTAATCATTTTATAATTCATAGCGATGTCCCTTACTAGTATTTTAATTTTGCCTAACATATATTGAATAAGTAATTTGATTTGATTCTTTTTTTTTATTCTCGAATGAATATTTTATTTCAAATTAATGCCTGTATAGTGAATACAAAAATAAATTTCTTAAAGGTTGTCCAATTGGTTTCATTGGCGAAAACTGTAAACTACAGTGTCGATTTCCAAGTTTTGGTTTCCAGTGTCAACAAAATTGCAGTTGCAAAGAAAATCATTGTGATTACAAGGAAGGATGCAAATATAGTAAATAAAGTAGCTTTTTATTTTGACAATAATGCTTATAAATGGTCAGGATCAAGTGCATAACAGAGAAGGTAAAAAAACGAAAAAAAAAATCATCCAATGCTTTATTCCAACTTATTAAACATGCAGTACTGATAATGTCTGAACTAACTGTTGAGTTATTTTTTTCAGGCATCATTTTATTTATTAGAATGAACTACATGATTTTATATTATTTAAATAATGTTCACTTCTTGAGTCTCAATATTCTATATTTAACGTTGCCAACAATTGTCTCAAAAGATGTTTCCATATACAGTTTCAAAGTATTTGATACATACGTTGCCATACAGCTTATCCACAATCTTGAAGAATAGTATATTTTTGAAATTGAGAATTTTCGTTGTCATCGTTTATAAGAGTCTCCTTAGGATGATACATCATACATGTAAGTAAGCTCTCTTCTATGCGTCCCCTCCGAGGCTGAAATAATATTGCCGTCGACCTAATCCTTAATTGTGCAATGCCAAACATATGTATATTATATAAATATATAGGTTACGGTTTTATAAAAGTTTGTATAAGTATAATGATATAATTATGTATATTGTTTTTTTTTTTATTTTCTACAATCTAAAAGAGAATTGCTTACAAATCTGCAACAAATCTGCTTTTAGAATATTTGTTTATATTTGTTCGTGTAGATATGATGACGAACAAAATGGTAACGACCACTGCATCTACTTCAACATATTCACAGGATGAATTAGGTAAATCAATGCTGTTCATTTAGAGCGTAAATGCCTTTAAATTGTTGTCGACTCACACTAGGAAAAACATCAATGTTTCATTATATACTTGATAATTTTAGAAGTTACGAGGACTCAAGTTCAGTATGTCGAGCATACTTTTTCTTCGCAAGAAGATATAATGATGAAATCAAATGATGAAAGCAAACCTGACCTTCTTTCAACAATACTCATCGTTCTCTCAATATTTGCTTTTATACTTACGTGTGTTTATGTTTCCACGTTTGTGATGAGACCTTGGCAGCAAGAAATCGAGAACAACGTTGTACTGGAAATCCACAGAAATTCAGACATAGTGTAAAACAACTGAATAAATTATGTTCGGTACCTTTTAAAGATGTTATTCCGATTAAAAATCCTTAGTGGGTTTTAGGTTGTTCTAGTGGTATTGTTAAAAGTTATATTGCATAGTTCTGAACAGTATTCAACTATTAACTAAAGATTAACAATTTATTTGTATAAGATTCATGTTTAGGTACACAGGTTTATATTTAGATGTGATAACTCTGTATATGTAATGACACGTTAAACCACTTAAATCAAAAGACGTTTCAATTTGAAAAACCGTGTATTTTGGTTGACCTTAAAATAAGGGACCCATGTATGTTGTCACTCTTTATTTAATATCCATTTAATAAAACATTTCGTTTTATACAAGTGGAAATGGAAACTGTTAATGGTTTATTTCTTTATTCTTTTAAATATTATTTTGTTAGAAGAAGAGAGAAATTATCATGGTATAGTTCCTTGTACCTTTGAATAATACTAAGTACACTCTTGACAGTTACATGTATATGGTCAAACAAAAGAGTTGAAATCACACAAAAACATAATTTCTCGGACGAAAGAACGTACATGTTGTTTAACTTTGCATTGCCATCCAGATTGAATCTTTGCTTTACTCGGCACCAATCTTATGGTACTTAAAAATGTTTAAGAACATATACTTGATTTAGATATTTCATTGACACATTTGCAAATTTTTCAATGTCTAGTATCAATACAATACAATATAGTAGATATAAAATGTTTCTCTTTTTCATTTCGATATTGTTAGAGCATTATGTATCTACGGAGAAACATAAATTTGCATATATGTAAACCCCAAGCAATGAATTTTAGCTTATACCAAATGACCAAGTATACCTCAAGTGCAATACATGTTCGAATAGATAATCATTTTCTGTTGATGATTTGTAATTAGCAGCTATTATTGTCGCACCTTTGGTTGAATGAAAAAAAATCACGTCGATGCTTTTTTGAACGGCTAAACACTAAAATAAAGGAAAAATTTAATTAAATTTAACTGCATTAGTTGGATATAATGATTTCAACGACAAAAGTAAAAATATAGAATGAATCGCAAATGATTACCCTTTTTCATGTGAAGTATTTTCAAAGTGTATTAGTAGAGGTTGGTTTTCAATTCGGTCTCAAACATATATATTTCGCTCGCCATCAAATCTCGTGGAACTCGGAAAAAAGTTGCAAAAAGGGATGTAAATATAGTAAATAAAGTAGTTATTTTTATTTTAACAATAATGCTTATAAATGGTCAAAACCAAGTGCATTACAGAGTAGGTAAAAAAAAAAAAAAAAAAAAAAATTCATCCAATGCTTTATTCCCACTTATTAAACAGGCAGTACTGATAATGTCTGAACTCAAAGTTGAGTTGTTTTTTTTTTTTTCAGGCATTATTTTATTTATTAGAATGAACTACATGATTTTATATCATCTAAATAATGTTCACTTCCTTAGTCTCAATATTCTATATTTAATGTTGCAAAAACATTGTCTCAAAAGATGTTTCCATATACAGTTTCAAAGTATTTAATACATACGTTGGCATACAGCTTATCCATAATCTTGAAGAATAGTACATTGTTGAAATTGAGAATTTTCGTTGTCATCGTTTATATGAGGCTCCTTGGGATGTAATCCGAGATTCCTCTGACTCTAACCCCCGCTTTTATATTGGGACGTGCGGGGGAGAGTCAGAGCGGAGGCCATATTGAAAAGTGGGAATTCAGCGACACCAGCTGGTGTCGCGACTTTGCCTACCTTTCACACAAACTTCTAACAGGAGTCTAACGAACGGGATCAGCACACGTGGAGATTTCATGACTGAAACTGGTGATGCTGCTAAATTTATACCCGTGTGGGCATTGGAGCCATTTTTGACAGTTGCACTTATTATCAATAAAAATATTAACATTACTCTATTGTTTTCTATGATATTTCTACAACACGCTGATCACGTGATCTTTTTACCTCTGTTAGAATTTTGTGTATTTATGTGCTGACGTCATGCGCAAAGATATCGAATGGCGAGATGCGACCTAATTTGAACTGATGCCTCAAATGTTGGTGTTGGGGCCGTTCAATCGGCGAATGCATCGTATTAGCGATGAATTAGATATAGAAGAATCATTTCTTAACCGACTGCTCGCGTTTTGGAAGTAAGATCTGCGAAATAAAGTTGTAAAAGGTAGGCAAAGTCGCGACACCAGCTGGTGTCGCTGAATTCCCACTTTTCAATATGGCCTTCGCTCTGACTCTCCCCCGCACGTCCCAATATAAAAGCGGGGGCTAGAGTCGAAGGAATCTCGGATTACTTGGGATGATACATCATACATGTAAGTATTTAGCTCTCTTCTGTGCGTCCCCTCCGAGGCTGAAATAATATTGCCTTCAACCTAATCCTTAATTATGCAATGTCAAATATGTGTATATTATATACATATATAGGTTACGGTTTTATAAAAGTTTGTATAAGTATAATGTTATAATTATGTATAGTGGGTGTTTTAATTTCCTACAATCTAAAAGAGAATTGCTTACTTCCAACAAATCTGCTTTTAAAATACTTGTTTATATTTGTTCGTGTAGATATAATGACGAACAAAATAGTTACGACCACTGCATCTACTTCAACATATTCACAGGATGAACCAGGTAAGTCAATGCTGTTTATTTAGAGCGTAAATGCTTATAAATTTTTGTCGAATCACACTAGAAAAAACATCAATTTCTCATTAGATACTTGATAATTTTAGAAGTAACGAGGACTCAAGTTCAGTATGTCGAGCATACTTTTTCTTCGCAAGAAGATATAATGATGAAATCAAATGATGAAAACAAACCTGACTCGCTTTCAACAATACTAATCGCATATGTACGATGTATTGTATATGTAATGACATGTAACACTTAAACACTTAAATCAGAAGTTTTCAAATTGAAAGACCTAGTATTTTGGCTGACCCTAAAATAAGGGGCCAAGATTTGATTTCACTCTTTATTCAACATCCATTTAATAAAACATTTCGTTTATGTAAGTGAAAATAGAAACTGTTGGTGGTTTTTTACTTTATTCTTTAAAATATTATATCGTCAGACGAAGAAAGAAAGTATTATGCTATATTTCATTGTACCTTTGAATAATACTATTTACTCTCTATACAGTTACATGTACTATATCAAGCAAAACAGTTTTAATCACAAAAAAATATTTTCTCGTACAAAAGAACGTACATTTTGTTTTGTATTGCCATCCAGATTGAAACGTTGCTTTACTCGGCACCAATCTTATGGTACTTAAAAATGTTTTAGATCATATACTTGATTTAGATATTTCATTGACACATTTGCAAATTGTTCAATGTCTAGTATCAGTTAAACCGTACAATAATACAATTCAGTAAATATAAAATGTTTCTTTTTTATTTTGACTCGATATTGTTAAAGCATTATGAATCTACGGAGAAACATAAATTAGTATACTAGTAAATGTAAACCTTAAGCAATAAATTTAGCTTATACCAGATGACCAAGTATACATCAAGTGCAATCCATGTTTGAATAGATAATCGTTTTCTGTTAATGATTTGAAATTAGCAGCTATTATTGTCACATTTTTGGGAAAAAAAAACATCGATGATTTTTTTGAACGGCTTAAAACTAAATAAAAAATAAGGCAGTACGAAAACACAATATCCAATCTATGAAGGTGTACTAAAAACAAATGAAAAATCGAAATGTTTAAATGTTTAAAGAAAAACCAGTTCTTCTGATTTTCTAACAAATATACAAAAACTTTATCATATTTTTTTATCACGGGTGCACATTCCTTCCTCGTCGAAAGCAAGTGCTGCATTTTTATCCTTTGACGAAAAATAAACATGCAAGTTTGACTATGAGAAAATTTTTAAATGGCATTATATTGAAATATTAATACTACTTACTTTTTCAATTGGTTGAGATAAACGAAGATTTGCATGAGGTACAATTTACCAAAGATCATTTTAGAGAAGTTGTGAATTCAATAGTCTGGATATAATTATTTCAACGACAACAAAATAGTAAAGTTTTAGAATGAATAGCAAAAAATTCCCGTTTTTCGTGCGAAGTATTTTCAAAGTGTGTTAGTACTAGTAGCTATTCATTTCGGTCTCTTACTTCGCTCGCCATCAAATCTCGTGGAACTCGGAAATAATTTAACATATCATCATATACGTTTACATGTAGTTCTTCATGATATTTACCTATGCAATAAAATATAGTCGGAGGTTGCCCTTCCAAATTATTTTTGATTGCAGTTTTCATAAAACATATTGCTTCTTGCTGATAGGTCACAGCACACTGTGCATAGAATTTGTAACATGTTCAAATGTGAAGTAACATAGGACGCGTGAATATTCAGCTTAACGATGTGTCTTCAAAGAGCTACAGATGGGACTGATGGCAATCACTGATAGAAAATTCTGCCCACCATTCACAATGTATTAGTATAATTAGTCGTGTGATGACACTTGACGACTTTCTTTTTGTCTTTATAAAAACCCTATTTAAGACAGGTTATTTTCTGTAAAATGATAAAAATCAAACCAAAAATTAAAAGCGTGTTAACAAAAACATAATTTTTCTGAAATTCACAATCAGTTTGAAGTAATAAATCACGTTTTAATTTGAAAAGGGTCTAAAGTATATACATTTAACAGTGTGTTTCATCTCTCTATGCAGAATGTTTAAAGTTTTTGTGTTTGCACCTGTCATGCAAATGTCAGATACTCTGAAAATAAAGTGTAATGAAATTATCTTTTTTCGCTAGAAATAAGTGCTGTATAGCTTTGGAATGTTTTCGAAATACACATACAGCAATGTGATATCGGTTTGTGACTGTATCTCTTGTACAATAATTAAACTCTCTGGAACACATTTGCTTTGTTTTGATTATACGCTTGAAATCGTTCAACAGTAAATTATCCCATTGTACATTCATATTGTAGCACTTAACCATTTTAAGTTTTCATACTTAAGAGTTTGTTCATCGCTCATCTGTTATGAAGTAGGGGGGAGCTTTTTGACGTTTTTTGTCTAATACTAAAATCATATTCAAATGAAGATTGCAAATCAGCATAAACCTATTTTAAATCTGAAGAAAAATTTACTCATCTACCGTTATAATTATATATTGAATATGAATTTTAATTTTGTATCTTATTTTAATACATACTGTGACTAAAACATTGCTACCTTACGAGTGCGTGTGCGTTCATATAATAGAAAAAGTTAAAATCATTATGGTTATTTTGGAAAGTTACATTGTATCAAATATACAAAGTCAATGTCCGTTGACAGTTTTTTAACTTCAAACTGTTAAGTTTTTAAAACAAGAGAAACACCAATTATTTTGTAAATCCAGTTTTAATTCTGCATTTTATTTCTTGCTTTATATTCCTAACAAAAACCTGTTTAGTTATTAACGTCATGCTTGCGATTATTCGGAATGTTGGAGAACAATTATTCTATAGGACATACCGCAAAAATTACTTAAGAGATGAAAATATGAGTGATTTACATATTGTTTTTCATTGCAAAGTGCATTTTGCTGCAAGGAAATACGCATTCGCTTTATTTATTTTTTTTGTGTGTTCCTTGGGTTGAAAATTCAGTATAAACAATCGATGGTAATATAATTAAATATTTACAAACAGAATTGTAAGTGTTACAGAGTGCGATGGATTCCATTTTGATTAAAACTATACTCTTTTACTGGTGATTGTAAAATGCAAACTTCACAGGGAAAATGGATAAACGTAAGTAAAGTTTAAATTTGCTTGTCCTTCACTAATTATCTGTATTAATAAGTATGCCCATGCGCATACAATTTATTATTATTGATTTAGGATGGTATTAAAAGCTACAGCTAAGTCGGCAAAGATTAATCGTAAGTATTTTTTAATTGAAGATAAATGTAATAGAACTGAAACCACGTTTTATCATTTGATGTACCTGTTTATGCTTTCATTTTCAGCGTGTTCACCTGGACTCGTTGGAAACAACTGCAGCATTCCGTGTAGCTATCCCAAATTTGAAAACTACTGTCAGATCATATGCAACTGTAACATATTGGCTTGCAACGCTATCACTGGTTGCATTTGTAAATTTTAAAACATTTTAAGTTTTGTGTGATGAATATTCAAATGTGTTATTTTTTTTAATCTCTTTTTGACTAATAGACAACAAACTTTTCATTTCATGTTGAAACATTACTGGATCAAGATTTGTTGTTTTATTCAATTTGACATCTATGCTTATATTTACTTCCACAATTGTTTTTGTGAACAAATTTACGTCTATTTTAGTGGGACGTTATACCCTGTTTTAAAATCATCACCAGTCGTAGAGTGATTTCGTTATGCTAAAACCACAACCTCAAAACGTTATTTAAATAAGCATTTGAAAATATTTGCAAAGCGTAATGTAACAGGATTAAAAGAAGTTAGAAAAATATATATAAAATATATAGATAATAATATCTTACATATGCATGTTCAAGATATATAAGAATAGTTTTTGGGTTTTTTTAAATACCACACATTAAAGGTTTTATTTCGTTTACTAGTTTTCAATTCAATTCTTTTGGGAAGTCGCATGATAAATCACAAATTAATTTTGGCAATTTCATAATTAATCTTTAATGAAAAGGAAATCTAAATGCCAGAAAATGAGATTGTTATTTTTTATTGTTTCTGAATGCTAATGCAAACCTGGAAAAGGGCATGTGTTTGTGTCCTTTAAACGATACTTAATAAATCCAGAAATATAAATATGATATTAAGTTGAAAACTCCATAGCAGTGTATTCTAAAATGTGAAATAATTTTGTAAAAAGTTGTTTAAATTGAAACAAAGAATCGTCAGTTATATCAAAATCCTTCAAAGCACATGACATTAAGGCAATTGTATCTAACAAAGAACTCTCTTGACTTTACAATTAATATTATATTTATATGTATGGTGCTATCATTCGTAGCATTTAAAGTTAATGTAATCAAAATATAAGTATTTTTTATGTCTATTGCTAGCATTCGTTAACTAAAGAAATGAAGCCTAATTTAGGTGCGTAAACACACACATTTTAAGTAGAAAAAAATCACTTTGTGAACGTTTACTTCAATTCAAACTTCAATTACCGAGTATTGAACTGGAATTTCATTTATAATCCGGCAATAAATAATGTTTAGTATATCATAATATTGCATTATTTCGTCATGCTAATGTAAAAGTTGTTTGAAAAGTTATTAAATTTCCAAATTAAGCGATTACTGTCCCTGTCATCAATTTAAAGATTATTGTCCTAAGATTTGTAATTGCCCAAAAGGTATTAAAGATCAAGTGTCAAAATGCAATGTGTCAGATTACAAAGGTAAGATAGACATTTATGGTGCATATATGAACTACGGTGAAGTTTTTTTTGTTTTGTTTTTTAAGTAGGCGAAAGTTTAATACATGTAAATGTAAATTTATGAAATGATTTGTCACAGAAATTTAGATAAGGTCTAGAACAACTCATAACAATATGTTTTTTACATGTTTAAGATTTTTTATCACGATTCAAAAACCTCAGCTGGCTCCAGATTGCTTTGGTGATTTTGTTTAAATTTAATAGCATTCAAACACTAACCAAAGATTAACTGTTTCTTAATACATGTAAAAGCTATTTAACGACAGATGCCTTGTTATAAAAGAAATGAGAAAAAATATGTATGATTTAGTTTCTTATATCTATTACTAACACAACATATACTCTTGATAGTTATTAGCTCAATCAAAACAAATTAAATCCCAAATATTTTATTTCTTGTGTGAAATATAACTTGCGAGTTCCCATTATTGCCAATAAAATACACAAGTTTTCTCTTACTCTTTTCATGTATGCTGTCATGTTAAAATTTTAATGCAAATCTCTGCATTGTTTTTTTTTTTTAATTTTAGTAATTATTTTTATTTTCTTCTGACTAAAAATCACCCTGTCCATGACTCTTGATTAACAGGATGTCGAGTACCCATTATTACCGTTTAAATCTTTTCGTCATTTTTCAGTAAATAATCGGTAAAAAGACCAATATTTAAAAAGAATCTAACAACATAAGATAAAATGTAGGATTATAAAACAAAAAGCTTTATCATAAACGCAGTTCATTCATATAATAAGCAATTTCGAGACAAATGACTAAAAAAAGTAAAGAAATGCATTGTATGTGTCAATAACTTTTAAAATTAGTTTCAGTGTCTCCCGTAGAAAGAATAATGTGTGTAATAGTTAAGATACGATTTACGGTTACAGGGAGATAACTCACATATTTTCATTGTGATGTAACACCAACTAACCTGTATTTCAACTATAACGTCAACATTTATATGACGTCATAATTTATTTCAGTTTTTTTTATTTCGCGGGGTTTTGTAGTTTTATTGAAAAAATAACAGGACACAAGCATTTTATCAATTTCCACAAATACGAAGTCCGCATCGTATGGTTTTGAATAGTGTTTTAGAAACATCAGATTACACATACACTAAGATATATTTTTCCTGAAATCGGTGGACTTGTAAAGGTTTCAAATGAGATGTTTTCGTTTGCATAGTAGTAGTCCAAAACTAAGACTGTTGTTGTATTTTATTCTTTTTTTAAATAGTTTATTAAAAGATTAATAAAAATGAATCATGATATATAAAGTGGCATTATTTTCGAACATTTTAAGTATAATTAACCCCCATAATAGTAACATGTAAATGTACATATTTTCACGAATTTATTTACATTTCATCAACATGAAAAATTAAAATCATGAACTTTGACCTTTTGTTACATGTATAAAACGGGACCGGCAAAAGCATTTGAATTTCATGAGGAAAAAGACTTCTGTATAGTGAACAAAATGGTATGTAACTTTGGCACAACTCCTAAAAATGCAAACCGCAAACCTTACCTTAATAGCAACGCCTCTAAGTTACAACACAGATGCGTGGGGATAATTCTTTGATCCGCCTCAGGTTGCAAACAAAATGGCGTCTTACAAGAAAGCAGACGCTCTTTGTTTGTTAAATATTGTGAAGTAGAAATGTTATCTTGCTTATTGTCGTCAAATATCATAACACGGAGGTAAATATTCATCAAATTTGGATTTAAACAAAAAATGTCATCAAAGTGGATTACAAGTCAAATAATAACTGGCATGTGTCATCGCACGGATACAAATGGGATACTTTTTCAAAGGCTTACCTTTGTTATGGTGAGTTCCGAGATGTTTGAAGTACATTTTTTTCGTTCCCAACTCTAATAAAGTTTTAAAAGTTGCGTTATTTATTTATTTTTGTTTGTAGCTAAAAAACAACGAATATATAAATTTTGTTTTTATACAATCGGCAATGATGGGTACTGGTCTATAATGGGAACTTGCACGTTACACTAGGTACACTCATACTATTAAACATTCTATTACCATTTAGTGTGGTTCTCCGCTTTGCTCGACATCACTCTTATGGTTCTTAGAAAACGTTGAATGGCATATACTTCTTAAACATTTCACTTAGTCAGATGCATATTGTTCAGAGTCACAACATTAGTATCGAAGAAACTGTACACATTTATAACTGTACAGTGTACGAGACATAAAATTTTGTTTAAAGCTATATGTAACAATAGAATAACATCGCTTACTACAGTACCGATCCGACCCAACCTAATAGAAAGTAAACCCCAACTAAATTATGGGTTTACTTTCTGGATTTACTCTGAGTTTACTCCGAGTTTACTAGAGTGGACCTAGAGTAAACCCAAACTAAACCCAGAGTGGACACAGAGAGTAAACCCGATCAGATATATGAAAGCAGACGCTAACTGTGTATTTGGAATATACAAGGGGCAGAAATTACAGATAGTATGATGGTAAGATAAAAGACAGGTTTGCTTAACACTTCAATGCGTACGTACAGTTGACCTCAAAAGCAATTTCTAAGTAAACCCAAAGTAAACCCAAAGTAAACCCCGAGTGAACCCAAATTTTCAAAAAGTAAACCCATAGTAAACACTAAGTAAACCGCAAAAGTAAACCCGGGGTTTAGTTGGGGTTTACTTTGGTGTTAGGTTGGGTCTGATTGGTACTGTTCGTGTTTTAACGTGCTTATAACATATTATTTGGTATTACGACTTGGAGGCTATGTTGTATAGAGCCCTTCGAAATGAGCTTTTTAAAATTATCCAATCGAAGTTTTCATAAAGCAAACTGTCTGTTACTTATGAGGTTACAGCGCATTGGGCATACAATTTATGATAGGTTTAAATTTGAAGTAGCAGACGACACCTGAATATTCAGTTTTTCGATATATCTGCAAACAACTACGGAAAGAAGAGAGCGATTGGGACTGAGAACCGTCTTTGGTTGAAAATGATGCTCATTTTCTACAATTCATTCTTATTATAAGTCATTTTGTGAAATACAAATGCAAAAGCAGTTAAAAATCAATAATTACATTTTACGCTGTATTTTTTCTTTAAATATGAAAGAATAAAAAATGTTTCTCATCACATTTACCTTGTTTGAAACTTTCATTACTTTTGCTTTCATTTAAATCTGAATCGATGAAAAAGGTACTAAGTGTATGCCAATATGTTTCGTTTAATTTCGCAAAATGTAATGTTTGCACCTGTTTAGTTTATGCACGTAACAGATGCACTGTCACAAAGCGAGATCACATTCATGTGTGTGAACTTCGGAAAGATTAAAAAACTATTTAGCACTTAAACCTTGTAAAAATGGTTGTTTCATAAGACTTTATTTTATTCGTTCTTGTATGGCAATTAATATGTTTGGAACAAATACACTTTGTTTGCAGCATACACTCAGAAATACATTACTTTAAATTGTTCCATAGTACACCCGTTTTGTAGCACTTAACAATGGTAAGTAGTTCTAGTTCTAGTTATGCTATTGTTTCTTTTCTTTATGATTTTTTTTTTTTTTTTTACTTTTTTTGAACGCTATTTCTCGTGAAATACTCAACCAATTTGCATGAAATGTGCAGAACTTATAGAGCATCAAACGTACTTGATATTATAAAATATTTGGCAGATGAGTTTACGTCCTGTTCGAGATTTTGAGTATTTAGTGAATTTTTAAAGACCATTTCGTCTACGTATCTTCTCAAAAACGAGTGATGATAGAAACTTGAAACATTCAGGGATAGTAGAAGAATGTCTGTAGATGATCCTTTTAATTTGATATTTTGAAAAATGCGCAAGGCGCCGAAGCTCGCCCGAGCTCAAAAATTGGCACCAATTTTTTTCACGAAATTTTCTCACACTTTCTGCCCTAGCGTTTATTGTGTAAATATTTTGTTAAGACATATAATTAGGGATTTTAAGGGGCCAGAAGTCCAGAACTTGGATCATTTATATCTGAAAAAGGAGAAATGTTTTTTTAAAAAAGCAGTGTAGAAGAAAAGTTGCGCGGAATAATGTTCTCAAAAATATTCCTTAGAATTTTTATTGGTGGCCCCGGTAAGGAGTTTAAGGGTCGGCCCCTAAAACGTTGTTGTTCAGATATATTTAGAACGGTAAACAATTCTTGCACACTTGTTGAACAAAATGTGTTTATATTTACGAGACCTTTTATTTGATATCAAGAAAAAAGCCTGGCCCCTCAAATTAGGGACTAAGAGGGCTCTAGAATCTTTTTATAATAACTCTTTTCTGAAAAATAATTGGTTATAAATTATAGAAGCAAAAAAGTTCATTGTACAGCTGTTATCGGATATCTCTAGAACGGTTAACAATTCGTGAACACTTGTTGAACAAAATCTGTTTATATTTGCGAGACCTTTCATTTGATATCAAGAAAAAGGGGCGGACCCCTCAAATTAGGGGCGGGGAAGGCTACAAAGTCTTTTAATAATTACTTTTTAGAGCGATAATTTGTTATTTATCATAAGAGCGAAAAAAGAGCTTATTACGCTTAATTTAAAACTAAAATCCGTTTAAA
Source organism: Magallana hongkongensis (assembly GCA_016163765.1). Taxonomy (NCBI): domain Eukaryota; kingdom Metazoa; phylum Mollusca; class Bivalvia; order Ostreida; family Ostreidae; genus Magallana; species Magallana hongkongensis. The sequence continues at coordinate 62,172,560 of WFKH01011925.1, forward strand.
AATCGGACGATGCATTACAGAGATATAGGGTTTAAAAATTGATTTTACCGGAAATTTTACCGGAAATTCCACATTTTTGGTTAAGAAAAAAGTGTAATGTTCAAAGTTAAATTAAATCGTACCTAAAATAATTCGATAATTGTTAAATCGTACTTAAACACATTCGGATTTGTATTTGCTATGAAGTTCATGAAATCGGTAGGCTTTTTGTTAATTCGTACTTAGAATCATTCTGATTTTGTTAACTCGTACCAAGAAAAATTTATTTTTTTCTTTGTTTTTTGTTTAGTTACTTATGTTTATTGGTTTTAGAAATCTGCTTCTTAGAGGAACTTCTTGCTTTACTTTCGACATTAACGGAAGACGCACTTGTTGCTTTGCAACGAGCTTTGCCCTAGTTCAAATATGTTTCTTTGTTTAATAACATTTTTTAAAAAGATTTAATGGATTCGTGAATTTACACCAAAACAATACGTTAATATAAATAGTTTAAACAACCAATAAACAGCCAAAGAGGATGGTAACAATAAGTCAAGACAATAAACAGTTTTAAACTTAAACACATTAATGGGGGTATTAATAAATGCTATTTTCTTTTGTTATTCAGAAAGGGGGGTGGTATATTGTATTTAGTGTTTAAATTATCAATTTAGTTGGCATCTAAGAACACATAAACCCTTTCAGAAATTCCTCAATCAGTGTAGTTACTTTTAAAATTGTTATGCCGAAATGTGTACAATATTTTTCTCAATATAAATGAAAAAATGAGAAAAACAAACCGTCAATCATCTCAAAAATCCATAAAACGAAATACAAATTCAAAGCAGAGCAACACGGACCTCCAAAAATAAAGAGGTAGGATCAGGTGTCTAGGAGGAGTGAGCATCCTCTGCTGACCGGTCACACCCGCCGTGTGCTCTTTGTCGTAATCGGGAAAAAACGGAATAATCCGTAGACAGTTAGGCAATTAATTATGATCTAACAATTAGTATGAAAAACGTCAGTCAGCATGCGACCCAGTGCGACCCAGTTGAAGTTTGTATTTGCTGACAAGGTCGTTGTATGAGACTATATACTCATGACTAACAAAATGCAATAATTAAAACCTATAATCAATAATAGTCAAAAACTAGATAAGCAGATTTTTTCTGTTTGTTTGATAGTGGTATTATACAATTCAGGATGTATAACCGCATTTAAAGTTTGCTATTGTAAAACATTTCTAACTATTTTAAAAAATAATTGCAAGGAAATACCTCATATTTTCGACAACATTATGTTCCTTCTTTTCAAATTTTTGATATAAAACTTTATTTAAGTTTAATCATCACATGAATCGAGCTCAGATGGAAATGTGAATAGTTCATAGTGGGATGCATTCTTTTTCGTTGATATTTTTATTTCTATGTCTGATGATTGCAAGATTGATATTTTCTGTAGAAATAAGATCAACGTAAGTACACGCAACGTTTAAAGCTGTAAATAACTGAAAATCGTTTATTATATCCTAGCATTGCGTTTCTATTCGAACAATTCTACTTATCTAGGAAAGAAATACATTCAACAGCTAAGCGAACGAATGTCATATGTAAGTATTTCTTTTCGATAAGGTATTGACGCATACCGGATCTTGTTATCCCATATTCTCCGTACATCCATTAATTTTTAGCTTGTTTGCCCGGACGCATTGGAAAGAATTGCAACATCCCGTGTCGTTATCCTAGCTTTGGTAGTAAATGTCAGAATGAATGCAATTGTGAGAAGTCTAATTGTAACTCTGTAACTGGTTGTATTGGTGAGTAAAATTTTTTTTATCTCATCTATTATTAGTTTTTTTTTTTAATTGCAATTGTTTTTTAATTGCTTATTTTTTATAACTTTTGATATTAAACTTGGTCTTTTATGCTACTGTTTTGTAGAGGGTTCAATGACATTATTTACAATTCCCGTGTCGTCTCAAGTTATCGTGACATCATATCTCCATACACCAAAAAGTAAAAAAGAAATACTTAATGTTAAGAACAAAAAGATAAAGAAATAAAGATAATGTTAAGCTTTATATGTAAGAGAGATTTTAGAAAAGTTAAAATATTATAAGTCAATAATAACTAGATAAGTGCATTGAAGAATAAAAGTAGGCAATTCATGTAAATTCGTTTGCTTTGCGTAGATTTGCCTTAAAAGATTACATTGATTGTCCGATAATTGTATTAATCAGGCTGCCCAATCGGCTACATGGGAAATGACTGTAAACAACAATGTAGATACCCAAATTATGGCAATCAATGTCAGTGGTTGTGTAAATGTACTTCAGTCTTTTGTGATCACAAAGGTGGATGTAACGTTTCTAAATTCGAAAGTAAGATATATATATCAATATTTCTACTTAACTTCAACGTAAATGCAAGCAGATATTAAAAACACATTGGATTTATCAATACATTATCATCATTTAAAATTATATATTTAAAACAAAAATGTTATTTGCTGAAAAAAAATATTGTTGGAGACAAACATAAAAAATAAACATTTGATTGTTGAATAATTTTAACATTGAATATTTATAGCGAGTTCATGTATAAAAGTTTAGAAAAGGCTAAACTCAAGATATGCTAATGTTCATTCATGGCTTTATTGTGTGGAACTTTAAAAAAAAAGATAAATCTTTTTTTTAATTAGATTTTATGCGTTTAAATATCAGTATTTTTATTTGTCATTTTTGTGGCAGAGCATTTTTTTTCTTATTCTTTCGTGTCATATAGGGTTTTTTTTTTTTTTTTTTTTTTTTTTTTTTTTTTGGTTCAAAAGATAATAGCAATTTTGATTGTGATAAACCGTGTGCGTTTGAGGATCATGGAGTTGACTGCCATGTAAATTGTACTTGTTTTCAACATTTGTGGAACAACTTGACTAGATGCAATGTTTCTAATTTTGAAGGTAAGGAACATTTCAATGCAATACTTTATCATATAAATTGTAAGTATAAAACTGCGTTTTTCTGTAAAAGTAATAAATAAGTTTTTGAAAAACAACAATATTTTAATGAAGTTCAATTACATGATGACACAAAGCTTAACTATAAAAAAAATATTTTTCCTAGCATGAATAATTCAACCTTACTATAAAAATCAATATTTTTATATAAAGTATAATTTAATAAATTTTTGGACAAATTCATAACGGTATATTGTTTTATTTTTTTAAAGATGGTGGGCTTTTATCAAATATAAATTTCTATGATTTGAGAACGGCTGTTATTATTCCCGGAGTCATTGCCATTGTTTTCTCATTAACATATGCCTGCACGTTTTTGAGGACCTGCGATGGACAAAATGATAGTCAAACTCACCAGGTGCATCTTGTAATCAATAGAGATCCAATATATGCAAACATTGTTGTATAAACACTGGTATTATAATCCATATATGTGATCTGATAAAATAGTTCATAGCAAAAACAATATTGGTGTAATTTATCAGGACGGGTGTCAAAGTCATGTAACTCTCTGATTGAATTGTATTGTGTGCTTTCTTCAAAGAAAAAAAATATGAACATTTTATTTTTTGGGATAATTGTAAATCAAAACTGTATATTTAAAAAATTGTCTTTCATTTAGCGTGTTTCATCTCTTGTTTTGTATGGATTTTTTTATTATATCTGCAAAAGCAAACTAATGCTTTACGTTTTTTG
>WFKH01011925.1:62176349-62200672 GCA_016163765.1 Magallana hongkongensis
TATATATATATATATATATATATATATATATATATATATAACTTTGTAAATGTTTCTTATCTCTTATAAGACTTGCTTGATAAACGACTTGTGCATATAATTTAGTTAACTTTCTTCATTACATCTCCATCAAAACATTTGTTCAAATTGAATGTTATTGTAAAAGAATATTCCAAAATTAGAAAACTCATATGAAAACAAAAAGATGTATATATAATAAAGCACAGTTTTGAAATAACATTTGCTCAAATTGAATGAAATTGTAAAAGAACATTTCTTATTTAGAAAACTTTAAGTAAATCAAAACGATTTATATGTAATGAAAGCATAGTTTTGAAATAAAAATGTGTTATCTTTTGAATATGAAATAACATAACGTCATGCACAAGGTCCAAGACTTCAATAATAGTTCTATGTTACCAGTTTGAGATGTATTTTTATTAGTTTATGCTGATAAGTGGTACACGCTAACTTTTTTTTGCATCATTTATCTGACAAAATGATGTTGCAAAGAACCATCATTATACTCAATGTCAATGTGTAGAACTATTTCTAGGTGTCATATAATTCTCTTTAAGCGGGATGTCGACATGTGACAATGAGAATATTATTAAAATATCAAAACTTGTGTTGTAAATAAGTTCATTTGTACACACATTAAGAAGGAAAATAATGTTAATAGCTAAAAGCTTATTTCTGGGCTTCACTTAATACTCTAAAAAGGCAAGTCAAGTAAAAAAAACACTTTCATCAATAGTGAATTATGGACAATATTTTCATGATTTGTTTAAACTTTGACAATTTGATCAACTCTTAATATGTGTAATAATCATTTATTTGAAAAAAGTACAGAACGTTATTCATGGATAATCCATTTTATTTCAATGGACAAAGTAGATATGACTGGATGTTTTAATGTGAAACTATTGGAAATTTTAACTTAATAACCATCAGATTTATGCAGTTGACGGACAGATATACAGAAACATAGTTCACTTCAAAAAAATGTAAAATTGCAGCGATTGAAAACTTCCCTTCTTAAAGATGTTCGATCCTCTGCTTTCATTTTAAGTAATATCTAGTCTGTAAAGTCTGTATCACATATTATCTCTACTCAAATATTTATATTCTACAATGCAATATTTACTATAATATGCAATAAAATAGTTAAAGTTAATAGTTTCTGTTAGACATCATCTAGGTAGTGTTTGGAAATCAGTTTCCAGAAACCGCGTTGTTAGACTATTTTTGTATTTATATGAAGCAGCATTTATTAAAACACTTGTACGTGAAAAAATTAAATCACTCGTTGTAGCCTTTAACTCAACATTCAAGTATATCGACGATGTATTATCAATAAATAAGAGTCTGCGTCATCTCTTTCATATTTGGAAATTACTGGAAAGGGACATTGATGGTAAGCTAACAACAAAACCTTATCATAAACGTGATAACTGCAATTTTTCTATAGTCAACTTTCCTCACTTATGTAGCAATATACCTTCATCACGCGTATATGGAATTTTTATCACTCAGTTCATTCGATACGCAAGGGCAGGCTCTACGTATAAACAGTTTCTTTTTTCAAGGCGAGCTACTGACAAACAAGTTGAGAGAACAGGACTATCATCAGTCTCGATTGAAGTCATCTTTTCGTAAGTTCTATGTTCGATACAACGACCTTGTCAGCAACTACAATCTTCCACTGGGTGCATTCTTACTGATGATTTTCATGCTTGTTGTTAGACCATAATAAATCATCCAATTTTCTACGGATTTTTTTCGTTTTCCCGATAACGACAAAAAGCACTCGGGGGAGTGGGGGGGGGGGGGGTGGGGTGACCGGTCAGTAGAGGATGCTCACTCGTCCATGGCACTGATCCTTCCTCTAATTCTATTAGAGGTCCGGGTTTGCTCTGCTCCTGTTTTGTAGTTTTCGTTTGGGCTTTTGATTTTGAATACTGTTCGTTGTTACTACGTGTCATTTTTAAAGGACAAATTTCATATTACAAAAGGAACTTTTTTGAAGCGGAAGGTTTTCAAATATTTGATATTTCTTAAAAGTCAAGAAACATTTCCTCAAGTTGTTGCCTTAAATCAGCATATTTCATGCCATATTTAATAGTTTACATCATTTCCCAATACTTTTGATTTTATTTTCTGACTTCGTACAAAATTCAAAATTTACATCAAGTCTCAAATAACAAAAATAAAAGTTTGAAACTTTCAAATTATTTTTTAGCATCCTGAATCTAAAAAAAAATGTCTAAAAACAGCGTTTTATTAGTGCAAAAAATATCACAAAATTAATAAGGTGAGAAAATTTGGAACTTTTTCTTTACAATTTTTGTCAATTTATTTATTTTAAATTGAATAAAGTATTTGACGCCATGGTTCATTCCGATAAAAAATCGAATTAAAAAAAAAAAAACTTATTTGAAGCTCGATTATGCCTGTGATAAAAGATCAAAAGTGAATTATAAAGTTATTTTATTCGTGAAAAGTTGTTAAATTGTCTGTTTAGCCGACACGTCTATATTTCCCTTTACAGATGGCTTCAAGAGAGGCCTGTGTTATTGTCTCAGTGCATTTATCCTTATAATATTTTTATGAACATTTTACTCTTTACATTCATTTGATGCATGTCACTAAGTATTTGAAAAATTTAGAAGAACGAAATGCGGGACAAATGCATCGAACACATCGAAAATTAATTTGATTTATTACCCGTGTCAATTTTCATTATTGATATGGAGATAATAAATAGAGACTTAAATTAAGGATATTTTTTTTGGGGGGGGGGGGGGGGAAGGCGAAAGATTCACAGCGTACGGAGTTCAAAATGACCGAACGGCTAGTCAAACTTGTGAAATGAGTTTTACACTATTTAATTCATTTATCGTGAAACAATTAGAAATATTAGTTGAAATTATCAATCTATTGATATAAACACATTATGAAAATGATTAAAGATTCATTTGTTGAAACACGTTAGAAAACATGTTCATTTTATAAAAAAAGGTATGATCAATTGACACCCATGACGTCACACAAAATGGCGCGCAATCGTTTTCAAAATCTGCATATCGTGAAATTCAAAATTGTTTATTTTACGTGCTAAATTGGCTTCAACGTCATTTTTTCAACAATATTTCAATATACATGTACCAAGAAATATTTCGAAGGTGATTTGAAAAGCGTTATAAAAGCACTTTAAGCTGTGTAGATTTTAAAAAAAAAATACATTAGAAAAACTTTAAGACTTTTGATTGCAAGATCTAATTTCCTTAAAAGGTTGGCTTTACGATCAACCTCGTTCTAGGTTTCTTTACACGGGAGTTTACTGTAGTTACAGTATATCACCAAACCATCACTCTTTTTACAGAAAATGAACATCCATTCATATGAACAGTTTAAACAACCTTATGATATTTGATATATTTATGTTCACACTAGAAGTTTTGTTTTGTTTTGTTTAATTATTTGTATTATGTAAATTATCTATATAGAAGAAATTATCAAACACAAGTAATTGTGTAATGGATTTTTATTGTTTGGCGTTTTTGGTCGTGGCAATAAAAGCAGCATGGGTCGCCAAGCAGGGCAGACCCAACAACAAAGCAGCAAGTACAATCAACATGAGCAGCACGAATATTTTTTGCTATTTCGGGTTGACCGCAAACAGCTATAGTTTGAACATTTGAATGTTTATAATATAAGTTCAATATCAGCAGCAATTGTAGTTTGAACATTTGAATGTTAATAATTACAATGCAATATGGTAGCAGCAGCAGCAACAATCACAAAATGAGCAGCAGCATCAAATCAATAGCATTTGATTGTTCCGGGTTAACCGCGAACAATATTTATGAATAACCGCTATGGTGGTGCTCCGTTTGACACAATACAGCTCAAGACATTGATTAAGGAATAAGAATGGTCATTTATTAAATAATATAATAAATGACAAAGTACAAAATACAACATAAAGATGCCACAATGTAAACTAGAAAAAACACAATACTGTTAATCAAAGGAACAATCCTGCATATATAAAACAAGTATTGTGACTAGAATAAACAGAGAACATAAGACAATAAAACATGGCAATTTCTATTTACAAAAAGTGTCAAAGATGGGGTATAAATATATTATTTGTTAATTATTTACACAAACTTGTCACATCAGTTAAATGGACGGGCGCACATGCCACATGACCTTCAACTGAAGGTTTAAGGTCACCCCACAAGGGGAGCCCAAATTCAACTGACCCACGACCAAAACCATTTATTAAATTTATGATTATAATGCTTTTGGGATACCCTATTTAGTATTAAGTTGCATTGTTTGTATGTGAAATAACCCTTTGTTGGCGTTCGTCTTGAAATACCGTCCCAAGCCCTTTCCGGAAATATTCAAGGCCCCCCTGAATGTCACTCAAGAATTTGTTGTTACCCAAAGGATTGAGATGCACATTGTCATTGCCCAAAAACTGGTTGATGTTCCTAATAATATCTGGGTGCTTAATATATGCCCCCCCCCCCCCTTAGTCCTGTATTTGACATGCTGTTGCCCTATTGAAGCGTTTACGATTCCTCTCCATACCTTCAAGGTCTGAAGAATATCTATAAGACTTGCGTGGCAATATTTGAAACCAAACTAACTTAGTCTTCGGTAGGAGCTCAGCTAGGCTGGTTATGCTCTCGAACATATGTTCTATCAACTCAGCGAGGGGCCAGTCAGGGTCACCTAAATCATTCCCCCCACAATGAATAACAAGAAAGTCAGGGGCTTCCTCTAATCTAGTAAGATACATAACCTTTTTCTTTAGGTCAGTGAACTTTAATCCGGCATAACCTTGCCACCATATTTTTATTCCCAATCTTTCCAACCCCACGGTAATCCCTCCTGTTCTAAGCATGGCTGTCAGAAAGGCATGTTTAATAATGGAAGACCCCACACACCATACTGCAGAATCTGAAAGCAGAAAGTTTAACAGCTAACTTGTTTAATAGGGCAACGAATGTAGGATTTATAAATTTGTGATTTCCATCTGCCTGCCTCTCTAATAGAATCTGAATGGCAACCTTGCTGATATGCAGTGGTGGCAGCCCCTATCCGAAAAGAATATGCTTTGTATCGATGGCTATGCAATCCTAGAGCATTAGTGGCTTTATATTAAACTGCTGAGAACTGAAATCTAGTGAGTTGGCTACCATCAGAATGACAGAATACTGGACCGTTACTTCGGGGCCTCATGGACAAAAAGGCTAACATATACCTTATTGGACAATGAAAACTGGAAGATTTTTCAATGCAAATAGTTACCCCTCTGCCATATTGGTCGCTTTTTGATTGCCTGATGGTTAAAAACATGTTGGACTTGTCTAGGGAAAAATTGATGTCCGATACATTAATGATAGTGGCTGAACTATTGCCTTTGGAAATTGTTAATTCCCCAACTCTTAAAAAACCAAAATATGCTAACATATATGCAGCTTGAAAAAGAAGAGACTCGTACAAGTTAGTACAAACTGAAGGTAACACTTGAATAATTTTGCACAGAATAGAATGGGTAATTGGGAGTCTTGTGTCCTTCTTCACTGATAATCTTTTCATTCCCTCTAACATCTTAACAACCAGAAAATTTCTTGTAACATCATCTAGGTCCCTAGACTTGCATTCAAAACCAATTGCTGACACATATAACCTAGCTGTAGCTGAAGAAAACTCTTTAAGAGATAAATATGCAATAAACTGTACAATGTATTAAAGTGATGGTGGCGATACATTTTGAAAAATTGTGCTCCAATCTAAATTTTTTAAATGCTGTTAAACCTGTATCATAAGCAAGTTTTGTGCTCATTGACAATGAAGCCTGAAATAACTTATCTACTTGAAACTGTAAATCATCTGCAGAAAATCTTGTGGAATTGGCTCTGCTTGCTCCTTTGCCTATAATGCTAACTGTCTGAATTTTCCCCATTGCTTGCGTGAAATAGAATCAGCGATACAATTATTGCTACTTTCTATATGTTTAGCTTTGAAAATACAATTGTACTGCATAAGCATAAGAACAAGTTCCCTCACTAAATTCATTACCCTCTTAGACTTAGAAGTTTGTTTGTTAACTATGCTTACTTATGCAATATTGTCTATGAAAAACAAAACTTTTTTGCATTCCAAATCCTGACCCCATAACCTAATAGCTAAAACCAAGGGTACTAGTTCCAGGAATGTCATATCCCTGATTATGTCAGATGAATGCCATTTTGGTGGCCATTCAAAGAATGCCCATCTCCCTTGAAAATATGCACCACATTCAAGCTCTGCATTACCTGTACTATCTGTAAAAAATATGAAATGCCATTAAATTTCTCCAAAAATATAGCCCACATGTGTAAATCCTCCTTCAACTCTGACAATAACCTAATATGATGATGAGCCTCAGAAGCCCCACTCATTGCATCATAGAATCTGCGATTACATGCCCTACTTGACCTGATTGCTTTGTCGAAAAAATTAAACGTTCCTACTAATGATTCCAACTCTTTTAATAAAACTGATTTCCTGGCTAAAAATTCCTGCACATACTGTTTCAAAATTTCTACTTTTGGTGTAGGAATTTTGATGTGCATATTGACTGTGTCAATTTCTAACCCTAAATATGTAAGCACAGAAACAGGACCCATAGTTTTGTCCGCTGCTAACGGAATATTAAGCTTTGTACAAATATTATCAAATTCTGACATAAGTTTTTTGCAGTTGTTAGTCCCTATCTTTCCTGAGAATTTAAACTCATCCAAATAGTGATCTAATGTTTCTAACATATAAGGAGTCAATTAAAAAACCTAACATTTCGAAGTCACTTGGATGAACAGGGATTAACCTAAATGCACTTTTCACATCTACCTTTCCCAGTAATTGTCGAATGAAGAATAATGCACAGATCATACTTCTGGGTCAATAAAATAATTGATACCTTCATATTTAGGATAGGAAAGGTGCATAATCATGCGCCACCCCCATCAGCTTTAGGTACTACTCCTAAAGTGAAATATGGAGATTAGATATTGGCCTTTCTTGAAAAGGGCCCATGATTCCACCCATACTTATTTCTTTTCCTACTTTATCCATTAATTTTTTATAATGTTCAGAGGCTGATGTTAAATTTTTGGACATGTTATGTATCCTAGCCCCATTGTACTGTAAATGAAATCCCTCAATAAATCCCCGTTTTAATTCCAGTGCTGATTTTTTCCTAGGATAGGCATCAAGATAAGGAATTAAACTGTTGATTTTAATTGGAGTTTTTCCCATATCCCATAGCTCTGGTGGAATATGTGTTATGATAGGTAGTAGTCGGCCAGTTATGCCTTGGGGGGTTCCCCCTGGGGACCCGAGTCTGTGGTGTTCGGGGACGAAAACGAATGGGAGCAGATGCTTGATGGTTAACTAACTTAGGAATTGACTGGTTGTTAAACCTAATGTTGCTGACCCGAGTTTGAGACTCAGGGTAGGAGAGTACAAGCGGGCATTGGGATACTGGGTGGTTACCGTGGCACCTGATGCATGATGGTGATAAACACAAACTGGACGAATACAAGTTCCCTTGTAATTGTAATCAAAACATATGTTGGTAGACGGCTGGGAAACAGTGGAAGCAATTTGCAATGGGCTAGATGGAGACATGTAAATAAGCCAAAGTTCGCTGTCTAATTTCCCCATGGTATTGAGGGATCCATGCTACGCCGTAGGCGGAATTGTTCATCGTAGCTTTTAAAACCCAGACCCCCTACTCTTGTTGCCCCCAATATAACATCATGCAAATATTTGAATAAACCTTGAACTGAATCAATGTGGGCTGATGAATAAATACTGCTATATATAATAAACGCATCTGTTCACTTTTCAGTACTGTCAATTTTGACCGATGGTTTACTCGTTTCTCTTGTCATCAGTTCCCCCTTTTCATTGATATAGATAGATTAGTCTGAAGGCATTACATTTGTGTTACTCAACAGCAAAGCAAGGTCTACATAAGCTGAACTAATAATTTTGGCCTTAATATTTTGCGAAGCGTAATTGCTATTTGGTACATAGTGCTTGCCAACAATTGAGGCATTTCGGGCGTACCTTGCCATGTGCTTGCACTAGTTGTCAGGTTTTCAATCCCTGTGCTAGTTGCTGCCTGCTGGTGCTCCTCGGCAGCAGTCGGAGGCACCTGTGTGACCTGTATGGCACTGATGGTAGGCTGTTGTGAATCTAATGGATTCTCCGCTCTTCTCTTTCTCGTCCTTGAGTCAAGGCTTGACGGACCTCCGCCGGCGCCGCAGCACGTGGCTCCTTTATCCTTGTTCGCTTTGGGTTTTCCTCGTGGCATATCGAACGCATGAAAGCAATTAAAACAAAATGATTTAAGTATTTTTTATCGCATGATTTAATTTCTAGAATTTAGCAAAAGGGCGGTTTAATGAAAATAAATTGTCTACAACTCAATCCGTTAAAATCGAAGTAAATTACCGCAAAACATTAACATCAGTGCTTAAAATCGTTGTCTAAATACCTGATATGATTAATTATGACAATATAAAAACTTTAAGTTTAAAAAATTGTAATATTTTTTTTTAAAACGAGCTAAACTTTTTGCTACCTTTCAGCCCTGGTTGATTTTGAAAAGGATTTGCATACCGAGCCCGATTAGAATGATGAGCCCAAGCCAAAAGAACACAGCAATTTCCTCATAAGATAAATGCATCTATATAACATGCGTATAGATGCCATTATCACCAGCAATACCTTTGTTACATTTGAAACTAATAAATGGAGGGAAACAGTCTTGCCCAAAGGCAGATCAGTTTTATTACCTCTGTACATACCTGTTTTATGTTTTAGAATATAAATTTTAGTATTTTTGTTTATTTTGAGTGATATACCATCTAAATTAAGAATAAGCCAACAACAGTTAAGGGTGTATGATACAATTTATTAATAATTAATGTCTTCTTAACAAACTTTATCCCCAATATAAAGTACTTGTATAAATCAATCCACACTTAATAAAAAAAATAATTCAGTTGATGCTTGTCAGCCAACTTTGGAGGAAAATAGTGGATTTTTCATAGTAGCCTTTTTAATTTAGAGGTTTGTAACTTTGACTTTTGACATTAAAAATCCGTTTCCATTATGGATTATGATTTCCCGTGAATGGGACAACCAATACAATGGAGGAATAAATTAAAGGCAAAGAGAATTTATGACAGGACGTCCAAATATTTCTTTGCATAAAGAAGAGGGAAATCGAGTTTATCCCTTTTGACTAATGGATTGACCCGCAAAAGGGTACAACTTTAGCAAAGTGTGGATTGGACTGTTGTTTTCTTCTTTTAGGAAACAGAACAGCAATAAACAAAAAAATAAACATATAAATAAATAGATAGATAAATTGTTTGATCTTTAAAGATTGTTGTAGCGTAAAGACGGTATGTCCCTAGTATATTTCTTTATGTTTATTATATTGTTTTAAGAAAACCATCTTTCTTTTTTTTCTTGCACACATTGTCTTAAGTTTTTAATTGACAGCTATTTTTGTTAATTTTTTAATCTGCATTACGTAGATTATGATCAACATTACATTTGATACAGTTTAAACAACATGAAATATAACAAATGCTAATACTCAAACTGACCAAAAGGCTTAACATTTTTATAACATTTAATTTTATCATTTATATCATTAAAAAAAACAACTCAAATGTACAATGTGAGCAACTCCATTTAAAGTTTTATCCTAACTAAATACTTAATACTTAACATGAAATATTTTGCCGTAGCAGGTACATGTACGTAAAACCAGGAATTGTGCTTCTATATTTACATGTAACCTAATGACTGCGTACATGGTGTTACCAGAGACATTGTTTATTTGTCTACTTGCCACAATTTTGACATATGCGTTATATGTAAAAAGTAATGATGTGTTATAAACATAAACCGAGATATCTTTTTTGAATGAAACAGGTACATGTATTTTTTAGTTAATATTTAGCAGTTTTTATAAGTACAAAATACAAATATTTTAATATTGAATATAAATTTTCCACATTGAAACAAACCATTGCAGATTTTGTTTTTTAGCAATATTAAACAAAAAAACCCAAAAAAACAAAGCAACGACAACATCATGCCCATAATTCAACGAATAATTAGTTTTGTTGATTAAAAAAAAGGATTTAAGACTTTCAAAACACCCCTGCTGCTATTGTGAAAGTTGACAATACTATCCTATCCTATCCTCTATCCTATATTCTGTATCCTGCATCCTATCCTGCAAATAAGATCTATCCTATCCTATCCTATCCCATACTATCCGAATATAGGAATACAGGTTAAATAAAACGAAATTAAGAATTAAATGATTTTATTAACTAATGTAGTACTCAAATTGACTAATTAAAACATAAAATTGAAAATTCTTAGAGCGGGATAACTTATTTGAATAATAAAAAAATAAATAAAATTAAATCGTAGGCGGGATGTACACAATTACGTAAACAAACAGGTAAGCGATACGATTTTTGGTTTTTATAAGATTTATGGATAAACAACGGATAAATAACTTTGATGCACTTGTTGATCTACTGTTCAAACACACATTTTTATCAATTTTTTTTCTTCTTACCTAATAACTAAGCGTAATTATCAATAATCGAGCAATTCGTTCGGCGATAAATGTAAACATGATCTGGAAATCATAATTTCTTAAGGAATCATTATAAAGATCTCAATTATAGTTAAATCATTCGGAGTTATTTTAAAGTAAAAATTCATACGCATTTATAACTAGCTAAAATTTATAAAATCAATCTGTTCAGTTTAATATCGGACAGAAATATACGTCCCTGTTATCGGGCATTGAATACATTATATGAAACATGAAAAGTACACATAAACAATGTCTGATTCTTGTTTACATGTTTATCTTTTAAAATGCCGAATTATTCGTCTGTAAATTCAATTAAGCTTTTATTATTTTGTAGACGTTAAATGAATTAAAGAAACAATTTATGAAGTAATCATATGTGACATCGAATTATCACAGTAACTCCATGCTTGCGAACGAATTGACAAACATGTAGCGCCGACAAGCGCGCATCAATGTTATGCATCGTTTTGTTGATATAATACATCAATAATCATTCTTAAATGTTTTAACTTGTAAAACGAATTAAAATGACATTGCAAATGCATTGTTACGTTAATTTTCGTTTCCCAAAATAACTCTGAAATTGAACTCGATCCTGGTTGGCTACAGGATCCAGGATAGAATAGGATAGGATAGGATAGAACGTAACTTTTATATTTCTATCATGTATCGTACATTCTGCATCCTATCCTATCCTATCCTTGTCAACTTTAAGGATGGCACCACTGTATTCGAGTATTTATACTGCGAAATAAGTTTCCTTGTAATAAATATGATTCTGTATAATAAACATTGTAAGACCAACCCATTTAAAAATGCGAGAAAGCATAATCAAAATAATTCCGGGAACGTACACATTTTATCAACAAACTGAAACACCAAGGAAGTTTTTCAAAAATCTTTTATTTTTGAATTATTTAAAGATAATTTCGGATATGCCAAAACAAACAATCAGATTTTGTTTAATCTTAAATTGTAGTTTTATTGTTAAACCCAGGACTAAGCAGTAAGTGTTCCTATATATATTCTTGTATATCCGGCATCATTATGTAAACAATTCTACATATATAATTTAAAGCCTCCATTGTGTTATAATAATTATTTTTATACACCATCAATAGCCGTGGATATGGCGCTGCTAATGGTATAACGACTAAAGGTAAACTATATGGTTTTTTTTTTTTTAATTCTTTGCATTTTTCATAGATTTTATTTACAAAATCTTATTATTTCTATTATTTCTATTATTTCTTATTCTTGGCAATTATAAATACATGTTCTTCATTATTATGTCGATGTATTTTGTATTTTCAGTTTGTCCATTGGGTTACACAGGTTTGAACTGTACTTTAATATGCAGATATCCATCATATGGACATTATTGTCAGAACAAATGTAATTGCAAACAACCACACTGTAATCACAGAACGGGATGTAAAGGTTTGTGGCACTCTTTCTGATTCTATATAAGATAATTCAATTTTTAAAACCGTTTGGTATATTTCTGTGATTTTTTGTTTATGAAGATGCCTCGCCGACTATCAACGCACCCGATCACATAATGAATACTGCAAATACACCAATACAACAGAGAGAAACAACCAACGGTAAAACTTTTTAAAAAAATCCTTGTACTTTGCAGATTTTGGTAAAGCGGAATAAAAATGAAAATTTAGAAACAGCTGGGGTTTAAATAAAAGACTCTTTTTTCAATGTCACATTTTCTTAAGCAGTTTTGTGTCGTTTGAGTGATCTACCATTAAAAAATAGGTAAAATTAACAGCAGTCAAGAGTGTTTGACACACGTAATATAATTTGAGCATTAAGACTTAAATACATTTATTGAAGTTGAATTCCACTTTTTCCATCAACGCGCTTTCTATTTGACACCTAAGGTTCTCGGGCGGTTTCCGCTCATAATCCCTGCATCTTCATCGAGTCTGGTTATTAGTCACACCATGACGTCATTCTAGTTTTTTATAGAAACAATTTAAATAAGTGGATTGGGTTTTTCTCTGAGAGTGATTTAACGACATAACGTAGACAAGTTTTACATTAATTTAATAATTTTAATGGTTCAATATCAACTTTAAGTTCAACATCTATCTTTTATGAGATTTTTTAGTTCATTTTGGCTTTACCAGTAGTTCTCATTATTTAACATTTATATAGACGTATGGTTTGATTTTAGAAAGGCTAAGTTCAGTAAAAAAAAAAAAACCGTCGGAAAACATCCATATTTTGCTCCAAATCATGAATTTATCAAAATAAGAGAATATCCTTGTCGTCATTTCTCTAATATGACGTCGCTGGGGTGATAACCTTTTACATACTTATTTTCAATATGATTTTAACTTTCTTCAACCGTATTTATAAAGCTTTATATAGAACTTCAATTTTGGGGGCGAGAAATGCATAATATCGCATATAGTCCTTTCCATTTATGCCTGGGGTTTTGTTTTTCTTACAGACTGTCAAATAGGTTTTATTGCCCCAAATTGCAATATACCGTGTCGATTTCCACGTTTTGGATTTAAGTGCCAACAAAAATGCATTTGCGCAGAAAATATTTTGTAACTACAAGGAGGGATACAGAGAAAGTGTGTAAAGTGTCAATTTGTATGACACGATACAAGAACGAATAAAAAGAGTGGAATGCATTACAGAGTTTATATAGATTTTTTTTAAATTACAGTGCTTTATTCCCTACATTAAATATGCAGTACTGATCATAATTATGTCTGAACCAGATTTGAATCTTTTTAGACACCCTTTTATTCATTAAATAGGATTAAAATTGTTATATCATCTAAATAATATTTATTTCTTTAATCTTCATAATCTAAAGATTTCATATTTCTTGAAATATTTAGTTGTAGTGTATTTCCCTGGAGAGATCTCAATGTATTTATTTGAATTGTTTGCGTGAGCCTCTTTGGGATGATAAATTTAACTATATCCTCTATTTGGCATCTATCCGTGGCTGAAATAATATTGCCTTCAACCGAGTTCTGAATTTTAAATTTAATAATTGAATGTGTCCATATTCCATCTTTACTTTGGTTTAATCAAAGTTTGCAGAAATATACAGAAATATATAATTTTTATTTACTACATTCTTAAAGGTAATTGTTTACTTTCTACAAATCTGCTCTGAGATTAGTTATTTAATTTTTTTTTTCTTGTAGACTTGACGACGTACAAAATGGTTTCGAACACTTTGTATACCATAACATATACACAGGAAAAATTAGGTAAAGTAATGCTATTCATTTACATCGTAAATGAAAATAATATTTGTCGAATTCAACTACGAAAACATATATCGTTATAAAATTGATTATTTTAGTAAACACAAAGACACAAGTCAAGCATGTTGAGAATACTTTTCCTTCGCATAAAGATAGAATGACGAAATCAAATGATGCAAACGGACGTTCCTCACTTCCAACAGTAATCGTCGGGCTCTCTTTATTTGCTTTTATACTTATATGTATTTATGTTTTCACGTTTGCGGTGACATCTTGGCCGCGAGGAATCGAGAACAACGTTGTACTAGAAATCTACAGGAATTCAGAACAAGTGTAAAACAACTGACAAATCTATGTTTGTTACCTTTTTGAGATTTTTATCACGATTGAGTATCCTCAGCATGTTCCAGGTCTTTCAGTTGGTATTGTTAAACGTTATATCGAGTTCTGAACAGTATGCAACTATCCACTGAAGATAAACAGTTTATTGCTATAAAATTCATCTTAAGGTTAAAGGTATATTTAGTTGTAATGACGTAATATATGTAATAACACATTTTTGTGTATTATAAATACGAAGCTAAATTAAACTTAGCACTTGAATTAAATTTGTTATAGAAGAAATAAATCGTTTTACTAGTTTAATGATCAACACACTGTTTTAAAGGGGCATGGTCACGATTTGGGTCAAAAATATTTTTTTCGATTTTAATGTTTACAATGTTTTAGTAAGGGTTTTTTTAATAGGTAATCAAAATTTGAGTGTCATTTGTTAAGTTATAAGCGAGTTACAGCGCTCACAATTATTTGCTATATAAACAAAGCTTTCGTTTACATTTTGAATAATGAAGTGTAAATTCCAGTATAAGACCTAATATGAATGTGTTAAACGTTAGGAACTGTTTATATATGCTTAAAATGAATAAGAAGATAGACAAATCAGCTTTAAAAAGTTTTCTTACTGGTATATTGAACCTATGTAAACAAAAACAGGGCACGAGCCTTGTTTATATTACAAAGAATTGTGAGCCCTGTATCTTGCTTATAACTCTACGACTGATTCTCAAATTTCATTTGATCATTAGAAATGCATTCCTAAAGCATTGTAAATAATTAAAAAAAAGAAAAACAGAATTTGATCAAAATCGTGACTATGCCCCTTTAAATTTCTGTTTTAAAAAATGTACTTTTATGAACAGCAAAAAACATTTATTTTTATTTTTTAATCTCTAAAAGTTATAAAACTTGATATTCTACGTGATAGCTATCGATTCAAAATCAAAAATTATAAGTACAATACATTGTTACCGACTAGATCAATGTTAAGGTGATATTCTGTTGGCTTTTAAAGGGTAAAAAGAAAGAAAGAGTGAAATTTCAAGTGATTCACTGAGATGCTGAATACGGAAACGCAAGTTAACGGTCGACTATTTGCACAAGAATTGTACAAAATCAGAAAATTTGTTCGATATACCATAATGTGTAAAAAATATGCGCCACTTTCTACATTTAGAATTTCCAGATTTCATCGATGATACATGTAACTTTTACAGTACTAGTGAGTTTTGACATGTGAAAAGCTTTATACAATTGTCAAAAGACAACAGTTCTACATCCACCAAGATAGAAACTTGTAAGTTTATATTTTTCTAGATTATAGGTTGTTCAAATCTAAAGCGAAAGACGTTTTTAAATTAAAAGAGCTTTTATTAATAATGCATTTTGGCAGACCCTAAAATAAGTGGTCCATATGCATCACCACTCTTTATTCAACATCGTTTTTATGGTATTTATATTGTTTTACAAGAGAAAAAGGAAATTGTTTATAGATGATGTTTTTATTATTTTGAACTTTATTTCGTTTAACAGAAAAAAGAGAGAAAATATTAGGGTTTAGTTCATTCTTCCTTTAAATAATACTTTATATGTACATTCGTAACAGTTACATTTAACAGGTCAAACAAAACAGATGTAATCCCAACAGGTTTAATTTCTTGTGTAAAAGTACATACACGTTGTGTAGATTTGCATCGTCATTCAGTTTTGTTCCTCGCTTTGTATGGCACCAACCGTATGACGTTTGAAAATTGTGATTTTTAATTTTTATTGATTTGCAAATTTATTAATCTGAAATAGTTTCAGTTAAACCGTACAGATATACAATATATAGTAGCTATAAAATTTACTTATTTATATTGTTAAAACATTTTGTAACTATGAAGAAACATAGGTTAGTACATCAGTTAACTTCAAGACATTGGATTTTAGTTAATACCAAATGCTTAAGTATTCATCAAGTACAATGACTCATATGTCATGTTTTGAATAGGTCAGTTTTTGAACGGATAAAAATTGTATAAAGGAAACATCAGTAAAACAAATCTAATCTTTAAAGATCCTCTAAAGACAAATGTAAAATAAAATTTTGTAAATAAAACCCGTCTCTTCTGATTTCCTGACAATTATACACAACCTTGATAATATCTTTTTCTCACGGGTGCTCATTTTTTCTTCGACAAACGCATGCTGTAGTTTTATCCTTTGAGCAAAACAAACATATAAGCTTAAAATGGCATTTGTTTTTGAATATGTGTCATTTGGGTTTGTTAAACGCAAAGTTGTAATTTACCACTAAACCATGTGAGAAAAATGCCATTTTTTGGAGTTGATTTAAATCAACTCTCCCATGCAGTTACTCTGGAAAACCGGAAATGAAACAGAGTTTGGACCTTAGCACAAATCAAAACCGCTGACAACACTTCGTTCTTGACAATAATCGATATATTCGATTTAATGTATTCTGAAGCATTGTTTTTTGAAGGAAACTTATTTATAAATACCTTGAAAATAGTCAGGTTTTAAATGGTACAACAATTTAGATTGTTTTTGTAGTCGCATGTATCCACACGCTAGATTTTATCATAGTCTCGTTCAACCAGACGCTCGGCTGTCTCCGTAAATCTCCGACAAGCAAAGAGTCTCTCTTGTTTGTCGGAAATTAACGGAGACAGCCGAACGTCTGGTTACACGAGACTAGAGTTCAATATTGCTTGGACCCATACAATTTCTCATAAATATTTCGATTACTGATACGTAGTTTGAAGGAATTAATTCTATCTTTAAAATATTACACAACATGATTCATATGGGTTTTTCTCAAAATTCTTGTCGGAAAAGTCCAGGATTCATATTATAAAAATATGCGCAATTCAAAAACATATAAGAAACTACTTGCCATGCACAATAACATATCGTTGATTTTAAAATAAATAACAATCGATAAAATCAACTCCCGTCAGTACTTCAGTACTTTGATTTAATTTAAATGCATAATTTGGATTTAAGGATTACAACGAAAAAAGAATACGAATAATGAAAAAATTTGAATAAATCACGAATAGTTACAGTGTACTTTTTATCGTGTGAAGAATATACAAAGTGTGTTTGACCATCATATACGTATACATATACATCATATACATGATAGATAATTCATAAAGATATCTAACATGCAATAAAATATAGTCGGAGGTTGCTCTTCGGAATGACTTTTCATTGCAGTTTTTATATTTAAAAATATTGCTTATTGTTGATAGGTTACAGACAATTGCGTATAGAATTTTTAGCATGTTTAAATGGGAAGTAACAGACGACGCGTAAATATTCAGATTAACGATGACTCTTAATACAGCTCCGGATTTCTCTATATAATATAAAACCCTTTTAAAACAGATTTTTTTTCTGTAAAATGATGAAAATAAAATCCACAACATTTTGGGGATAACACAGTTTGAAATCATTAATCATATGCATGGTTCACATTTTCTACGTGTTTCCTTTTCACAGTGTATCTGAAGGTAAAAGATATATAAATATATAAATGGGAGTATCATCTCAAGGGCAAATTTCGTCTTATATTGAAACTCTTTCCTTATTTGCTTGCTAAATAAATCGCGCTTTCGGTTTCATTTAAAATAAATCAAAAAGGCATAAAAAACATACTAATGTGTACCATGTATTAATGCAAAATTTTAGATGTGTTTATGTTTACATCTGTCATTTAAGTGTCAGATACATTGAAAATAAAGTGCATGAAATTATCTTTTTTCGTTAGAAATAAGTGATATATTAATTTGGAATGTTTCCGAAGTACACATACATCATTGTGATATCGTTCTTTGATTGTCGTTCTTGTATAATGATTAAACTTTTTGGAACAAATGCACTTTGTATGGATTATACACTTGGAATTGTACAACTGTAAAATAAACAATTTTAAGTTGTCATACATCAAAGTTTGTTTCCTTGCTTATCTGTTAAGAAATCTAGGGGAAAAACTCTATGACAAACTCCGTTTTATGCTTAACAGTTAAAACATATTAAAATTGTGATTGCAAATGTGCATCAGAACTATATTAAATGGTTTCTGAAAAAGACATTATAGAATAATTAAATCTTATAAGATTTATTTCATATTAATAAATCTTGACCAGGTATTCATTGTCAAGATCACGAAATACGGAAGAAACCGTAGTCAGTCCGGTATATAAATAATAGTCTAATAGGTATGAAAAACGTCACTCAGCATGTGTCTTAATGAGACATTGTACTTGTTGACAAGGTCATTGTATCGACCATAGAACTTGCGTAAAGATGATTTTAATCTAGGTTCTTGATTCATGTATTCTTGTTCCAACAACTTGTTTTTTATAAGCTTGTCTCGTTTAAGAAATTGTTCGTATGTAGAGCATACTCTTGCATAACGAAAAAGCTGAGAGACATAAACGCCATAAGCATGTGATGATGGTATATTGCTACGAAAGTAAGGGAAGTTGATGATGGAAAAATTAAAATCATCACGTTTATTATATACTTTTGTTGTTAGGTTACATTTAACACATTTTTCTAGTAAAATATCCAAATATGAAACAAATGTCTCAGAATCTGTGGTATGTTTTATTTCAAGCTTACTGGGATATATTGATTTAACATCAGAGTGAAAGTAACTGTCAATAAAACACAGTGTAGTAATTTATTACCTTCTTTATAATTGCAATTGTTCATTGCTATTGTCTGTTGAAGAGGAGGGGGCTTTTATAATAATTTGTTAAATGATAAAAATGTTAAAAAAAATATCTTACTTTATATATATTCATAATTCATGACTCGTCAGATATTTTTACTTACAGGAAGAGAACTCGTCTTATTTTTAGAAATTGATTTTAACAGCCACTTCCTTGTTGTTCATTAACGGATGACTCAACAAAGATTATTGAAAACAAGTACTAAATCTAGAATCGAAGCAAAATATATGCCTTCTTGTTTTAACTTGGAGTTCGTGTTCTCAATGAACCTAAAGTTGTATTAGATTAAGTAGATCATAAAGTAATTCATGAATTGCCAACATCAAAATCATGAACCAATGAACGATGTTAAATTGTTCTAGCTTTTTGGTTATACTTCGAAAAGTAATAAGCTAAACTATGCAAAAAATCAGTTTCAAAAGATAACAAGCAGTGTGTAGATTAATACACGGGTCGATTGATTCAAACTAATTATAATGGCGATGTGCATGTTACTGCAAGGAAATACGCATAAGCTTTATTTTTGTTTTTTCCTTGTTTTGAAATATTAATATTAACAATCTATCGATAATATAATTAGATAGTTACAAACAGACTAGTGATTGTTTCATAGTGCAATGCATTCAATTTTAGTGAAAATTATACTGTTTGATCTTCTGATGATTGAAAAATGTAAACTTGACGGGGAAGAAAGATCAACGTAAGTAAAGTCGAAAGTTGAAATGCATCGACTAATTATTATAATTATTTATTATATCTTTGCACATACAATTAAACATTATTGATTTAGAATGAAATTAAAAGCAGCAGCTAAGTCGACAAAAAATTCTCGTAAGTATTTTTTTCAAATGATGATAAATGCAATAGAACTGAAATACTTTTTATCATTTTATGTACCTCGTTATGTGTTTATTTCCAGCGTGTTCACCTGGACTTACTGGAAACAACTGTAGCATTCTGTGTCGCTATCCCAGTTTTGGCAATTACTGTCAGAGCATATGCAACTGTAACAAGTCCAGTTGCAACATTGTAACTGGTTGCATTGGTAAATTTAAATAAACTTTGAGTTTTGTATGATGGATATTCAAAATGCGTTATTTCTATCTCATTTTGACTATTTGTCAACAAACGCTTCCTTTCATGTTGAAAACTTACTAGTTCAATTTTTTGTGTTCTTGTTGTTTCATTCAATATAAGATCGATGCTCATATTTTTTCCGCAAATTATTCTATTTTAGTGGGCTCATTGACGATATACCCTGTTTCAAAATCGTCACCAGTCGTGGAGTCATCTCATTTCCTTGATGACAAAATCACAACCTTAAAACGTTAATTAAATGAGTATTTGAAAATATATGCAAAGCTTCCTGTAACATTATTAAAAGAATATAATATAAATATTATAATTATAAATAAACATAATATATACGGGCAGTTTTGGGGGGGGGGGGGGTTTAAGCCTCCATATTAAAAGTTTTAATTCGTTTACTAGTTTGCCCAACTGGGTACTTGGGAGAAAAATGTGTGAAAACTTGCCGATATCCAAGTTACGGTAGTGGATGTCAGATGGAGTGTAACTGTACACAAGAATTTTGTGACCACGTGAATGGATGTGAAGATACCACTATTGAAAGTAAGATTCATATTACACATTTTAATCCACAATTAGAGACTATTTTCCCTTAAGAACCTTTCCTTAAAAACATGTGCATTGTTTTTTATCTGAAGCAAACGGTGTTAAGTATTCCAATTTGTTTTCTTTAGAAATCGCACGATTATATGTAATCTCTAATTAATATTGGCAGTTTACTAATGCATTGAACTTTTTTGGGAGGGAAATTTCAATGCCGGAAAATGTGATTGTTATTTTTTTTATGCTGAAAAGCGTATGAGTAAGTATCTTTCAACGATACTTATTTTAATCCATAAGCATGAATATGAGATGAAGTCAAAAGCTAAATGGTAGAGTATTCTTAAAAGTAAAAAAAAATGTGTAGATAAAGTTAATATGAAACAATGGATCGACGTTGATATTAAAAACATCCATTGCACATGACATGAAAGCACATGTGGTATCTAACGTTAGTAAAGACAATTATATATTAGTATTTTTACGTCTATTCCTAGTACTTTTGATAAAGAATTGTTATGAATCTTAACTCTTGTGCGCAAACACGCATATTTTAAGTCAAGAAAACAAGTCAAGTAAACAGTTGCTTCCATTCAAACGTCTGCTACGAAATATCGAACACGTTAAGTATTTATCATAAGACAATAATACCATTTGATACATATAGTAATCATGATAATGCATTATTTCGTCTTGCTAATATTTCAAGTTTTTTTTAAAGGTTATAGCATCTCCGAATTTGACGAATTGTGTCCCTGCAATCAGTTTGAAGATGACTGTTCTAAAATTTGTAATTGCACAGACGGTATTGATGATCACGTGTCAAACTGCAATGTGTCAGATTACAAAGGTAAGATACTTTTTTTGTTGCGGGTATGAACTGCTATGAGATTTCCTTAGCTGAAGGAACAATTTGTAAGAATACAAGTTATGAGGTGACATGTTTTACTCATTACATTTTAATAAACTTTAAAACATCAAAATAATTATCCATTTTTACAGTCCATTTTATATATATATATTTTTTTCGATTATCTTATTTTCAGACAAAAAAGATAACAATTTATATACTTTGCGTTTTGTCATCATCACTATTGGGACCATCGACTTATTTTTATTATTCATCTACATCTGCGTGCATATTAGAACCCCAAATAAAGAAAACGAATATCAAGTCCAACATGTTGGTCTTATTATTAACAGGGATCATTTATATGAAAGTATAAATGTTGTATAAAGTTAAGTGATTGACCACTTAGGATTTTTTTCTTGATAATTGTTCATTGTTTAGTAATATTGCAATTTTTAACATGAGATTTAAACATAGTTTATAATTTTTCCATGTTTTTTTTTTCATCGTAGTTTCCACATGGGGGGAGGAATTGAAGATTTTCATTTTTTTTTTAAAAATGTTTACTATTTAAAATTGCTTGGTTTTTTTTATTCTATTGATAACTGCTGCTTAATGAAATGATATACATGCTGATATAATTATTCTTTATACATTTTATTTAAAGAAATGCGTACTTTTTACTGTTCCTTCTTTATCTTAATTTCATTTGTTGGCTAAAAATTACAATGTTATTATAATATCAACTTACGCTCTCTACTAGAAATTGTAGTTGTTGTTTCCGCAAGACGGTAGTATAGGTTTAAAGTCTACAAGAAGGACTATTCTGATTAAGTTAACGTTTTTATTTTAGGTAGTATTTTGTTAACCATTAAATATGTACTGAACAGTCAAAAGGATTGTCATTGTCAATGTAACAGCTATCATCCGTCAATCATTTTGAATTATTTGTTACATCATCAACTGTCTATCCTTTTTTCATGTCTTTGGTACGTCCTAGTATATATGTAGTTACTGATAATATTTTTATTTTAAAAGTATATTTGAAGCGCAAATTTCCTTCCTTTTATTAAATGCCTGCTTAACTTACCTGATATAAAAGCAACCGCTTTTTATACATGTAACTTAAATTTTAAAAAGGTAAAAACAGCCAAAATGAGTAAAACATGATTATCAATACTATGACATAAATGAAGTTATAAAATTTAAAAAATTGTATTGATGTATGTACATATTTTATTTTGAAAAAAAGTAATTGCTGAATCTGTGATCACATGTTTGATAATATATATTCAGATAGTAAACGATGCCATGTGTCAAACGTTACAATATGATAAAGTATAAATAAATATCCAGGTCTTTGTTTTCAGTTCTCCTATCTAATCCAAAGTTTTTGGCTTTGTTTATATAAACTTATCATTTACATATCAGTGACTAAATCAATTAACAGAATTATTGAACAAATGATAATAATACAGCTCAGAACCATTTCAAATATCTTGCAACTCATGCTAAATCCATTACTGTTCCAAGTGTTTTTCTTCATTTGACGATACTGACAGGCATTAATGATAAGCTGTATGATGGGTTCAGCTATTCCATAGCAAGCTTTTACAATCTGTACAGGTGATATTAAATCCTCGGTACTGAACGCGACGATAAGAGCCAATATGATCTGAGGAAAATCCTCCAACAGTGTGGATATCACCGAAAGTGTTACAGCGCATGTGCCGTTCTCTTCGTCTTGGTCATAGTCGTCGCTGTTGCAGATCCCAATGAACTTTGTAAAAACGGTATACAAAAACAAAAAAGTTCCAAAAATCGCAAACCCAAGAATACTGTATCTCACTTTGTCTCCAATGAGGTCTGATTTGCCTTCGACGTAAAAATCCCAATCCAAAATAAGATCAGCTACTTCTAAAGCAAGCTTGAGAATGAATAGTAAGACTCTTTTGCGGTTTGCCATTATGAGTACACTGTAATCAGTAAGCTTGAAAAACTGAATAACATAAATGACCACACTAAAGTCACAAAATCAACTAACATACAATTAACCATCAATAAATTTAAATCTAACAATACTGTGATATTACTGCTGCGGTACGGTTAGCGTTTCCTCTTGTCACACTGTTACATGTATTTATTTTTGTAGTTGATTTAAATTTAGAAAACTGTGCTTCCCACTAGTGATTAAGTGTACTTATACATGTATTTACCTCCCACAGAATCCAGATCATTAAAATTAACTTTATAAAATTCAATGGAAAATTTTCAATCAATTTTAGTTAAAAGTAATGATTAAGAGAAAAGTGAAGCAAAATTATTTATTACAATATTTTACTATTAAAAAATGAGATGTAGTATGAGTTTCATTTATTCAGTCAATTTCCATTTTCTATGTGTCATTTGTCTATGTGTAAGCTAGTTAGGGTTGTTAAGCAGCTCTTCGCACCCGAGGCAAACGTGTAACAACCATTTTGTCGCATAGTCTTTGTCTCTTGACTAATTAATTAGAATATTTAGGGTTTAATGGTAGGGACTGTAATTAGATTCACAAATATACTGTTTTCATATATTTTTACTCCGGTCAATGTTTTATTGATAGCAAAACGTTAGAGAAAGGGGATTACTTTCTAGATATTGCCGAAATAGATCATAAATGATGCTTTTTATAATACACTCCAAATAATACAAGAAGAAACATCAGGTGGAGTATTGCTACCTGGGACAAGTGGTCCTGTTTATATCCTATGAGGAGTAGTCTGAAAGTTGACCCGAGGTTAAATACACAGTGATTAGACCAA
>WFKH01011925.1:62200772-62215892 GCA_016163765.1 Magallana hongkongensis
TATTCGTTCTTTTATCGTGTCATACAAATTGACACTTTACTCACTTTCTCTGCATCCCTCCTTGTAGTTACAAATATCTTCTGCGCAAATGCATTTTTGTTGGCACTTAACCCCAAAACTTGGAAATCGACACGGTATACTGCAATTTGGGGCAAGAAAACCTATTTGACAGCCTGTAAGAAAAAACCCCCAGACATAAATGGAAAGGACTATATGCAGTATTATGCATTTCGCGCCCCCCCCTCCCCAAATTGAAGTTCTATATAAAGCTTTAAAAATTAGGTTAAAGAAAGTTAAAATCGTATTGAAATTTAGTATGTTAAAGGTAATCACCCTACTGACGTCATGTTGTAGAAATGACGACAAGGATGTCGTCTTATTTTGATACATTTATGTTAAGGAGCAAAATATGGATGTTTTCCGCCGGTTTTGCGACTGAACTTAGCCTTTAAAAAACTAACCCGTACGTCCATATAAATGCTATAAAATGAGAACTACTGGTAAAGCCAAATGAACTAAAAAATCTCATAATAGATAGATGTTGAAGGTAAAGTTGATATTGAACCATTATAATTATTAAATGTATGTAAAACTTGTCTACTTTATGTCGTTGAATCACCTTTAGAGAAAAACCCAATACATTTATCTGAATTGTTTCTATAAAAAACTGGAATGACGTCATGGTGTGACTAATAACCAGACTCGATGAAGATGCAGGGATTATGAGAGGAAACCGCCCGAGAACCTAAGGTGTCAAATATAAAGCGCGTTGATGGAAAAAGTGGAATTCAACTTAAATAAATGTATTTTGTTCTAAATGCTCAAATTCTATTATGTGTGTCAAACACTCTTGACTGCTGTTAATTCTAGATATTTTTATATGTTAGATCACTCAAATGACACAAAACTGCTTAGGAAAATGTGAAATTGAAGAAAGAGTTTTTTATTTAACACCAAGCTGTTTCTAAATTTTCATTTTTATTCAGCTTTACCAAAATCTGCGAAGATCAAGGGTTTTTTTCAAAAGTTTTACCGTTGGTTGTTTCTCTCTGTTGTATTGGTGTATTTGCAGTATTCATTATGTGATCGGGTACGTTGATAGTCGGCGAGCCATCTCCATTTACAAAAAATCACAGAAATATACCAAACGGTTTTAAAAACTGAATTATCTTATATAGATTCAGAAAGAGTGCCACAAACCTTTACATCCCGTTCTGTGATCACAGTGTGGTTTTTTGCAATTACATTTGTTCTGACAAAAATGTCCATATGATGGATATCTGCAAATTATAGAACAGTTCAAACCTGTGTAACCCAATGGACAAACTGAAAATACAAAATGCATCGATATAATAATGAAGAACATGTAATTATGATTGTCAAGAATAAGAAATAATAAGATTTTGTAAATAAAATCTATGAAAAATGAAAAGAATTAAAAAAAACCCCCAAATAGTTTACCTTTCGTCGTTGTACCAATAGCAGCGCCATATCCTGGACTATTGAAGGTGTATAAAAATAATTATTATAACACAATGGAGGCTTTAAATTATATATGTAGAATTGTTTACATAATGATGCCGGATATAAAAGAATATATAAGAACACTTACTGCTCAGTCCTGGGTTTAACAATAATAATACAAATTAAGATTAAATAACATCTGATTGTTTGTTTTGGCACATCCGACATCATCATTAAATAATTCACAAATAAAAGATTTTTGAAAAACTTCCTTGGTATTTCAGTTTGTTGATAAAATGTGTACGTTCCTGGAATTATTTTGATTATGCTTTCTCACGGTTTTAAATGGGTTGGTGTTACAATGTTTATCATACAGAATCATATTTATTACAAGGAAACATATTTCGCAGTCGGAGTATAAATGCTCGAATACCTAAGTCAATAAAAGGTGTTTAAATTATAATAATGTCAAGGATTAGAGTTCAAACAACTTGATAAGATTCCTGTTTCGAAAGTATTAAATTCTTTTTTTTTTCATCAATAAAACTAATTATTCGTTGAATTATGGGCATTATGTTGTCGTTGCTTTGTTTTTTGTTTTTGTTTAATATTGCTAAAAACCAAAAATATGCAGTGGTTTGTTTGATTGAGGAAAATTCATATTTGTATTTCGTACTTATAAAAGCTGCTTAATATTAACTAAAAAATACATGTACGTTTGTCATTTAACATTTATATCGTAATTTATGTTTATAACAAAACATTACTATCTGGTAACACCATGTACGCAGTCATTAAATTACATGTAAATATAGAAGCACAATTCCTGGTGGCTTTATTTACATGTACCTGCTACGGCAAAATATTTCATGTAAGTGTATTAAGTAATTAGTTAGGATAAAACTTTAAATGAAGTTGCGTACATTGTACATTTGAGTTGAATTTTTTTTATTAAAATTAATAATAAGACATGGTAAAATTAATCGTTATAAAACTGTTAAGCCTTTTGGTCAGTTTGTTTATTAGCATTTGTTATATTTCACATTGTTTAAAATGTATCTAATGTAATGCTTATCATAATCTACATAATGTAGTTTAAAAATTTTTTTAACAAATAGCTGTCAAGTAAAAACTTAAGACAATGTGTGCAAGAGAGTAAAGTAAGATGGGTTTCTTTAAACAATATAATAAACATAAAGAAATATACTCGGGACGCGCCGTCTTTACGCTACAACAATCTTTAAAGAGCAATTAATTTATCTATCTATTTATTTATATGTTTATTTTTTTTTTGTTTAATGCTGTTTTGTGTCCTAAAAGAAGAAAACAACAGTCCAATCCACACTTTGCTAAAGTTGTACCCTTTTGCGGGTCAACCCATTGGTCAAAAGGGATAAAGTCAATTTCCCTCTTCTTTATGCAAAGAAATATTTGGACGTCCGGTCATAAATTCTCTTTGAGTTTAATTCATTCCTCCATTGTATTGGTTGTCCCATTCACGGGGAATCATAATCCATACTTGAAACGGATTTTTAATGTCAAAAGTCAAAGTTACAAACCTCTGAATTAAAAAGGCTACTCTGAAAAATCCATTATTATCCCCCAAAGTTGGCTGACAAGCATCAACTGAATTATTTTTTATTAAGTGTGGATTGATTTATACAATTACTTTATATTGGGCATACATTTTGTTCAGAAGACATTAATTATTCATAAATTGTATCATACGCCCTTAACTGCTGTTGGATTATTCTTAATTTAAATGGTAGATCACTCAAACTAAACAAAAATACTAAAACTTATATAATAAAACATAATACCGGTATGTGTAGAGGTAATAAAACTGATCTGCCCTTGGGCAAGTCTGTTTACTTTTATTTGTTAGTTTCAAATGTAACAAAGGAATTGCTGGTGATAATTTACATAATACAAATAATAAAACAAAACAAAACAAAATAACAGTTCTAGTGTGAACATAAATATATGTAATATCATATGGTTGTTTAAACTGTTCATATGAATGAATGTTCATTTTCTGTAAAAAGAGTAATGGTTTATTGATAGCTACAGTAAGCCCCCGTGCAAAGAAACTTAGAACGAGGTCGTTCGTAAAGCCAACCTTTAAAGGAGATCAGATCTTGTGATCGTCTTATTTTTTTTTTATAATGTATTTTTTTAAAAATCTACACAGCTTAAAGTACTTCTTGTATAAAATGAACATGTTTTCTAACGTGTTTATACGAAAATGAATCTCTAATAAGTAAAGATTGATAATTTCAACTAATATTTCTAATTGTTTCAGGATAAATGAATTAAATAGTGTAAATCTCATTTCACAAGTTTGACTAGCCGTTCGTTCATTTTTAACTCCGTACGCTGTGAATTTTTCGTATTTTTTTCCCCCAGAAATATCCCTAATTTAAGTCTCTTTTTATTATCTCGATATCAATAATGAAAATTGACATGGGTAATAAATCACATTCTTTTTCGATCTGTTCGTTGCATTTGTCCCGCATTTCGTGCTTTTAAAATTTTCAAATACTTACTGACATGCATCAAATGAATGTAAAGAGAAAAATGACTATATATGATATAGGCCTAAAATGTCCCCTAAAAAGAACATCGTCATTTTTCTGTAATTGTTTGTTTTCTTTGTACGCATATACATGTAAAGTTATTTTATAATTTTTCTTTTGATCCAAATGCCCACAATTTAGAAATATGACATCCCAAAGTTAACCTTTTACCGCCATTTTTCCATTTTTAGCATGAACGGCTTGTTTTTAAACAGTTTTTCTTTCATAAAACATTGAGCGGATGGTTGAACAAACAAAATATTTTCAATCAGAGGTGTATCTATCCAAGAATAATAAGGGACAAAAATATTTTCATTGAAATATTTTTCTGAAACAATCGACCTCATTTTGGATTGGACCTTTACATACCAAATAAATCATAACAATGATCCACATGTCGAGCAAAGTACCAAACATCATATCTTTGGATTTACCATTTGGGGTACCATGTTGTATGTCATCACAATCATTTTCCTGTTTTGCGACTCCCACAATGATGATGACGAAGAAGATCCATATATGGTATCTCTTTCTTTACTGTCGAGCGTCACCGAGGACCTGCCACAAACCGTTCTAGCTATCAACGTTGTACGTCATATGACCCATTTGATATCAGGTATTCAAATCCTGAAGGCAATGTACGGTGTTAAAGAACCCGTTATACGAACAAAAAAAAATATCAAACGACCCGAACGAGGAAAATATGACAAACAAGCATGCATGCACGAAATGCCTGAAATGGTTTGATATGGCTTTCAGTGTGATTCTGTGTCTCTTCTCCTGCGTTCTTTTTTTTTTCTTGTTATGTTAATTCGGTAAACTGAGATTCTTTTATTTGATTTCAAGTAATATGCATTGTTTGCTCATTTTAAATTGCTGTTTATTTCTTACGTGTATGTAATTTCTCGTTTTATAAATTTTCTTAATTTGATACACTCATATATTGTAAATTTGAAAGAAAATACAAGTTAGTTTTGCCTAAAAGAAACAGATATAGTACGTGTGCGTATAATGTAAATAAAAAGTATGATTAATGTACATATAACTATTTAAGTCAGTAAAAGTGACTTTGAACAATCATACATAAAGGTTAATTTTTCGGAAACAATGAAATGCATATCGAAATAAATATCCATTGCAAACATTCGCAAAAAAATGTAAACCACATTAAATACATAAAGATGGAAACTAATAAAGTAGATATGGGACACATTTACCGTAATTTCTTTAAAAATAAAGAGTCAAATCAACTTTAATGTTTCGCGTATTTTCTTTACCAATTTTGTGTATAAAACCGTAGCGCAATGGGTTAAATATTCAGCTATTGATTATGATATGCAAGTCATGAGATAAAGGCCTGCTGGACCTTTTTTTCCTTGATAAGAATTTTAAACGCTTAATTCTATTTTACATTTATGATTGTACACTGTAAATTCTAATACTGTGGTTCTACTTTGAATATGATATACCAACATATGATATACCAACACATTGCTGTTTTAATGTGACATATATTACCTCAAACTAAATAGAACTAGTTTTAAAAGAGGCATACATATGATATGAGATGAATTTCTTAATTTTTTTTTTCACATTAAATGTATTTAAAGCTGAACTAAGGTATTACGATAAATAGTGAACAATAATATAATCACACCAACGACTACCTAGCTCATAATTTTTATGTTTTTGCTTATTGTTTTCGAGGAGGTTGCATTATAATTTTTGAGGTGGAAAAATGTTTTTTAATATAAAAGCGGGTGCGTAAAGAAATGGTCATGTTATAACAAATGACTTGTGAAAAAAGGATAAATTGCAATTGTGTTGAAAATGATACACTAAAAAAATATAATGAAAACAAAATAAGGTGGCACAAACTCTTGAAACCGTTTTTGTGTTCTTATATTTTACTAAAAAACAGAAAAAGATTGAATAAACCGGATACATTACTTATGTGTGACGTATGTTATAAAAACATGGTTTGTTTCATGTAACTATAACAATATGAGACCACTGTATCATGCTTATATCTCAAAAAATGGCATTCAAAATGAAAATGAAAAGTATTGATGAATGTATACTGTTAAAACATCCATCATCTATTTATTCTGAAGTGAAATTATCAAATTTCTTGCATAAATGGTCATTTAAAAACAAATTTGTTGTTGTTTTTACTCGTTTGTCAAGCAAAATTCATACAGCATAGATGAAGAAATCTTAAAGATTAACCTAGAGCGGAAGAAAGAGATCTGCCATCAAGAGAGGTATTACAACAAAAGCATTTCAGTGGATTCTAATATATATATTGGATGCAAAGAACTATGATTAGCATAGCGGTTTTGATCAGAAAAGACAGATAAAAAGTAATATATTATTTTCTTCTTTGTCAAAATTAATTACAAAATGAAGTTAACCAAGCAATCATAGGTGTTTCAATATACTTATTTATATATTTACTTGCGTCAATCTTGCGTATATACATGTATTTAAGAAAACTCAATTAAAAATCAATCTAAAGTACTCATAAACAATTGATTACCAAAAAAAAAAAAACCAAACAAAATAAAAAAAAACAAAACAAAAAAAAACAATAAATAAAAACAGTTACCTGATGTAATGACTGTAAGTCTAATTTCATTCCCACAAAACTGTGACCTATATGAGCTATCAAAATTTCGGTTTCATAAAGATATTAAAGACCATATCAGTTTCATGATCAAAAACAGCTTTAATTAATTTTCAATATGTAACCTAAAAAGTCTTTATTTCCCAAAATAGAATTTTTGAAATTCATCTGATACTTGGCAGTGTGTATTTGATACATTTTAATGTCCCCTTCCAAATTAGTGAACGCAACTAAAAACATTTACAATTGGTAATAAAGTCTAGCTTATATGTTGCTGTAGGGTTTTCATGCACTTGATGACAATTTGCACAGAATTCCTTTT
This sequence comes from Magallana hongkongensis, assembly GCA_016163765.1. Lineage (NCBI taxonomy): Eukaryota > Metazoa > Mollusca > Bivalvia > Ostreida > Ostreidae > Magallana > Magallana hongkongensis. The sequence goes on from WFKH01011925.1 coordinate 62,207,761, forward strand.
CGCTTGATAGGTAAAGGAAGAAGTTAAAAAGGGACGGCAAAAAAGAGCTGGATGAAAAATATGAAGTCGAGGCATCTATTCACGGACACTGTGCATCAAGTAGATGCATTTAGAGCTAGGCGGAAGTCCCTTGCAGTCGCCTCAAGTATCAGACAGAGCACAGAGAATTAAGAGCGTTGGTGTGATTTTGTAATATGTTTAATAAGGAAGGTAACAGGAAAAACGAGCAAAACTATTATGAAACCAAATTGTACGGATTTTGGCAATGTTCCAAATTGATTCGAATGTTTATCATGCATTTAGTTAGTTTAAGGAAGAATACTAGCTTTTGATTGTAATGTGATGTAAGTTTGTTCAAACAGAACTAAACATGTACGAAATTTTCAATGATTAATGCATTCTTTTTACGGTGATTGGATTACATAATTATATATTGCATTTTATCATATCAAACTGCAGCAATGATAAAATCAAAGCCTCAAAAGATAAAAACTGACTTTATTTATTAGACAAAATGGTTTATCATTGATATAACGTCTCTTTTTAAACAAAATAAATCATTGTATGAAGGAAGTTTAAAAAAATCTAACACTCAATTGATCATATGCACAATTTACTTGTACCAGTGAATATCAGTTAATAACTGATGCAAGTAAGAATATTTAATCACAGTTTCGTTTTTTAAAAACTGTTAATGTATAAAGGTCAATTTACATGCTCTAAAAGATTTTGTCACATGTTTCTACTCTAATGACGGCAAATTTCTATTTAAATATACGTGGCGCATATCATGGATGCATGCACGGGTCATTTTGAAAGGGAATAATCATTGGTCTAATCACTGTGTATTTAACCTCGGGTCAACTTTCAGACTACACCTCATAGGATATAAACAGGACCACTTGTCCCAGGTAGCAATACTCCACCTGATGTTCCTTCTTGTATTATTTGGAGTGTATTATAAAAAGCATCATTTATTATCTATTTCGGCAGTTTCTAGGAAGTATTCCCCTTTCTCTAACGTTTTGCTATCAATAAAACATTGACCAGAGTAAAAATATATCAAAACAGTGTATTTGTTAATCTAATTACAGTCCATACCAATCAAACCCTAACTATTCTAATTATTTAGTCAAGAGACAAAGACCATGCGACAAAATGGTTGTTGCACGTTTAGCTTGGGTGCGAAAAGCCGCTTATCAACCCTAACTAGCTTACACATAGACAAATGACACACAGAAAATAGAAATTGATTGAATGAATGAAAATCATACTACATCTCATTTTTTAATAGTAAAATATTGTAATAAATAATTTTGCTTCACTTTTCTCATAATCATTACTTTTAACTAAAATTGATTGAAAATTTTCCATTGAATTTTATAAAGTTAATTTTAATGATCTGGATTCTGTGGTAAGTAAATACATGTATAAGTACACTTAATCACTAGTGGGAAGCACAGTTTTCTAAATTAAAATTAACTACAAAAATAAATACATGTAACAGTGTGACAAGAGGAAACGCTAACCGTTCCGCAGCAGTAATATCACGGTATTGGTAGATTTAAGTTTATTGATGGTTAATTGTATGCTGTTAGTTGATTTTGTGACTTTAGTGTGGTCATTTATGTTATTTAGTTTTTCAAGCTGACTGATTACAGTGTACTCATAATGGCAAACCGCAAAAGAGTCTTACTATTCATTCTCAAGCTTGCTTTAGAAGTAGCTGATCTTATTTTGGATTGGGATTTTTACGTCGAAGGCAAAACAGACCTCATTGGAGACAAAGTGAGATACAGTATTCTTGGGTTTGCCATTTTTGGATCCTTTTTGTTTTTGTGTACCGTTTCTACAAAGTGTTATGGGATCTGCAACAGCGACGATGATGAGCAAGACGAAGAGAACGGCACATGCGCTGTAACACTTTCGGTGATATCCACACTGTTGGAGGATTTGCCTCAAATCATATTGGCTCTTATCGTCGCGTTCAGTACCGAGGATTTAATATCACCTGTACAGATTGTAAAAGCTTGCTATGGAATAGCTGAACCCATCATACAGCTTATCATTAATGCCTGTCAGTATCGTCAAATGAAGAAAAACACTTGGAACAGTAATGGATGTAGCATGAGTTGCAAGATATTAGAAATGGTTCTGAGTTGTATAATTATCATTTGTTCAATCATTCTGTTAATTGATTTAGTCACTGATATGTAAATGAGAAGTTTATATAAACAAAACCAAATAATTTGGATCAAATAGGAGAACTGAAAACCAATTAAGACATGTATATTAATTTATACTTAATCATATTTTAACCTTTAACTTATTGCATCGTTTACTATCTGAATATACCCGGTATATTATCACAACATGTTATAACAGATTTACCAAATACTTTTTCAAAATATAATAGGTAAATTCATCAATACACATTCTTTAATAACTTTTCTTATGTCATAGCATTGATAATCATGTTTTAACCAACTTGCCTGTTTTTATCTTTTTAATTTAAGTTACATGTATAAAAATCGGTTGCTTTTATATTAAGCAGATATAATATTAGTATTGAATAAAAGGAAGGAAGTTTGCGAATCAAAAAATCCTTTAAAATAGAAATCTTATTAGTAACTATATATATACTAGAGAGTACCAAACACATGAAAAAAGGATCGGCAATTGATGATGTAACAAATAATTCAAAATGATTGACGCATAATAGCTCATATATTGACAATGACAATCATTTTGACTGTATATATTTAATGGTTAACAAGATACTACCTAAAAACGTTAACTTAATCAGAATAGTCCTTCTTAAAGACTTTAAACCTAGACAACTGTCTTTAGGAAACAACAACTACAATTTCTAGTAGATAGCTTAAGTTGATATTGTTTGTGATATTTTATTTTTATCCAACAATTGAAACTAAGATAAGAATGGAACCGTTAAAAAGTACGTGTTTCTTCAAACAAAGTGTGCTAAAGATATTTATAGCACCATGTTTATCATTTCGTTAACCAGTAGTTATCAAAAGAATAAAAAAAATTACACAAGAGAGATAAGTAAACATTTTTTAAAAAATAAGAAATTTACCCCCCCCCCCCCCCGGTAGAAAACTACGATGAAAAGGAACAAAACAAAAAGAAAAAAAAAAGAAGATGGAAAAATTATAAACTTAGTTTTAACCTCATGTTTTGAAATTGCAATGTTACTAAACAATGAATAAAGATCAAGAAAAAATCATGTGTGGTCAATCACTTAACTTTATACAACATTCATACTTTCATATAAATGATCTCTATTAATAATAAGACCAACATGTTGGACTTGATATTCGTTTTCTTCATTTGGGGTTCTAATATGCACGCAGATGTAGATGAATAATAAAAATAAGTCGATGGTCCCAAGAGTGATAATGGTAATTCGCAAAGTATATAACTTGCTCTTTTTTTTGTCTGAAAATAAGATAATCGAAATAAAAAAAAGTATAAAATGGATTGTAAAAAAAGATAAATATTTTGATGTTTGAAAGTTCAGTAAAATGTTATGAATAAAAAAATCACTTCATAACTTTGTATTTTTACAAATTGTTCCTTCAGCTAAGGAAACTTCAGACAGTTCATACACGCACCAGAAAAAGTATCTTACCTTTGAAATCTGACACATTACATTTTGACACATGATCATCAATACCGTCTGTGCAATTACAAATCTTAGGACAGCCATCTTCAAATTGATTGCAGGGACAAAATTCGTCAAGTTCAGAGCTGTTATCACCTTTAGAAAAACTTAAAACATTAGCAGGACGAAAAAATGCATTATCATGATTACCATCAGATGGTATCATTGTCTAATGATAAATAGCACTAGACTTTGACCCGTCCGTGCACGGGTTGAAATTGCATATGATATCGGAAATATACGAAATAGATACATCGACATACCGTATTGTTGACATTTACATAACCAAGTTTTAGGCCTACAATAATGCTATTAATAATTTCACTACACTCTGCTTAGTTAGAATAATCTGTGTCTCGGGATAGGCCTTCACCACAGTTGAAATGCCTCCCATATACCGTAATGTAGCAAAAAATTGCAGAATCGCTCCGAAACGATTTTGGAGAAAATTAATGAAGCTGTATTGAAAATAACAGTCAAATTATTCTTAATAAACCATTTTGAGGCTGTAAATACCTTTCATCTGAAAATTTAATTCATATTAATGAAGAATTCAACACTTTTTCACCAACTTTTTTTTCACAACATGATGACATTCGGAACTCTCGGGGTTTTTCATATTAAATGCACGGAGTTAGAGTTATCTCCCGTATTTTCTTTGATGAACAGAATATATAGCAAATTTCCAATGAAAATTTACACGTATTTGTATTATCGTTTATGAGTTTATCCATGCAAATGTGATATTGTGGAAACATGAACTAAAGAGCCTCCCGTGATTAAGCGTGAATGTAATGCGCATGCGCAAGATTGTAAAATCCAAAAAATCCAGGTGATTTCTGGATTTTTTAAAGGAATGTTTGTTGATTATTAATTAGCGAAGCTTGATTGAGGAAAAATAAAAACAAATTGGTAATCTTCAAGTACCAATGATGTTTAAAATATATAAAACAAAAGACAGTACTTCTCCGATTTCTCGGTATTAAAGCCCAAAAATTCGAGTCTATTATTTTTATATAGTAGTATAGAAACGTGTTCGATATTTAGTATGGGACGTTTGAATGGCAGTAAACGTCTACTTAATGACTTTTTCTCGAATTAAAATGTGCGTGTTTGAGCTCAAGAGTTAAGTTTCATAACAATTCTTTAATAACAATGCTAGCAATAGACGTAAAGATATTAATATATAATTGCCTTTATTACATGTATAAATACTTATAATTATAATGTCAAATGTGTAAATTTCATAGTTTTTGCATGCAAAGTCATGAGATTTTATCATTGGATACAACACGTGCTTTCATCTCATGTGGATTGAATGCTTTTGATATCACCGTCGACCCGTCGTTTCATATTAATCTTATATACCCTTGTTTTTTTTTTACTTTTAAGAATACACTGCTAAGAAACTTTCGACCTCATCTCATATTTATACTTATGGATTTAAAAAAGTAACGTTAAAAGATACTAACACATACGCTTTTCCTGGTCTGAATTAGTATCAAGAGACAAAACAAATTAATTACATTTTCCGGCATTCAATTTTCCTTCTTAATAAAGATCAATGCATTAGTAAATTGCAAATATTAATTAGGGATAAATCGTGCAATTTCCAAAACAAACACATTTAGCGCTGTTTGTCTCAAATAAAACACAGTGCACGTGTGTTTTTAAGGTTAAGTTTTTAAGGAAAAATAGTTTTTAATATTGAATTAAAAATAATGTAACATGAATCTTACGTTCAATAGTAGTATCATTACATCCATGCACGTGGTCACAAAATTCTTGTGTACAGTTACACTTCATCTGACATCCACTCCCATAGCTCGGATATCGGCAAGTTTTCTCACATTTTGGTCCCAAGTACCCGACTTGGCATACTAGTGAACGGAATAAAACTTTTAATATGTAGGCTTTTAAAAGATACCAGAACTGCACGTATATATTCTGAACATATATAATTAAGATATAAATATTCATATATTTTTTTCTTCATTGTATGCTCTTACAATAGGTTTTGCATATATTTTGAAATACTCATTTAATTAACGTTTTGTGGTTTTTGTATCAAGGGAATGAGATGACTCCACGACTGGTGACGATTTTGAAACAGGATATAACGTCTGTGAGCCCACTAAAATAGAAGTTAAACTTGTTTCTTAATTATCTGTGGAAGGAAATATGACCATAGATGTCACATTAATATTGAATAAGACAACTAAGACAAAACAAATTGAAAAGAGAAGTATGCTGACATATAGTTCAACGAAGACAAAAATAACACATTTCAATTTATTACACAGAACTTAAAATGTAATATAATTTACCAGAGCAACCGGTTGTAGCGTTGCAATTGGACTCGTTACAGTTGCATATGCTCTGACAGTAGTTGCCATAACTTGGATAGCGACACGGAATGCTACAGTTATTTCCAGTAAGTCCATGTAAACAGGCTGGAAATAAACACCTAACGAGGTACATAAAATGATAAAAAGTGGTTCAGTTCTATTGCATTTATCATCATTTGATAAAAAATACTTACGAGTAATTTTTGTCGACTTTGCTGCAGCTTTTAATTCCATTCTAAATCAGTAATGTTTAATTGTATGTGCATAGATATAATAAATAATAATAATAATTAGTCGATGCAAATAAACTTTCGACTTTACTTACTTTGATCTTACTTCCCCGTCAAGTTTACATTGTTCAATCACCAGATCAAACAGTATTATTTTCACTAAAATTGAATGCATTGCACTATGAAACAATCACTAGTCTGTTTGTAAATATCTATGATTATATTATCGATAGATTGTTTATATTGATCTTTCAAAACAAGGAACAAAACAAAAATAAAGCTTATGCGTATTTCCTTGCAGTAAAATGCACATCGCAATCATAATTAGTTTGAATCAATCGTTCTGTGCATTATTCTACACACGTTTGGTACCTTTTGAAACTGCTTTTTTGCATAGTTCGCTCATTACTTTTCAAAGTATAACAAAATAGCTAGAACACTTTAATATCGTTCATTGGGTCATGATTTTGATGTTGGCAATTCATGAATTACTTTATAATCTACTTTAGCTAATACAACTTTAGATTCATTGATAACACATACTCCAAGTAAAAACAAGGAGGCGCATATTCTGCTTCGATTCTAGATTTAGTATTTGTTTTCAATAATTTTTGTTGAGTCATCCGTAAATGAACAACAAGGAAGTGGCTGTTAAAATCAATTTCTAAAAATAAGACGAGTTATCTTCCTGTAAGTTAATATATCTGGCGAGTCATGAACTATGAATATATATTAAGTAAGATATTTTGTTTCAACGTTTGTATCATTTAACAAATTATAATAAAAGCCCCCTCCTCTTCAACAGACAATAACAATGTACAATTGCATTTATGATTTCAGATAATAAATTACTGGTCATTGTGTTTTATTGACAGTTACTTTCACTCTTATGTTAACTCAATATATCCCAGTGAGCATGAAATAAAACATACCACAGATTCTGAGACATTTGTTTCATATTTGGATATTTTACTAGAAAAATATGTTAAATGTAACCTAACAACATAAGTATATACATGTAATAAACGCGATGATTTTAATTTTTCCATCATCAACTTCCCTTACTTTCGTAGCAATATACCATCATCACATGCTTATGGGGTTTATGTCTCTCAGCTTTTTCGTTATGCAAGAGTATGCTCTACATACGAACAATTCTTAAACGAGACAAGCTCATAACAAACAAGTGTTGGAACAAGAATACATGAATCAAGAACCTAGATTAAAATCATCTTTACGCAAGTTCTATAGTCGATACAATGACCTTGTCAACAAGTACAATGTCTCATTAAGACACATGCTGAGTGACGTTTTTCATACTTGTTAAACTATTATTTATACACCGGACTGACTACGGTTTCTTCCGTATTTCGTGATCTTGACAATGAATACATGGTCAAGATTTATTAATATGAAATAAATCTTATACGAGTTAATTATTCTATAATGTCTTTTTCAGAACCCATTTAATATAGTTTTGATGCTCATTTGCAATCACAATTTTAATATGTTTTAACTGTTAAGCATAAAACGGAGTTTGTCATAGAGTTTTCCTCCTAGATTTCTTAACAGATAAGCTAGGAAACAAACTTTGATGTATGACAACTTAAAATTGTTTATTTTACAATTGTACAATTCCAAGTATATAATCCATACAAAGTGCATTTGTTCCAACGAGTTTAATCATTATACAAGAACGACAAAGAACGATATCACAATGATGTATGTGTACTTCGGAAACATTCCAAAGTAATATATCACTTATTTCTAACGAAAAAGATAATTTCATGCACTTTATTTTCAATGTATCTGACACTTAAATGACAGATGTAAACATAAAAACATATAAAATTTTGCATTAATACATGG
>WFKH01011925.1:62253497-62299912 GCA_016163765.1 Magallana hongkongensis
ATATCCACAGAAATGCATTCTGCTGTGATACTTTTCTGGACGCCAGTTCTTTTCCTTCTGCGCAATGCTATTCTTTAAGATTTCTTTACCTGTGCTCTTTGAATTTTGCTCAACAAAAGAGTGAAAATAACACCATATGTGTTTTTAAAGCACCATTTATGCATGTTATTTAATATTTTTACTTCAGAATGAACTGATGATAGATGTTTTAACAGTATATAGTCTTCAACACTTGTCAAAACTTATTTTTAAAAAAAGCTAAAACATAAGAATTATGAGCTAGTTAGTCGTTGGTATGATTATATAATTGTTCATTATTTATCGTAGAACCTAAGCTCAGCTTTAAATTACAAAATCCCAGTTAGCTAATATTCGTAGGAAAAAATATTTTGATGTAAAACCAAAATAGTTTAATAATGATATTCAAAAATGCTGTTATAAATCACTCAAATATGTCCATCACAAAAAAAGAACAATATTCACTAATTTAAACTGACATTGATAAAGTCACAAGGTCTGCTATTTTCATCATCTTCATTGTAATAAACTTTTATTGTCGAATCACTCCTAATGTTTTGTTGCATCAACAAACTTCATGTATGTGTATTCGTTGTGCTTAGTCAAGCACTTCCTCGTAAAGTTACTGCATTGTACATGATGTATACGATTTGATTTATATTCATGGGATTTCTAATTTTATAAATTTTTCCGAAACCTTAAGTGGCAAGTTGTATAGTTCAGCGGTGTTAAGGTGTACATTTGTTTTTCATTACCACTGCAGAGGAATCTAGTACTATACTTATTTACCCCACCAGATTTACAAAACCTTTTACATGCAATACTTAGCTGGAGTTTTCGACTGATCGCAGGAAATGTGGTGCTCTCAGGACAGTTGAAAGCGAACACTGGTGACTTAAAACACAATGAAGATAGTGTACGATCAGCAACATGGTTGGAATCAGGTTCTTTTTTGAACATTGTGTTCATGTATCCTACATGTAGCAGTTTGCGAAAGATAACAGTTTTACTATTACAACCTTTACATGTCCCACTTGTTAGGCATCTTCTTGTCTATGACTAGCTGTCTTGATACTTAAGTTAGCATCTGCTGCTCACTAACATAAACGATGCAGTCAGATTATGTTCAAAATTATTTAGTACATATTTATTACATGCATTCATTCATCAAAGCTCACACAATTTGCTTTATACATGTAACACTTCATATTTAAATCGCAATTAATACTTACACCTGCTTTGTCATTACATGTACCTAAAATTAACATTTTATTGCTTGTGACGATATTGGTCCTTAAGTTCAAGATTTAGTAAACGAAAAATGCCTACAGGTTTATGAAATTCAGGATATAAATTCTTTTAATGATGCTTCATAACAATAGCTGTGTTGATAGGGTGTACCGGGGCTTAATTTTTTTTACAAACCCAATGAAAAATCATGTTTTTAACTGTCGCTTTCTATGTAATATAAAGGAAATAAGTAACAAATCTCGGAGTTTCGTCCATTGTTGCATAATAAAATATCTCTACAATGCCTACAGTCTCTTCAAAAACGGCATTAAACAAGCTCTTGACCTGTCCTTTAAAATGATGTCAAATTGAATATAGGTATCGGGATTACTTTTCCTATGATTTAATATAGAATGCAAAGAAACAGTTTCATTTTCTACATAACTCTTTCAAAGCTGTAAAGTACGGGGAAAAGATTTAACAAATTAATTATGACGTCATGATGGTTATAGCACCAAAAAGACACTTTGGAATTATTTACTAGATCTTGACCTTAAGCATGATTCTACCACAATACAACACACTACTTGTTCGCGGTGACCATTGGAGTTGAGGTCATGCCGCCGTCACCAATGTTAATTAGGCACTCCATTAGTGGATGTAGTGTCACACACATATGTTTATGACCCATATAAGTGGCGTTATGGTCCGCACTTCAACTTCATTGGAAGAGTGCAACTATTCTGATTCATCATTTTACATCCAATTTTCAACCATTTCTACCATTTCAAAACACTACATATCCATGGAAAGCATGCGATTGTGCCATACATTGTACATAACAATATACAAGACTGTGTTTTAGCACAGTCAAATTATATTGAATTTGATGTATTGCTTGCTGGCTTATTGATTCAATTGAAACAATAGTGATTGTTGTGCTTATGAATTTGTGCATGATTACCTTAAATATTCCATTGAATCTAACTATGACCGTATATTGAGATAAACATGTGATAATATACCGTATTAGTTTAGGTCTAACACATTCACTCATAAATTAGCTTGCATACCACGCATCCCTTTATCAACTGTTTAAATAGCGGTGAGTAGTGCTTTTACTCTCTCTCTCTCTCTGACTCTCTCTCTCTTTCTCTCTCTCTCTCTCTCTCTCTCTCTCTCTTAAAATATCCTCTAAAACTTGACGTAACAAAAGTCGCGGTGAACCTAGAGTTGATTTGGACACAGCTGATGCGTTATCGTCTGCACCTTAACTCAAATGGAAGAATGCAATTAATCTGACATCATTTTACATCCAATCTTTAACCATTTATATCGATTTTAAAACATAAGACATATACATGTGTGAATTATCACATTATAATTACATCATATCGAACAGCGCAACTGTAATGCTCTTTTAACCAATAAAGTGTTTGCGTTAAAACATAATTCTGATTTAAAAAGCAACTCATTATTGGTTTTTATCTGGTTTATATCTTCTAATTAGAATAGAGCCCTACTTAAGTCAAAAGAAACTAAAGCGGGTGTAACAACGAAAAGTGACCCCCGTAGAATATTGACCCGGGGGTCAAATTTCTACGGAGAAAACTGATCCAGGGTCAGTATTTTATATGAAGTAGGGTCCTTTTTCTACAGTAGAAAACCATTCCAGAACTGTAGGGGATAGCGAAAGCATATGACAGATTAAATTTGCGCCTCCCGTTTTACCCTTTTACATATAGCATCAGTTTGAACAAAGCGATGTCTGTGTTTATCTTTAAGTACTTGTCAGCTTGCCTTGTGGAGCTCCTTCACTAAGCCTTTTTAGGGTCCCCCCCCCAGGTATATGCATTATGATGTGCTCGCGTGCGCTCCTTTTTTTGCATTATGCTCGCTTTGCTTAATAGGCCCCATTATTATAGTGGATGATTTCATAGACAAACCTAAGTAATGACTACGTATTGCATATTTTTAGAAGAAAAAACGCAGAAGACAGATGTGAAATTTCGACCGATAAAGCGGATTGTTTAGTATCTGCTCTTTTTAGCTACACTGAATGTCTGATACCAAACAAAACACCGTCACACCAACAGACTTCTGTTACAGGTACACATAAGACAGCGACTCGCGTGTAAATTCGGAATTTTGGATTTATCACGATTGCGCTTACGTTACACTCAATGTCTGATAACTTGAACTTCAAACTCTGCATCGCCGCCATTATATGCTCAATAAAGTTGTGTAAGTACAGGCATGCATCATCGTTTTTTAAAGGGGATGGGAAAGACTAATCCGAAATCAGGACAAGGGAAAAGAAAAGAAAAAGGAAAACATTTTTCGCCAGTTTTCAAAATCCTAATGCGTGAGGGAGGGGGATTAAGGATTTTTTTCTATAATTTTTTATCTGCTTCCAAAGATGGGGAGGGGGGGCTCCTTATATAAATTCAATTTTCTACTTGTAAACTTAAAAATATCCCCAAAGGAGGAAAGGTTTGGAATTCGACTGCGTTGTTTTAACCATAAACAGATTGGCCAGCTATTGTAATTAAAATCTGGCAAACAAATAAACAAAAACACTTTTTTGAATAAGTACTTTTGGTCTTAAATTTGGCTTGACCCCAAGTTTTGGCCTGGCCTCAAATTTGGCCTCTGAAAAATTGTTGGCCTCATTTTTATCTTCATATTTTATTTACATATTTGGTTATTTTATTGATTTTTACTGATTTAAGGGGAACACACATGAAACATCACACTAGATGGCTTTTAGTGTCTTATAGTGATAGTTCTATTGAAACATATTTATGACTACAGGTATGATCGAGTGATTGATTCTAATAAATTCTTATCAAGTCTGCTTTTAAATTCCAAAGTAATTTTAGAATGTAATGCTACCATTGTATTACCATGGCATGGGGTTTTATTTTCAATGTACATTGTACTTTCACTCAAACTGCTCTCAGGATCGGTCAATACCAATATCAAATACTTGTTTGATAGAAAAAATAATTGCAGAGACCAATGTGTTTATTCCTACCAACATTAAAGGTCACAAAACGTTTTGGCTTGTTAAAATTCTGATATTGAAGTTCCTAAATTGTTTCCTAGATATACAAACAACACATGCATGAAACACTCTACCCTTATCAGAAGGTAATGATTAATGGCATCGCAAAATCAAGTTATTGGAGGATGCAATGTTGCAGTCATTCAAAAATGGCATTATATTAGACCGAATGTTGTTTACCTGACAGATGCATTTTGTCTAAATTAACTTTATTACTAATTAGATCAATAACAAACCGTCAGGTACACTGCAATACTGTAAAGGACCCCTCTTCTCGACTTTCTGTATGTAGTATGCAACACGTTCATGCAGACTTCGTTTTTTATTTTTTTCTTCTTTGTTTTAATTGAGTTTTTCCACTTTTACAACATATACATGTACATACGTGACATATCTCGTACATTAGTTTATACAAGCATATTGGAAAACGTTTGACTATTTGAATACATGTATTTTATATTGTACGGTTCTTATATAGTGAAAGTAAATTTTGATAGAGAGAGAGAGAGAGAGAGAGAGGGAAAGGGGTAGGGGCATTGTTTATATATGTATATAAAATATAAACCATATTCACGTGATATGTCCCTGTTTTACAGGGATACTTGACAGAGGATAATAAAATGGAAAAAAAACCCATCGCAATTCAAAACTAAATAGAAAAGAAACACCATAAAGAAACAATTTAACCATATATACTACAGTACTACAGCTTATCACATATTTTTTGCCAATGGCTTTCGCACTCCTTATATCTACAATTTTTCATTAGCACATATATTTCGGTCAAAAGACTATCTACTATAACGTTTTTAATTCATGTATATTTGGATTCGGCTTACTTTTATATTTAGCCTACAAGAAAAAATATATTGCCCACAATAAGAACTACCAAGTTAAAAAAATATAAATTTCTCTATTTTTATATTTTCCAAAAAGATCAATTGTTATTAACAAATCAAACTCCATTCTTCAACATCAGTCCATAATTCTTTTATAATAAGTTGTACATAAGTTTTCAACCTTTACAATTATTAGTAAACCGTGATTGGGGATAACAGGGCCATATTCTTTTATGATTTGTAAGTTTGGTATGTGTAAATCTTGTGTATGCAATCTGGTCCTTACAGCAGTTCCTATTTTTCCTTTTTTTTACTTATCAACAAATATATCTCAATAGATGGTATACTTCATTAACACTCAGTTAAGAGATCACTTTTTCGAGAATGGAAATTAAAAACAGCTGTTGTTTCTACTTTTAGAAACTACTAAAAAAAGAGTATGATTGCCTGGAACACTTATATGAGAAATCCAAGTAAAGTTTAAAGTCATGTAAGAATTTGCCCGTATGATTCAAATGTACAACAGATATCGATTTTAAATTCATACAGAATCATTTGAAAAGTATTCTGTTTCTTGTGTTCAATTTTAAATTCGATAAATTCGAAGTTTTGAGATTTGTGATGTCCATATGGTTTCAAAATCAAGCATTGTATTTGTTTAAAATACATTCATTTTGAACCTGTTGTAACAATAAAGAAGTGATTATTAAAAAATTATAAATTAGATGACGCATGCAATCGATCGCGGATCTAAGGGATGGAAATTCAAACTTATTAAGGAAGGAGTCATTTCCGGTTTTTGACTTGTCAAAAGTAAAGTTGATTTAATGTTTATCAAAATAAAAGAAAATTAAAATATCATATTTTTTTCGATTTTACTGTTATACAACTTGGCACAGAAAGAGTAATCAAAGTTTACAAACTAACAAGAACTATATTTTTGGCGGAATATTGGTGTAGGAAAAAATCACGTTTTTGCAATTCGGAATTGCTGTAGATTCATGAGTTTATTTAGCATTTTTAAAACAATAAGATCAATGCTGGATTTTTTTTAACTAATGTGAACGTGAACTAATGATAAGATACTTAGGATTCAGAACATGTTTTTAAAATATAATTTGCCTATCAACTACATTTTATAAGCTTTTTAACCCCACATTTCATAATAGATTTGTGTGAAAAAATCCTTAAAAACCGGATTTTCTCTCTAATTAAAAGGTCGATATATTAGCTTTTCTGTTAAATTACATTTTTATGTAAAGTGCTTATAATATGTAAAAATCAGATTTTTTTTATTATTGAAAGCATAGAAAAATAATCAAATTATCTTCAAATTTAAAAAATAGAGAAAATGCGGGCTAAGCATACATCAATTTTAGTTTAAATATTTATTTCAATTTAGTAGGACATTCTTATATTCTATCATTTTATTGAAGAATAAAAACTTACATCTTAAAGATATGTGTACATAACGGCAAATAACTACATTTATTTTTTTCATCCTATAAGTTAAGAAAAAAAGGTACTGACTTGACCTGACCTTGACGCGAAAACAAATGGTCAAATTTGATTAAACTGATACAATCATTTGTTGACATGACCTGTTTGACTGTAAAAATTTCATGAATTTCTTAATATAAGAAATATGTCTGATAACGAGAAGACTCCTTCCTTAAGGTCACTTACCCTTCTCATAAATATCCATCGGACCTCCCTACCCCCCCCCCCCCCCCCGCGGATAAAATGTTCTGAATTCACGCATGTGATGAGATGTGCCTATTTCAGACCCATGGTTAATAATAAATTCCTCATTGTGATGGAGACCATGATGAATAATTTTCTGTTACTTAAATTAAAGAAATATATATCTTTCCTTTTGTTTTTGGAAAAATTAAAAAAAACAGACTGAAATGATGAAGATAGGCAATCACAGGTGATCAGAAAAGCGAACTCAAGCTGGTTATTCGTACAAGGTTATAACACAAAAAAATCTAAGTACCAAGCAGGTAATGTAATCCCCCCTCCATCACCACTATTCCCTGTATACACCCTAAGGAAAAAGAATAGACCTAAAACAAGTAAACATAGAATATGTAATAAAATTTAGTCAATATACGGGTCATTTTTCTACAACCTACACAGGGAAAAATGACCCTAAGGCCATAATTTCTACGATGAAATCCAAGTATTCTACAACTGAGTGTGCCATTTTCATACGTAGAAAAATGACCCTCGGTCAATATTTTACGCGGGTCACTTTTCGTCGTTACACGGGCTTTAAAAATATTTGACTTTTATATCAATAGTTGACGCTTAAACCCAGTACGATACGGTATTGAAATTGATTTAATTATTTAATAAATGACACCAATCAAAGATTTTCCATCGAATTCCTCTTTTAATGTTTGTTTTTACATTTTTTAAATTTAACTTAATTTGGTTAATTCATTGACAGTATTAATGTTCTAATGCAACCTTTATGAACTTGTGCATAAAGGTTTTTCTCTATTTTATAATATAAACGGCATAATCGTATTTGCATATCCTTTAAAGCTTTCATTATGCAAAAGTTATACCAAATTAGTAAACTATACAATTTTATTAAATGTTAAAACAGTTATAATGACAATTGTAAAAATACAAACCAGGCCAGAAACGCAAAAATAGCCTTATTTACTTTAATACTGGTTAGAATGAAATAAATATTTCTAATTTACCAAATTGCCAAAACCATGAAGAAGAGAGCAAAAGAGCAGACGCACAAAATGGAACTGCAGATAATATCAAAACATTTCTGACATTCGTTATCATGAGATGGATTTCGGAACGATTTCTTGCTGTGTTGTCTGTCGCATGATAATTTTATTGTTTTTATAAGAGGCTCAATTAATCCGTACACAGCCTTCAAGATTTGAACCACTGATATCAGATGTGTAGTACGACTTGCAACGATGATAGCGAGGACGATCTGTGGCATGTCCTCTGTGACGGTCGACAGTAACGAGAGAGACGCTGTACACGGGTGTTCTTCGTCGTCACTATTACAAAGATCGCAACACAGAAAAATGATTGTGAATATATACAATACTGTCCCCCATATGGCAAATCCTAAGATCCAATGTTTGGTACTCTGCACATTGGGATCAGTACTTTGGGCTATTTCGTATGCAAAATCCCAGTCCAAAATAAGGTCAACTGTTTCAGAAATCATCATGAACCATAAGAAGCAAATTTCCTTTTCGCTGCGCATCTTGTGACACGTGTTTATCTATGTGATAAATAAGTCACAATAAGTCACAGGATTATATCATAAATCTGAAATGTCCGAAAGTTCAGATGTGTTTATATTTATTGAAAATGTTTAAAATACTTTAACTACCGGTATTTCTAGCAACATCGATAAACTTACCGGTTTAAAACAATTCCTCTACAAAACAGGTATGTAGCGACTGTGTCTTGAACTTCTGGAAATCGTTTCAGGGCTAAATTTAGATGTTCTAATTTCAGGATAGTGGGATTTCCACCAGATAAATATAGCACAAATTTTATAATACAGCATTTATAAACCTTTCCAGATTAAAGAAAATAAATACCCTTTAATGTATATTTTTAATGCAACCATTTAAAATCAGCGCATTTAAACGTATATTTCTTAATAGCTTATAGAAATGGTTTTGAATATTTTCAATTGTGTTTATGTTACCAAAGGTTTCATGTGTTAAAGCTTCGCGATCTGGTGTTCTGCTAAGAGCAAACTACTTATTCAAGAAAATTATAAACGTGCACCAATCAGTATATTTTATTGATTTTATTGTTGAAGGTATTTGGAATTGAAGTTTGTAAAGAAATGTAGTTGGGTTACAAAAAGAGAAATAAGAAACGCATGCTTCATTGAAGATTAGGCAATAATAATCCTTTAAATGAGAAGGATGCAAATAAAATGTAAACTCAAAATCTATAGGAAAACATTTTTGTTTCGGACCTGGAAAGAGAGTATCTTTATATTTTGATATTATAATCATTCTAATTGTAAAATTCTTGAATTCAGCTTGATACACAAAATACCGTTTTTGCACGGTTGTCTAAAAAGATTCATGTTCAAAAGAAAGGTCAAGCAAAAAGGAAATAAAAGGTTCAATAATGATATTATGTTGTCGATCATTTAAAATCTCACAACATAGGCACGATAAAGTTTTAGAAAGTTATGCGGGTTCCTTTTTATGTTTTTCACTGGAACTTAATCTGTAAAAATGTATCGTCGAGTTTTATGGCAGCATCTCGATTACTTCGAATAATTTGTTACAAGAGCAAACCTCAATCACTTTTTTGTGTGCTTAGAACTCTCTTAAGCTTAAATACTGGTAAGACATTTCCTTAAATATTCCTGGGATTTCCATTTTTCAAAGTATTTTCTTAAATTTTATTTCCTTTTTTGTTAGCAATAATACATATGCCTGGTTATCTGACCTAACTTTTGTAGCTACAATTTTGATGAAATAAAAACATCCCAAAGGGTGGAATATGATATTTAATACTATGACATAAATGAAATTATAGTATTAATGAAATTATAACAAAAATTGGTATTACTGAATGTGCATATTTTATTCAAATGACAAATAATTACAAAAAATTCAACATAATCATGTGAAAAATTCAATGGTAAAACTGTCATCACATGTTGTAATAATATATTATAATTTTCAAATTGCAAACGATGCATTATGATAAAGGTAACAATATGATAATCCAAATGTATAAAAAAAAAAACATACAGGTCTTAAATTTGTTTTCCATTTTCGTATATAATGATTCAAATCATTTACCTTTTTATAAATCCCCAATTACATATCAGAGATTAAATCATGCAACAAAATACCTGAACAAATGATCAGAATACAACTCAAAAACATTTCAAATATCTTGCAACTCATGCCACATTCATTACTGTTCCAAATGTTTTTCTTCATTCGACGATACTGACAAGCATAAAGGATTAGCTGGATGATGGGTTCAACTATTCCATAGCAGGCTTTCACAATCTGTACAGGGGATATTAAATCCTTAGTACTGAACGCGACGATAAGAGCCAATATGATCTGGGGCATATCCTCCAACAGAGTAGACATCAGCGAAAACGTTACAGCGCATGCGCCATTCTCTTCGTCTTGGTCGTCGTCGCCGCTGTCGCATATCCCAATAAACTTGTTTATGATGGTACACAAAAACAAAATGGATCCAAAAATGGCAAATCCAAGAATACTGTATCTTACTTTGTCTCCAATGAGGTCTGTTTTGCTGACTTCGACGTAAAAATCCCAATCCAAGATAAGATCCGCTATTTCTAAAACGAGCGTTAGAATGAAACGGGACACTCTTGAACAACTGGCCATTTTGAGTATTCTTTCAGCTAGAAATAATAAACGAGATGAATGAAAACAATTAAGTAATGAAATTAACACAGGAGACACCACTAACCTCCAGAAAAAAAAACTTTAAAATTTATCAATACCGTGAGTTTAATGCTGCGGTATGGTTAGCGTTTCCTCTCTTTGTTTTAACTGTTATAATAATACTGTTACGTGTATTAATTCTTGTAGGCAATTTAAATTTAGAAAACTGTGCTTCCCACAATTTGATGTGTATTTATTTATAGAAATAATTGCATTTTCTTCTTGGAATGAAAAGCGAAAGTACATTGGCGTCGTTTTCGGAAATCATAAGATAAACAATGATAGCGCAGAAGTGCAATTTCAATTCTACAGAAAAAGAACAGATGAAAAAATTAATAATTCTCATTTGTTCGGACGAGTTAGTTATTTATTTATTCTACGTCTAAGGGTTTGTTCGGCCGAAATAGCTATTTGTTCGCAGGATATTTTTAAGTAGTTTCTTCAGATGAATTAACTATTTGTTCAAAAGAATTAGGAATTGATAGGACGAACTGAGATTTGTTTGGACAAAACACAAATTTTACTGTCATTCTTTTCTCATTTTTTCGATGAAAATGATATAATTATCTTTAAAAAGACACAGCAGTTTGTATCCACGCTGCGCATTCTGTTTAATGTTTTTTTCCTAGATAAAGTCTGAAAAATCAGCTGATTAAAAACATTTATACAACTATAATGTTCGTATTATCCTTTGACTTGTTAAAAAAGGGGTTTATGTATCTAGATCAATATTTCTAAAATCGATAAATTACTAATCATCGATTATAGTTTGCACAACTCTACAATCTTGCCTCTACGAGACGAAAAGAAACAAGATTATTGACAAATGTATGCCTCGCTGCAGATTCTTCCAGCGAGGCAATTTTCAGAAAGTTATTAGTGCGAGCTATTCGTAGATAATCTATTTCTGGACACAGAGTTTTGGTTTTAGTAAATATAGCACATGATTTACTATATTGAAAAAACATACGACTTTTGTTTATTCGACCGTTTTGTTTTTAAATTTCACAAAAAGATAGAGTCAAACTTACATGTAGGTCTATAAGTAATATTTACTGGGTTTTTTATTTGACATACACATGTACATTATATTTATTAATTTATAAATGATATTTCCTTCATACCTTTCATTCAACGCATAACATTGTATTGCAATACAATTTGTAAATTGCATTTTTTATTTTCAATTTTTTTTTACATATAATGTTTATACATGAAGAAACAATTAAAATATCATATGATAATTTTGGAAAGCATTAAATTATTTAATGTAGTTAATACTGATTTTGCAGCGTAGAAACAGATACAGAAAAAATGTAATAGATAGATATACATGTCACATGTGTTCACGTTATGTTTGTATGAACTGAGTTTGAAATTGGCTTTAATTATTTCATAAAAGTAGTGTTTCGTTGAATAACGAATGCTGGACAATGAACATTTTACCCATTCAGTCCACCAAAACGTTAAAATAGATTATTGAAAGGCTACAACAAATTCTCAAAACAAGAAGGAAATTTAAATTTATGTACCATCAATGTCTTTTCTGAATATACATGTAGATATTAACACGGCTACGTAAACAATTATATTAACATAGCGGGTATACCCTGTATGGAGACAAGACACATATTATTTGCGCATTATCATCGTTTACGCCAACCGCAAATATAGAGATACTGTTAGGACTGTCATTTGATAATATGTCCTGTAATTTTATTAATGATAACATAAAAACCTTCCGATTTCGACTGTACAAAGTGTGGAAATTGAAATGTAATAAACTTTCTTTTTACACATAAACCAATCATATACAATCATATAACAATCATAGCTTGTATATCTCTAATCAAAGTAGCTGAATAAATACTAAATCGACAGGTAGAGCAAATGAATGTTCAGAATTTCTCATATACTCTTATTTCTTCATCGCTAGCTCATACTTAGATACTTTTCTTGTTTGGCTGACTTGAACCGGTCGCATTGTATCTTTGAAAATGGATTTTTTCAAAATGGTCGATGCATACATTGTTGTTAAGTGAAAAATTGACAGCTATTTTTGTGTTACAGTTTTTTGTATTTAGTGTGCACATTACATCATAAGTAACAATGAAAGAAATTATAAATACACATGTTATATATTATGTCAAAACGCATTAACAACATTCATTTCAGCAATTCAATTGTGTTATATGTTTCATTATTTTCCCTCGGAATGAAATGTAGTTATTCGATGAGAATTAGAATTCGGCAACATGGCCTTCATTGACCGAAATTTCTCCTACTCATTTCGATGAATTTATTTTAAAAAACAAACCGCATGCTGTAGGTTCTTAAAATATTTGGAGTAGTTGCCCTTTGAAATTCATTAAAATAAGAGTAGTTGTATTTTGAATATTGACGTGACATTGTTGTGTCTGAAGCAGAAAAAAATATTAGCGTCGAGATTTGTTCAAATCTCTGCAAAGGAAAGGGAGAGAAAACGTCTAAAATTAAACAGCAAGAAAACGTTGTAAGTACATATTAGTGAAGCGAAGATTGTCAAAGAAAATTTGAAATTTTGAAGAGTTTTAAATAAGTTAAATTAGACGAGATGTTAGACAACTTGCATTTATGGGTTTGCGTAGATCATCGCTTTTTTTAAATTAAATATACTAGTATCATTTGATTGTCCTAGGGAAAACAAAACACCTTTTAGATTTGTTATTGACTGACTACAAATATATATTGAGTTGATCAATCTCATACTCTGCTCGGGCCGTCTATGAGATTGATCATCTGTAGTTAGTCAGTAACAAACCTAAAATCAATATCGGGAAATATGAAGATTTCTTCTCCCAGAAAAATCTTATTTCCCTCTGGCAAAGCCCTCGGGAAATATGATTTTTCTCAAGGGAATAAATCTTTATATTTCCCTCACAATCATGCAAAAAATGTATAATGTTACATTATGAACATTTTCCAGTTATTTTCATATTGTATAATTATTCAAACCCAGTCAAGTACCACAACCGCGTCTTTAACGCCCTGTATTGGACAAATATAAGCTCAGTTTGTTGTGTTATCGCAAACAAAGACCTTGAAAAGTGTAAATATTTTTTAACCTTTTAGCTAAATCGTAGCAGCTTGTTTGAATGGTTTATTTGATATATTTGCCGTTGGTTGATTTTGGTACATGTATCTGTTATTTACTTTCATTTGATTGAGTAGCTCATTAAGTCGGATGCTATTTAAATAGTAAATATCCGCCCTTACACTGTAAAATCTCTCTTAAATATAAGATATTGTCTGCTATTTCTATGTCTTCTGACAGGTACTCTAACGCCTAACTTCTTCTGGTTGCGATGTTAAAATATTTTAGAATTGTCCGGAATTGAATGGTAAGAGACTCTTGCACCTGAGGCCAATTCATGACACATTAACTCAATAATTATTTTTTAATATTCAATAAACGTCTTATTTGATATTGCCCCACACACAAAAATGTCCTCTTAGTTTTACCTTTATAATGACGCAACATGAAGCTTTTACGTTTTTCTTCCACAAATAGAGTCACAATGTATATCAATACATGCTGCAGTAAGCAGGTAGAAAAACAATATTTTGTAAATCAGGATAAACATTTGAATGCATCTAAATAGATTTTTGCGACAATTAATATCTATATTTACAAATATTTTTAATGAAAAATGACAATAACAAACTGTCAACCATCTCAAAAATCCATAAAGCGATATACGAATTTAAAGCAGAGCAACACGGACCATAAAAAAGATAGAGGTAGGATCAGGAGGAGTTAGCATTCCCTACTGATCGGTCGCACACGCCGTGTGATTCTT
Source organism: Magallana hongkongensis (assembly GCA_016163765.1). Lineage (NCBI taxonomy): Eukaryota > Metazoa > Mollusca > Bivalvia > Ostreida > Ostreidae > Magallana > Magallana hongkongensis. Next base: position 62,267,944 of record WFKH01011925.1, read on the forward strand.
GTCACAATATAAATATAATAAATGAATAACATCATTACATCATTTTTAGGCATATAAAGCAGAAAAGGTTGTATAAAACTAATAAAAAGGCAAATCACAATTTAGAAAATGAATAATATCCAAGATCCTGCATACTTAATGCAAAATTTGTTTTTGATTAATTTGCAGGCAATGATAAAATTATGCACAGAAAAAAAGAGAACGCACACAACCCAAAACAGAAAATCATATCAAAGAATTTTTGGCATTCATAGTCATGAGATGCTGTGTTGAACGTTTTCTTGTTATTTTCTCTTTCGGCGATTAGTTTGGTCGCCCGTACGTAAGGCTCAAAGATGCCATAAACAGCTTTTGCTATCTGAACCCATGATATCAAACGCGTAGTATGACCAGCCACTGCAATAGCAAGGATGATCTGAGGAAAATCCTCGGTGACGGTTGACAGCAACGAAAGCCACGGTGAGCAGGGGTTTTCTTTGTCTTCATCGTTACACAGATCACAACAAAGGCTGACAAAGGTAAAGATATATAATATGGTTCCCCAAATGGCAAACCCTAAGATCCAATGTCTTTCGTCTACATTTTCGGAACTTTTGTTGATTTCGTAAAAGAAATCCCAATCCAGAAAAAGATCGATTGTTTCAGAAACAATCATAAAAAGGAGAAAGCAGTTTGTATCGTCGCTACGCATGCTGTTCAAAGATTATATTCCTAGAAGAATTATAAAAATAAGATGATTTCAAACATTTACAAAACTATAATGTACGTATTATCCGTTGAATTGTTAAAAGTGCGTACTTGACTTAATTAACATTTATAGGCCGTGGCATCGATATAATTAAAAAAATCAGCAAAAAATTGTGATAGTGTACAAACTTACCTCTGCAAGACAAACAAGAAACAATAGTATTTACAAAAGGTATCCCTTGTTGTTAACTCTTTAATCGAGGCAAGTTTCTGAAAATTCTTTACTGCGTGCTATTCATAGATAATCTATTTCGAGACACAGGGTTTTAAGTCAAGTAAATATAGCACATTATACTAATTATAAAAAAAGCTTTCATCGAGTTTTGTGAAATCAACCATTTTGTTTAATATAAGATTAATATAATGCTAGTCTCAACTTAAGTCTTTTGGTAATACTTATTGGGTTTTTTCTGTTGACATATAAAATATACTTTTGTAACAATGCAATTCAATTCAACGCATGCCATTGTGTTGCTATATCATTTTACTAGACTCTGACCCGTGCGTGCACGGGTTGAAATTGCATATGATATCGGAAATTTACGAAATAGATACATCGACATACCGTATTGTTGACATTTACATAACCAAGCTTTAGGCCTACAATAATGCTATTAATAATTTCACTACTCTCTGCTTAATAAGAATAATCTAACTGTGTCTCGGGACAGGCCTTCACCACAGTTAAAATGTCTCCCATATACCCGTAATGTAGCAAAAAATTGCAGAATCGCTCCGAAACGATTTTGGAGAAAATTAATGAAGCTGCATTGAAAAAAACAGTCAAATTATTCATAACAAACCATTTTAAGGCTGTAAATACCTTTCATCTGAAAAGTTAATTCATATCAATGAAGAATTCAACACTTTTTCACCAACTTTTTTTTCACACCATGTTGACGTTCGGAACCCTCAGGATTTTTCATATTAAATGCACTGAGTTAGAGTTATCTCCCCTATTTTCTTTGATGAACAGAATATATACCAAATTTCCAATGAAAATTTACACGTATTTGTATTATCGTTTCTGAGTTTATCCATGCAAATGTGATATTGTGGAAACATGAACTATAAGCCTCCCGTGATTAAGCGTGAATGTAATGCGCATGCGCAAGATTGTAAAATCCCAAAAATCCAGGTGATTTCCGGATTTTTTAAAGGAATTTTTGTTGATTATTAATTAGCGAAGCTTGATTGAGGAAAAATAAAAACAAATTGGTAATCTTCAAGTACTTAAAATATATAAAACAAAAGACAGTACTTCTCCGATTTCTCGGTATTAAAGCCCAAAAATTCGAGTCTATTATTTTAATATAGTAGTATAGATATAGCATTTGTTCTTTATATTTTTGACATAAGATGTTTATACATGAAGCAACACTCTATTTTTAATATGATACATATTAAGGTACATGTATCTCACTCCTCACGTTTTGATATCATTGCGCAGATGATCATTATATTTAAAATGAAAATGGATTTATTTATTTAATCATCACAGAAAGATTAATATTTCATAATTACGAAAACATTCATTAAAGAAAATCCACTTGAATTCAAGAAGCAAACAAGTTTTGGGGGGAATGAAAAAAATGACAATAACAAACCGTCAACTTATTTTTCGTGCAGAAGTTTTTTAAAGCGAAAATGACAGAAACAATCTATTTTATGAATTTTCAATATACTTTTCATTATAGTGTATTCATTATTCACATTTTTGGGATTGGATAGGTTTGTAACATATTCTATAAGTTCTGTGTGACATGTACAAAATGAAATCTTGAGAGTGATAGACGTTTAGCATAAAATCATGCAGATATACCTGTATATAAAATGAATTTTTTAGCGAATTTTTTATCGAAAATTTCGCCTTTGAAGCCATAGTCTAAAATTTGACTTCACTGTTCCTCAAGTTTTATTATGTCAAAATGATACTGAATACGTTTCTAGGCAAACTGGAGAAATTTTATGAAATTCTTGATATTTAAGGAGTTTTTATTCCAAACCAAATAGTAACTATTATAGAAATTGTCTTTTTTAAGTGCAAAAATGTCACAAAAAAGTTTATGCAGCTTCGTACATAATGTTTTTGTAATCCATCTATTCAGTGTGACCATTGTTCATAATAAAACAATATCTAAAGAAATAAATTTGCTTAATCAATAATACTTACATCTAATCCTGATCAGGCTGAAATTTCAGTTTATGTGTAAAAATGTCAAATTAAATAGGCCATAACTCAGAGGAATGAATACTGACCCCATCCCCCATTATCTTTGTATTTTTAAGCATATTTTGTCTACAGATTTCAACGATATACTTCTCATAAATTTCTTGATACAACAATATTGAGGAGTGGGATACCTTAAAAAGCATTTAATCATTTGATAAAAGTAATTAACTCATTTTTTTCACATTCACAGCAAAAAAACAGATACAGAAAAAATGTAATAGATATAACATGAATTTACATCGTGCCTGCATAAAATGGGTTTTAACAGGGCTTTAGTTATTTCGTGAACGTAGTATATCGCTAAAGTAACAATGCTGGATAATTAACATGCTACCCATCAATTCTACTAAAACATTAAAGGAGATGTTGTTGAAAGGCAAAAATTTCCCCAAACCAAAAAGAATATTTAAAGATATGTACCAGTTACGCATTTAGGTCTTTTATAAACATAGGTATAAAACACTGCTGCGTATACGACTGTATTAACATAGCCGGTATGCCCTGTATGAAGAAAAAACACATTGTTTGCACATTTTTCATCGATTACGTCAACCGCCAAAAAAGAGATACTGATAGGAATGTAATCATTTGTGCTGAATTCGATTTCTATTTTACGTGTAAACATTGAAGTGAAATTAACTTTTTTACAAATGTGCTAATTAAGTTCGTGTATACCTTATGACAGTTCTTTAAAACATGAGCGTTTCACCCTGTTTTAATCATATATCTGTAAATAGAGTATCAGAAATATTCTGAATTAACATGTAAAGCAAATAAATGTTTACAAATTCTCATCGCCAGCGCATACTTAGATACTTTTCTTGTTTAAACCGGTCGCATTGTATCTTTGAAAAGGTAGCAGGAGTACATAATTTATAATATACTAGTACATGTATCATCGCGCTCTTTCAGACATTCTTCTCGTGGTACTAAATCTATAATCCTCCAAATCCAAAAAACGGCAGTTTCTCCAAGAATGTATCACGGAATTATTAGCTGAATCAAATTAGCTTATGACATTCTTGCCAGATTAGTGTAGGTATTAGTGCTAACGAATTTGAACATTGTCAGATGCGTAATACGTATTGTAAATTTTCAGAAATAAACAGATACATGTTTTATTTTCTAGTAAAAAGCAATTGCAATTACTTTAATTTTTTTTTTATTCAAAAGCCCAATAACATTAATGTAGGAATTGATTTACAATAGTATACAAAATATATTGTACACAAATATTTGCATATACATAGAAAGAAAAAACAAGACATATTTATTATATTCTTTTTTACAAATGAATGTAATGTTCTAGAGGTTTTACATAATTGATGAGCAGAGTTATAAAACATATTATGTAATACATTTTGACGTAACATTTGATTTTTCCGAATTTTTAAATAGAATAGCTTAATCATAACAATCATGCTCAATATTAAACAGCACAAACACAAAATTGCGTGATATGTCATTTATTAAAATGACATAGAAAGATTATACATATATATATTTGTACATTATATATGTATATACATAATCAATAATGCAAAAAGGGGAGATCACAAATATATTATTATATTCCCTAACAATACAGGAGTATAATGATCTCCCCTGATAATAATTAAGTCGTTGTTAACTGATCAACAAGAGATCAGACTGTCATACATATAATACATTATACCACAAAAATTGTTGGCGTTCAAAATTAATAAATTGCCCACAAAAGGCAAACACATGTTTGCAAAACCTACACAACGCCAACAAGAGTTGACAAGCCAAATTAGGATTGTCAACCTACAAATTAGTGCAGAAAGCTACAAGAATGTTAGTAAAAATTATATCTTTTTCCTAAATTGTCTGAAAAATCTACAATTTGGAATACAAACACGTATTATAAATTTATGTTTTAGAATTCTAGCAGGAGATGTATTTATAAGTATAATATTAAATATTTTTAAGTATTCCTGAGAACCAGTAGGCACAGCTAAAATTTGGGAACTATGGAGTTTAATTAAGCCAGATAATTGAACTAGATGTATTAAAAAAAAAAGGCAAAAACAAAAAAAATCACATATATCTTCAACAAATCAATAGAAACAAATAATGTTTACCTTTAATAATTATCTTTAAAGGTCTTAAAAAACACAGCAGTTGACTTCCGACCTGTGTATTGTCCAAATATTCACACAGCAGTTTACTTCCGACCTGTGTGATATTTTTTACAAATGCAAACAATCTCACAGCAGTTTACATATGACCTTATAGAATAATTAATACGCAGTAATATATAAAACAAACAGTTAAGTTGTTTTCGTTAGATAAAGTACAGCATTCGAATTTTGACCTATAATTTATCATTAATCATAAATTGTTATGAATTTCCGAAATGGAAAAGATGATTACATTTCAAAACTGTCTAGTCGAATGTATCTTCGAATAGCATCTGAGTTCCAGCGACCCATCTTTTGTATACAGTTTTCAGAGAAACCTAGTTTTGCTGCATGTGTAGCTGCTCCAATCCGGAAGCTATGGCCCTTATATAAAGCTGGATTGAGACCAATGAAAGAGATAGTGTTTTGGAGATTTTTTGATACAAAAGTAAAAGTAACTGGTTTTCCTTCAATGAACTGGTAAAGAGGACCAGTTTGATGTCCAAATATTTGCAAATATTCATACAGTACCCGCAACGTTATTTTTTACAATCCTATCCTATCGTATCGTGTATCAATCCTATCCTATCGTGCGTGTATACTGTTCTATCGTGCGTTAATGCTATCGTATCGTGCGTGTATACTGTTCTATCGTGCGTTAATCCTATCCTATCGTGCGTAAATCCTATCAGGTTTATCGTTCAATTTTAGCAGTTTTTCCGTTTATCCTATCGTTTTAATCGTTTCGTGCCTTTTCATAAGCAAGTAAATTTATTTTAAAGTTGCAAGTCGTTCAGTGGGCCATATAAGAAAATTTATCGAACAAGAATTGTAAAATCCTATCCAGCATTCTATCATTATACTAATTTCTTAATTTTTTAGATCAAGATTAACCACTATTACATGTAAATCCTATCTGTTAGCATTGGAAATTAAAAAAAAATAATGTAAACTATCGAAGTTCTTAGGAACAAGGTAACATATTTACCTGTATATCGAATATATTAAATCGTACGCGAAGTGTATACCTGCGTAAACATTAACTTTTATGCAATATAATTCGTTTTTTATGCATCATATTTTACAGAAACAAAAGTATTTATGATTATTTAATTAAAATCAGAGTTGTATTTAAATTGAACCCGTTATTTTCCGTGTGATATTTGATTTTTGGCTGAAATGTTCTCGGCAATCGGCTAGGGCAATGTTAACTAATCGTACGCGGAATGTATATCTGGGTAAAATTTATTTAACTTGTATGTTATATAATTCGTTTTTAATGCATTATTTTCTTATACAGAGAGAAATGTATTTATAATATATTTTATATTTACTTTAAACAAGAGTTGGATTTTTATAATTGAACCCGCTATTTTCTGTGTGATTTGATCCCGGGTTGCAATATTCGCGGCGATCGGCTAGGGTGTTCGGTAATGAAAGCAATGTTAACAACACAGAAAAATTATTGATCATTTAATATTTATTAAAAAAAAATGAAATGGTAATTTTTATACATTCTATAAATGATGCAGCGATGATTAACAACTCAGCAATTGTTACTTAAAGAAATTCCACGTAAATCTTTATTCGTACGTGTTCTTCCCCAAATTATGCCATTATCAGGTTATTCATGAAGATCGTTTAAAGCGATTATACGTTTATCATGAACATCGTTTATCCTTTCCTATCGTGTATCAATCCTATCCTATCGTGCGTGTATACTGTTCTGTCGTGCGTTAATGCTATCGTATCGTGCGTGTATACTGTTCTATCGTGCGTTAATCCTATCCTATCGTGCGTGAATCCTATCCTATCGTTTATCTTGTAAAAAATAACGTTGTGGGTACTGTACAAGCTGTGAACTGGACACATAGTCTTCTCCTTTAGGACCTTCAAGTGGATTTAAAAGATATCTTTTGTTTTGTTTGTTTTAAAATGTTTCATGACAATTAAGACTGCATCAAGAGAATTTGTATGATTGAATTCAAATGAAATATCCTCTCGTTGAATCACCATGCTTGCTAGACCCTTTGACTTGACAACTAATTCACCTAGACGCAGGAATGCATTGAATGCTAATAGGAAAATAGACTTTAGAAGAATTCTCTGTTGGTGATTGTTAATTGTAGACTCGAGACCTTGTATCAATTTGTGTAACATTGGACCTGTAACGGGTAGTCTAGAATCTTTACAGGGAGCACTATGATGGCAACCTTGCATGACCTTTTTTACTAGAAAAGTAGTAGATGGATCTTTTGCACCAAGCAGTTTATGTATGTAACTGATTGCTGATACATGTGATGCAATACTGTTAGGTGAGTATCCATTGGTGAACAAAGAGGAAATGAAATTACATAACAAAATAGGAGATATTGGTATTGAGTTGAGAGATGGGTATGTCTCTAACAGCAACATCCATGACCTTCTATATGCTGTTCTTGAACTGTTTGAAAGTGCCATAGACAAAAGATTGCAAGCTGCTGAATTCAAATGATTAAGCTGGTTTTGGGAATTGGTGTCTTAAGACGGTTTAACTGAGGTGCAGATTGGAACGCTGCCTGAAATTGAAATCGAGAGAGGCAATCAGCTGTGCCATTATGTTTACCCGGTATATGTTTTGCTCTGAAGTGTATGTTGCATTCTAAAGTTGCTAATACTAAACGACGCACTAATCTCATAATTGTTTTATCTTTTGAGGATTGTTTGTTGATGATCTGAACAACAGCCATATTATCAGACATGAATAAGACTTTGTTATTTCTGATACTGTTTCCCCATGTTTCTATGGCTAACACAATTGGAAATAGCTCTTTGACTGCAATATGAAAACCTTTATGTGAATGATCCCAGTGAGAAGCAAACCATTCACATCCTAAAACTGCAGCAAAACCTAACGATCCAGCTGCATCTGTGTAAAGAGTAAGGTGATCCGAAGATAACCATTTCTGAGGAAGAAAAACTGACTTTCCATTGAAGGAGCTTATAAAAATTAACCAAGTTTGCATGTCAGCCTTAGAGTCTTCAGTCAGGTGAATGCGTGTAGCAGGTTTTGTAACTCCACAGGTTAGATCAATGAGACGTCTGAGAAAAGCACGGCCAGGGACCACCACTGAACAAGCGAAATTGAGCAGATCTATTAGAGACTGAAGTTCCCTTAATGTAGTGTGATTTCTCTGAAGCATATGTAAAAGGTATTCCTTGATCTTATCTACTTTATCTGAGAGTAAACCAGATTCCATAAGGTCTGAGTCAATTTCTATTCCATAGATTTTTATTTTGGTGGTCGGAGTTTGAGTCTTGGCCATTTTGATTGGAACTCCAATTGTTTTGCAAAGAAAGAGAACATTTGTCAAGTCGTTTTTACAACTCATAGAATCTGCAGGATCAATAAAAAAGAAATCATCAAGTATATGTGACATACCCCCAGCCCCGTATTTGGATTGCATGATCCACTGTAATGCCACGCTAAATTTTTCAAAAATCTGACAAGACCTACTGGCACCCATTGGTAAACATTTGTCAAAGTAAAACTGTCCTTGCCAAGAAAATCCCAATAAATGATAATCAAATGGACAGATTGGAATGATTCGGAAGGCATATTCTTTTTTTTACAAATGAATGTAATGTTCTAGAGGTTTTACATAATTGATGAGCAGAGTTATAAAACATATTATGAAAATTTCAACGATTTTGCAGTTTTTTCGCCCGATATTTGGTTTGTACTGTTTATTCATTTCGTGGATATCCACAGCATTCGTTACAATTTGAATGAAAGGCTCTAATATTGCGTACCCAGCTTTTGCAATCTGTACTGTAGACACAAGTTCTTTGGTCGTCAAGGCAACGATGATAGCTAAAACACTTAAGGAATGTCCCCAATGATCGTTGACAGAAGCGAAAGTCCAATCAAAACGCGTTGTCTTCTTGTTTGTCACCACATTCGTTGCAACAAAACAAGCCCATTTTGTTTGCAACTATCAACTGAGATAAGAAAGACTAAACGACTGCGATAGCGAGGATGCTAGTTCTGACTTCATATGTCACCTCAACTAGCAAAACTGGGAGTCCAACACAAGATCCATCAACTCTGACGCCAGGGTAAACAGAAACCGAAATACTTTACAACAATTCATATTTATAATTGAGAGTAAGAGTATGTTAATCATGTTACATGTATTTAGTTTTTGGTTTATGATTCTTGTCTTCTTAATAAAATAAAACATGTTATAGTAAAACTCGTTATTGGACTATGTGTATGGACTTCATTAACATTTTAGGTAAAATGGGAAATTGATATAGACATAAAACAAATCTGGCACTCTATCAAAACCTAACCTTGACCAATAAGTTTGTTTTGTACCAAAAAAAATGTGACTTTTTTCTTTGTACTATTTTTTTAAGATTACAAAATTGTGAAATTTGAATACCACTGAAATGCTAAATTTTAATTGTATATATATTAATATATACATAGATTGAAAACAAACTTTTCTCTATGAAATAAATAGAAAGGTTTTCTGCAAATTTCCTCCTTTTATAGATTTATCATAACGGAAATTCTATAGAAATAGGTTAAGTACATATTTTATATACATGCTTTATATAGATAGCGTATAACTGTTTACGCTCAAGGAGAAATGTGTAATTTTAGTCCAGTGATAAATCTGTCGACGCCGATTCAGAAATATTAATAAAATGCGTCTACTGATCACGGTGCGTCAGATCATTAGTATAGACTTGATCGCATTTACTTATTAGGATGAGGATATTGTAGCGCAGTGTCCGTGCGTTTCATCAAAATGTATCCCTTGCTTAAGGTTCTTTCAGCAAGGCAATTTTCAGAAAATACTTTGCTGCGAACTATTTATAGATTATCTATTTCTAGACACAAGGTTTTATATGTTAGCTAAAAATAGCACATGACTCACTTTATAAAAAAATCCATTCAAAGAGTTCTGTTTGTTCTACCGGGTTTTTTTTATATAAAGCTTGTCTCTAAATTTAGTTTATAAGTTGTATTTACTGTTTTATTCTTTTGACATATATGTAGATAATTTTTATGTAGGTTTACGAATTAAAAATGATATATTAACCTTCAAACATTTCATTCAACGCATAACATTGTTTTGCTATAATGTGCCAAATGCATTTTTCATCTTTTTTTTCCTTTTCTGACATGTAATGCTTCTACATGAAGAAACAAACTGTTATATGTTATATTTTAGAAAGCGTTGAATCAGTAAATGAACGTAATAAACCTGTTTTGCTCACATGCAGCACAAAAGCAGATACCGAATAAACGTAATAGATATACATGTAACATGTATTCACATTTTGTTTGCATGAAATGATTTGAAATTGGCTTCAATTATTTCGTGAACGTATTAATTCGTTGAAGTAAGAATGCTAGATACTTAATTAACATTTTACCCATCTAACATACCTTATTTTTCTTTTAACGAATATTAATACATTTTAACCTTATCTTAAATATTTTATAAGAACAAAACAGAATGCCGTGTTTTATTTCTAATAAATTGATTTTTTGCTGAATCTCAGTGTTACAATCATGTAGGCTTCAACAACACAAAACAGAAGAACCAAGATTAAGCTTAAAACTAATGACAAAATGCTTAACTAATATCATGAACGGGACGGAGGGAGGTAATGTTGCAATGATGTATATGTAGATGATTGATAGCAAAATAACATATACTTACAAGATATTATATCAACAAAGAAATTTCCGCATATGTTTAAACATGTTTAATATGCTGTAAAGATATCCATTTCGAAAATACATACAGTAATTTATTCAACAACAATTCATTTTTAATAAAAATGAAAGGCCCACGTTTTCAGTAGTTAATGTAAAAAATGTTGAAAGTCAACCTTGTTATATGTATGTGACATCAACAGTTTAGAATTTATCAATTTAAAACCAACGTACTATAAGAGTTTATAAACTGTAAGAGTAATTGTTTAAATTGATAATATCTAACATTTAAAGTAAGTAAACATATTACTCAAAATAGGCATATATATCCCTCTTTTCTGGTGCTCTCCAAACTTAAAATGAATGACTTACAGTGTAACTGTTCTATAAAATACATTTTCGAATTAAATATAAATGTGAATAACGAAAACACTAAGTATAATCAAAATGTGACCGTATATGTTATACAACATTTCAGGGTAGAGACATCAAAATAATGTTCCTTTATAGTTGAATATGTAAAAAAAAAGATTCACATAAAGCCGGGGGGGGGGGGGTGTCCGAATTTGTGCAAAACAAAATATGTGTACAAAAAGTGACAGTTGCTGGATTCCTGATATGGAATTACTTGTTTTTGCTATAAAACGATCCTAAAAAAGACCACAATACATAAATTTCAATATCATTCTAATTGTAACTGAAAGCATGTGTTAAAAAAAAGTTCGTGATTTGTTTCCACATTTTATAAAATGCAAGTCTTACAGATGAGTAGAAAGTAAATCTATCAATAAAACTAACGAACAAATGATGAGAACACAACTTAAAACTATTTCCATCACCTTACAAACCATACTGAAATTGATTCTGCCCCCAGTATCGTTCCTCATTCGACGATACTGACAGGCATAAAAAATCAGCTGGATGGTGGGTTCAATTATTCCATAGCAAGCTTTTGCAATCTGGACAGGTGATAACAAATCCTCTGTGCTAAATGCTACGTATAAAGCCAATATGATCTGGGGAAAATCCTCAAACAAGGTAGACATCAACGAAAATACTGATGCACATAGATACGATAAAATATAATATAATAAATTATTTACAATTGTTGTTTTATATACCCGTTACACCCAAACTAATATTATTAATATAGCTTTAAAAATTCACAAACTCAAAAGCCCTGTTGATGCTATTGTTTACATGTTGAGTCTTGAATAGGAAATAGGAGGTTTAATCCAAACTCCAATGTGAACACACTAAAAACTGCAATTTGTGTTCAAAACAAAACGCAAGTAGAAAAAGAATTGATTGAAACAGAGCGAATACTAGTATAGTTAACCATTGTGAACAAAAAGATGGCACTAGTCTTACTTTTAATATCTCGCTTATCATGTAACAATGACATTTTTATTTTAGTTGAGAATTTTAAATACCTTAATCAACCATCGTAATTATATAAACATTACATAATGTAAAACAAATTCTGACTAGTCCCTTTTAAATAGAAACTTCAATTTGTCATATGATTATTAATAATGTTAGCTAAAATGAATTTTTACACACCGAGAAAACATATAGCGAACACCTTTTAGTTGGTATTACATCTGACCAACTGTGAATAACGTGTATTAATCGGGAAATATTTTCTGATGTCATCAATCATTCCATAGGGGCATGTTTTCATTTTATAATTTTGTTTCAAATTGTTATATTTATTGGACGATTGAGAAAAAAAGTTTACTTTTCTCCTTTTATGTAAATTATTTTTGCCAAAAGGAGTGGGTGTTTTTAATGGATACATTTTTAAGTGTTCGAGCATGCAATCTTGACTTTTAAAATACTGTGAATTAACACACATGCATATCATTACATATGCTTCAGCATCAAGTTTTAACTTATTTAAGAATGCAGAATAACGTTTTTGTTATTTATCTTTACGGAAAAAATTTACCGGTTTAATTGTTTGTTTTCTTTTAATTTCCTTATGATGAAAGTTATGCGTAAATAGAAAACGACTGACACCTATTTTTGCAGAACATCAATTCATGTATCTTACCTTAGGAAGTCTGCAACAAATTATCTATGAAATCTACCTTAAAATTCCAGATACAATATCTTTATCCATAAACTATCAATAAATATTCAAATGTGCAATCGTTTAAATTTAAAAATGCACCTCTATCTGTACACAGAGCTCTTCTATTAAAATATTCAATTTTTTGAGAGTAAGTAAAAACAAATGTCAACTTTTTTTCTCTTCCTGTTTCGTCTCACGATATCAATTTAAGCTATGAAATTATATGAAATTAGATCTTCTTTAACATGTTTAAACAATTTTACAACTTTTAAATATGTGAAATAAAAATCACAGAATATATTTTCTATAGGCAGCACTTGATGGCGAGATCATTGCATTGGTATCATAATTCAGTAAAGGACAATATTTGTACACCTAAGTAGTGAAAAACCACAAACGTTGCGGGAAATTATTTTGTATAATTTATTATTGCACTCTTTCGGAAAATCCTTTCTCATGTTCCAAATATACGATCCTTTAAACCCGGAAAATGGCAGTCTCTCCAAAAATTAATAATAGAAATATAGGCTTATTTAAATTTAACTTATGACATTCTTGCCAGTTAAGTGTACATTTAGTGCTAACGAATGTGAACATTGTCTTTAATAAGCTAATTGATAAAAAATTATTTTGTCATTGGAATTATTAAATGGAAGGGAGCCAACCTCACATCCACCCCTTCCACCACCCCCGTCATTACTACTTATATACGTTTGGGTTTCTTTCTTTTAAGGGGGTGGCTAGCAAGACAATACTATGTTGTTTTTCAAAAGACAGTAGTAATGTTTCCCTGCTTATATTTTAGCGCTTTTCCTTGTTTGTTTTGTCAAGATTTACTACTTGTGTTCGTCCCCTACTTTTAGGAATTTGAATTTAAATAGACTATGTACGCTTTCAAAATGATTGTTGTATTTGAGTGAACAATGGTAAATTAGCCTATTGTATTATGTTGCTTTGTAATTAATAAGATATTTCTATTTGGAAACATATACACACTTCATCAGATGCATGATACGAATTGTACTCTCTCATCACCAACAAATAAACATACAAACTTTAAATTTGTTGAGGAAAAAAGCAATAACTTTAACATTAAAGCAATTTTATTCAAATGGCAATAACATCAATGACGTAATTGGTTGTACAATTTTATACACATTATTTTGTTCACATATAAAACAGATATTCTTCTTTACAAATTGATGTAATGTTCTAGAGGCTTTACCAAATTGATGAGCAGAGTTATAGAACATATCATAAGAATGACACTGATGAAAATTTCAACGATTTTGCAGTTTTTTCGCCCTTTATTTGGTTTGTAGTGTTTGTTTATCTCGTTGATTTCCACAGCATTCATTACAACTTGAATGAAAGGCTCTAATATTGCGTACCCAGCTTTTGCAATCTGTACTGGAGACACAAGTTCTTTTGTCGTCAAGGCAACAATGATAGCTAAAACAATTTGAGGAATGTCCTCAATGATCGTTGATAGTAAAGAGAGTCCAATCGAACACGCGTTCTCTTCTTCGTCGTCACCATTTTCGTTGCAACAGAACAATTCAATTTTGTTGGCAACTATCAAGAAAAATAAAAAAGACCCAACAATGGCAAAAGCGAGGATGCTAGTTTGCACTTCATAGTTCACTTCATCTGATTTGCTGATCTCGTAGTAAAACTCCCAGTCCAACACAAGATCTATCAACTCCAAAGCCAGGGTAAATAGGAACCGAAACACTTTACAGCAGTCCATATCTGCAAAAGTAAATTATAAAATGTGTCAATCATGTAATTTGGAGGGATTTTTTATTATATTATTTTTCTTCATAAATTCTTAGTTTGTTTAAACATGAGAAACGCAGTAAAATTCTCCTAGCATTTTGGATCTATAGACTTCATTTACTTAAAGGAATGGCGCGAAATTTCTAATTCTAATCATTTTTTCGTACAGAAACCAAACATTACTCTATACGTTTGCTATCCATAAGAGAAAAGTTAAATTAAATTTTTATATCGTAAATTAAAATCGTAATTAAAAGAAAGAAAATGAATAAGTAACAATTGTGTACTAATGCTGGATTCTATTTTTATAGATAATAAGATTTACATCGAAATATAAAAAATGTCAAAATGTGTCTATATCTATTAAATCTATTTAAATTCAATAAAAAGGACGATTGTTTTCATTTTATCTAAGTAACTAATTGCTGTATCGCTAGTGCTGAGTACAGTATGTTATTCTTATAACATATTACAACGAAGTGTTTCTTTGTTTACATGCCTATTTAAATTATTTAGGAATTTAACCAGACAAGATGGGAAGCAATTGACTCACCTTGGATTTGATAATTACTTTTTCTTCCACACCAAAATGCAAATATGAAGATTTCTGCATTTTCCCCTTTTTATAGGCCTGTACACACGTGCATGAATCTTCTATTTTTAGATTTGAAATTCCCATGTATATATTTATCGACATGTGTATGAAAATGCATTAAAATGTAGCCCAAAGTTTATTCTACAAAATCAAAATGGTAATGTTTATTCTGTTGCTACCTATTTAAGTTCCCTATTTATGTTCAGGACGTATTGAATTTTAAAATGAATGCAACCGTAATAAATTCAAAAGCTTTCTATCAATAAAATGAAATGGTCCGTGAATACCCGTCCTTGATGAAAGATAATCGATTTTGGTTCCTTCTCAATTTCTTTCTTTCTTTGTTCTTTAATATTTCTTATCATTTAGTTATTAACATTTCAATAATATATTTTCGGATAGATTCAGTTGAATTATACATTAAAGCTCAAACAGTAATGAGAAGCACATAGCTGGATTCATCATTCCCGGCTTTGAAAATAAAATAAATTTGGTTTTAAAATCTCCAAGTTTCTAGCAAAAAATTCTTGCTTTAGAAAAAATTGCAATGTCACTTTGATAAACTTGAATTTTCTTGAAGGTAGATATTTTTATTTAGACAAATAAAATTTGACAGTTTGATAATACATGTATATGTAAGATCCTACGTGCAGTTTGATTTCTTAGAGATCGGTTAAATAAATGGCAAAATACCATCTCTATAACTATTTGCTTTTTTTTTTTTTTTTTTTTTTTGGGGGGGGGGGGGGGGAGGTCACATGCTAGATATGCGAACATAAGACTTATTCATATCTGCGCGAAAGGTTTTATTTGTCAAACGAAAAAAATCATCATATTTACAATAAACAATGATAAATAGAAATTGGAAATTGATCACAAATATTTTACATGCCAGACTCAACTAAGCAATTATGTTACGTCAGCAGTCTGTATTTTCTTGACATCTATTAATAGTGACAGGATTTCCCCAGACTTCTTTGAATCAAAAGCGAAAGCGAAAGCTATGATTTATTTCAGAGAATGACAATCAATGCCATCGTTAAAAAAGAAAATAGTTGCAGATTTTTTGTTGATAATGAGACAGTAATCTAAACTTTTATCTATGTTTATTAAGGGTAATTCAATTATTTGTGTTTCAATGAAATAGAATGCAATAGCAGTAATATAACAACTTTCATCGAGATTAAATAATAATTAATTTGACCTAGCATTGTTAGCAATTAGCAGACATATTTCTTTTAAGAATCACCGACACCCCATTATATTTTTTTGGTTAATACCACCAAAGTGCAAAAATTAAAGTAGCTTTAAACATTCAATGACAAAGAGTTCCTATTTCTCACATTTTATTCAATATAAAACGGGGAAAAAATTAAAATGAATGCAGGGATTTAGGAATTAATCAATTCTAATCTTTGAGTTGAAATTTTTTTTTTAAATGTACATGTGTAATAAGTAAACCAATCCATTTTCACTGTTTTTCACTCTTCAAATCATTTTATTTCTCGTAATAATCTAAATGTAAAGAAAACATCGGTAACTAAAGGATGGCCTATTTTCACGGTTATTAGATTCACTAAACTTGAAAAGTAACTATGTCTTTGACCAAGTTATCCTAAAGTGAATATTTGCACTACAATGGTAAGTATGATGGCATATCTCTGCCCCTTGTGTGCAAGTTATTTTTCTAACAAATATGTCAACATGCAAGATAAATATGTTGACATGCAAGACAATTGCAACCAAATAAGATTTATAAAAAATTTCAAAAAAATCTCAAATATCGCCCACATGTGACATCAAAAATGCAAGATACTACCTATTCATGTCCACATGCAACTTATTTATGTTGACATGCAAGATAAATATGCTGACATGCAACTTATTTATGTTGACATGCAACTTAGTTATGTTCACATGCTATATGTACTTATTTATGTTGACATGCAACTTAGTTATGTTGACATGCGAGATAAAAATGTTGACGTGCAACTTAGTTATGTTCATATGCGAGAAAAATATGTTGACATGCAACTGATACATGTAAGTTGCATGTCAACATAACTAAGTTTCATGTCGACAAAAATATGTTGCAAGTCAACATATATTTTTTGCATGTAAACATAACTAAGTTTCATGTCGACATAAGTTGCATGTTAACATAAATAAGTTGCATGTTGACATAAATAAGTCGCATGTCGACATAAATAGGTGGTATTTAGCATCTTGGATGTCACATGTGGGCGATATTTGAGATTTTTTATAGTTCTTATTTGGTTGCAATTTTCTTGCATGTCAACATAGTTATGTTGCATGTTGACAAATTTATTTTGCATGTCAACATATATATCTTGCATGTCGACATAATTGATAGAAAAATAATTTGCACACAAGGGGCAAAGATATGCCACCATAGGTAAGGTTACAATATACAAATTAGTAGTTTTTCGTTCCTCATAGTGTAGTTTTTGCACTCCCGAGTAAACTTAATTCTTAAGGAAGAGAAATGTATCGATCAGATCGTTTTGAATACCGGCGCCAGGTCTTTTATGCAGTTGGTATTGCACCTGACTAGGGATTTGAAGAGCCCGGGTTCAAATCTCAGTCTGCAGGCATGTTTACGAAACTTTCCTAAGATATGACATAAGTGTGCTCCTAAGATATGTCTTAGGAAAATGTTAGGAACATCCTAAGGTGGCACGGGACAGTTTTTTTTAATACAATTCATTGTAGCCAGGGGATGCGTGCCTTCGGAACTCTCCCCAGTTCCCATTGAGTACAAATACCTTTAATTCACTTGTTATAGGGTCAATCACTAATTTATGAAGAAAATTACTAGTTAAAACCTGAAAAAATTTCCACATAGGGCCTATTGGATTATATGAGATTTTGACCCTTTCATATTTTGCTAATTTTTCATGATTTCTAAGCTTTTTAGACCTCCCCCAGATAATTTCCTGCAAAGGGTTGACCTTCCGTACCGTATGCATGTTGCACCATCACATGTCAGAAACTTACAGGTGTATAGTTTACAATGTCCCATCCACATACTTTTCGTGTTATTTTACCTCCCGTCTGTCACTTGCAATTTCACTGTGTAAAGTCAACACAACAGTTATAGCCGCTGTTTCGCATTTTACTTCTGATTCTCATGTACCTAACATATGGGGCCTACATATTGCATGTCAATTTCAACAAGAGACATCCCTCTAACTAATGATAATCACAAAAATCATTTCATTAATTTAAGCAGCACTCATAAGCCTTCAAGTACAGCAACTCTCAATTTTACAAAATGCTACCTAAGATCAACTTAATAGGACACATTTGACGGTAACTTAGGAATATCTTAATTTAGAATATCCAAACCTTCTACTGTAACAACTATTCTTATTTTACCAGAAATCCAAATGACTGCTTTTTTTTTAAAAAAAAAAACAATATGTATCAGGACAGAATTGGGTTACAAGTAGATAATCATTCAAACAACACGTGTATTCTTTGAGGGTAAATAACATTTAATTATCTTGTCATTCAAGTTCATGTAATACATAAACACGCGCTTTTCATAGAATTGTCAACGATTTATGTAGGAACACACGAGTACAAACACAACCAATTTTCCTTTAAATCTGCAATATATAGAATACATGAACATGATAATTAAGAAATAGGTTATAATACATATATATCTCGAAAAAATAAATACAGTTTATTCAACAGATAATGAATTTTTTAAAGTTTTTTATTTTTATTTTTTTTTTCAGAATGAAGTGATAAAAATTAAGAATGGTCACGCATGGCTTATACCAATCGATGTAAGTTTACTTTTTAGCCAAGGACATTTAAATCATTTCAAAACAATGAATGTAACTCACTTAGTGTACAATGTAGAAATTAAGAAAAAAATTAATAATTTTCATCCGCCAAACAGAGACAGTATTCGCGAAAAAAAAATTAATTTGTCAGTTCTAGGCAGGCATGTGGCAATGGGAAAGAGGGTGAGAGTTCGGGGACCCCCTCCACAAGATTTTGTTAAAATGAACATACATGATAGAAAAAATTAATATGCCCCCCTCCCGGATTGAAAATTTGACGTTTGTGGAAAATGCTGGATCTGTAAAAAAAATTTGCTTTATTCAACCGGTCTTAAAAAAGCTTCACAAGTCCAAATATCCCTAAATACGTGATTTTTCAGCCTTAGGATAGTCTTAGGAAAAGGTAAGTGATGTCCTAAAGTTGGGACAAAGTTATGGCGGTTCCTAAATTTAAGAGAGCTCGATCGAGAAACAGACTTAAGACTAAGGCGTGTCTTTAGATGTACTTAGGACACATCATAGTCCTTAGATAGCTTTGTGAACATGCCTGTTGGGTCTTCCATCACGTTATACACGTTTGTTCTAATTTTTTTAATGGTTTTCTTCTTTGTTTTGTTACGTTGTATATTAATGACCGACCCCTTCTTTCAGAACCCTAAATACGTGTGCTTTCGAATATTTACCAAAGTAGAATATATAAACTATCCCTATCAAAATTGTATATATGTTTACAAATGTAAAACACATAATATAAAATACAAGCATATGTATATATAAATTAACTCCAAAGAAATAAGTGATTTTACAGTTTTATGCAACATATTTTGACAGACTTTGACTACATTAAACAAAACAGATTCTTTTAAAATTAGATGTTAAAATGATTGCAACCGTAATAAATTCGGAAGTAATTTTAATAATAAAAAAATAGCAATATATATACAGACCCTAAATAAACATTGCAATAAAGAGATGTTTAGGTAAATACAGTATCAGTATTTGTATACAAGATAATTTAAATCGGATAAAGGTTATTAGTTTTAAAAAAAATGGAACAAATGCAACATTTTAAATATACTACTCTTGAAAAATAAATTGAGTTTTGACAGTATCAGTATACTTGCAAATGTTTGTATTAACAGGTAAAAAAGAGCAAGCTTACTACTTACATGTACATGTATTGATATTCACTCAAAAGGTGTTATGTTGCTTAGAAACTGTTTTATGTCTTTATAACAAAACATTTTTTTATATTTACTTTCAAGATATATCTTTATATGTAGTTAAGCTATGGTAAAATAAATGATGCAACTTTATATATAATCATTCTGCAATTCTATTTATAGTGACTGGATTTCCAAAGACTTCTTTGAATAAAAAGCGAAAATGAAAGCCGCGTTGTTTTCAGGAAATGGAATCTGCCAGTCTGTTTTAGTGCATTTCGGTATATTTATTTTGTAGACTTTTTTTTTATTTTTGCTCTCTCTTGTCTGTCTCTATCCCCTTTTAAAAAGAAAGAAACAAAATTAAAGAAATTTCGAAGAGTTAATTGTTTGTGATAATATTTCGATAAAGCTATGTAATACGGCCTGTTATGCTACAGTATATGAAAAACACGTGATAAGAAATAACATTAGATTTGTTAGCTATTAATCAATATTAAATATTTACCATAAGATGTATACGTAATATACTTGTAAATAAGTTCGATAAAATTGGTGTTAATCATAGTTGTAAAAAATATAATTATGTAATGTAAATAAACCAAAACTATATCCCATAGTTATTATGTACAAGCATTAATTTTCTGTATTTGACCAACTAGTACATAGAGGGGGCATATATATACGAAATACCTGTTTCCCGAAACTTATTGATTTATTCAATGCGTGAATTATCATTTCGTTTACACTTTTTTACTTCACAATTGACAGTAGTGCAAAAAGTTTGTCTGTCCGAAGTTTCTGATTCTAGGACTTTTTGCTTGATATTTCGAAAATCATTTAGAAATACCTTTAGGCACAAACTATGTTCATCGACTATAAAGGAATAAAGTCCAGATTATGTGTTATGAAACGCCCCCTCTACCGCTTCAGGTTTCAATACAAGACCAAAAATTAAAAAAAGTCTACGGGGATTTTGCTTTGCAAAGCCATGAAAATACCCGGATAAAAAAATTGAGCGAGGTATTCCGAGTGACTTTCGAATGAAGAAAAGATGTTAACATTTCCCAATATAAATCTCTGTAAGAAATCTGTTCTCGTTCCTTTGATTTTTTTTCCGAGTGAAAAAATGAGCATGTTTTCCCTTTCATCGATTTCAATTCTTCTTCTCTCACAGGTATGTGTAGTATTGTTAAAAATCGTCCAAATGTGATGGAAACAATAACTTGTGACAGACTATATAGCAGGTTTTCCGTTGACTTCAATTGAGACAAATAATTGAAACTCCTGTAAAAATTTGTCAAAATATTCATATGTAATCCAATCAATCAATCAACATCAATGTATTTAAGTATTGATGAACAATTAATACCGAATTAGGTCATATACGAGGGTTGTCCAAAAATTAGCATAGACAAGTGACGTTATTCATTTAACACGGAAGACAGACGTTAGACAGCAAGTAATACAAAGCATGGTTGGAGTCGGCAGATCGTTTGTTCATAGATTTTTTTTTTTTTTAAATAGAAATGTATAGTAAATGTGTTCTCGTGCTACATGATTAAAGAAAATATTATTTTTCAAGATATTTTCGGAATTATAACATTAATGTTATCGTAGACCATGTAAAGGGAATTTTCGATATCGCACATTAATTACGCCGCTTGGCAAAACTTGTCGTTACTAAAAAAAAAAATTCGCAAAAATGAATAGGTCCTGATGAATGAAGAACGGGTTTGATTTTTTTGGTATTGTTTGACAAACTGTCATGGAACAAAACATAGTTGTATAATAAAATTGCAGTGAACATATTTTAAGCCTGGTATTCTGTCTTCGTAATTTTGCGAAAACCCTCGCAGAATATACATGTATATGAAATTTACTTAGGTTCTTTTTTTTTCTCTCTTTTTTTTGTGTTTTTTTTATTTGCTTTTCCTTCTGTTTTATTTATCTTTAAAAAAAATCCTTGCGCAACGTGCCATTCTTGGAAAATATAATTTACGTAAGTGCGGCGTAAGAAGAACGTACAAAATTTCGGCGTCTTAAAATTTACGTTGCATCGTATGTTATTTCTATGTCATCTCGGAGGTGACGTAAAATTACGTCTCAGCGCTAGTTTATCAAAATGGCAGCGTCTATGAGGAGGGTTGTCAATGTTCAAGTGCATCGGAGTTTTAGGCGACAACGTATATTTGAGGACAGACAGAACCCCTTAATGCGTACGACGACTTACATATAATCTTATTGACAGTATTTAAAGAGTTACGTAGCAGACAATAGTAAATCAGCTGACAAGGATTAAAATGGGTCACAATCAACTCAATTTGAGAAAAAAAATCGGGTGTTTTTCTCAATTAAATGAGATTAAATCGGTCATAATAACATTAAGCATTCTTGATAGTTTTAAAGACCATAGATAATCATTTGAACCTTGTTGGATATTTTTTTTCATTTTGGTGACGACGTCACTTCCGGCTTTTTTCTCCCTAGCTATCTTTCCCCCAGGAAAATGGCTATTTAGTAAGATTTTTCCCACGGAAAGCCGGCTATATAGTTGGATTTCCCCCTTTTATAGACCGATTACCCCCAAGGAAAGCCTACTATGTAGTAGATTTTCCCTCTTCTTTTTTATTCCTATCATGTTTATGGCATACCATTCGTGGCAATAATTTGCAATATCTAAGATGATATTGATTACTTACAGTAAAGGGTGAAAAATAGTTATCTTCTCCCAGAAAATAACTGAGCGACCTTGACTTAATTTTAAAGAGGGAGAGATCAAGGAGTCGAAATTTATAACCCCCTTCGTCTCCAAAGGCCATACGTGAGATTGTAAGACTTGACGATTTTAAATATCTACTTCTCTACTTAGAACTTAAAATTGAACGGTAGACCAGGTGCAATGATATGATGAGAAACTGAAATTTGTGGCTTCGATTGATTAAATCGGGGGTTAGGGGTACATGTATTATTATAATAATTGATCATGTAATAAAGACGCATTTAGACTATTTGAAATATATAAATATTTCTATAAAAGTCAAGTAAATTATGTTGTTTTTAAGCAAGTTATTTAAAAAATGCAAGGTTTTATAATTTTAACTATTTTTAAGCAAATGAAATGACTTTTTACAATATGAAAATGTACAATTAAGCCTTAAACAACCTTATGTATGTCGTTATTTTTTCTACAAAATAATGTCATATCATCAAAGACCAAATTCCATATGGCGACTGCTAAAAATTATCTGCAGGGAGTCCGTGACGTCATAGTTTGAGTTAATAACCCAAAATGTAAGTGAGAGTTGGCGTCGTATAGCAGCTTTTTCTCCATAGTAGCTTTCCCCCTGAAAATGATGCTATATATTAGTCTTTACCCCAGGGGGAAAGGCTACTATATAGTAGTTTTCCCCCAAAGTAGGATTTCTCCCTCACGTTTTGGGTTCAGATTTTAAAAAAATGTTAATAAAAAGCCGATCGGGATTAAAATCGATGTTTTGTACATCCTTGGGTTGCATATGCTTCCATATCCTATACATATTAAGGTTTGAAATGCCAATTTTTAATTTTAAATAGACAATGTCTAAATTTCGTCTAAAAGATACATGTACTTCTAACTTAACTTACGTAATTCTTTGATAAACATATGTTATTCTGTCAAATGCAAAAATTTACATGTGTTCTAAATTTATGAATGAAAATGACCTTAGTATAAGCATATATTTTGAAAAGAAATTTGATAGTGTTAACTAATCATGTCGCTCGTGCTCGTCTGTTCGTCTGTTTGTTCGTGTAATCCTGGAATTACCTACGTACACTAACATTGCTCACGACCTGATTGGGTGTTATGACCTTAAGCAATCTCCACTGAAGCTAGATGATGTGGATAATTAAGCACATAATTTTACCTTGGAATAAATAAATAAAAAAATGATAAAATCTTAACAGAACATTTATATTTATTAAATCTTATTAGACGTATAATTTATAATCAGAATGAAAGAAAATTAATGTAGTAAAAGTTTAGTTGTGATAATATTAATTTTTGTAAACAAAGGCACATTTGCGTAATTCGGAATTAACTGAATTGAAAATGTATTTTATTTTTGCTTTGCATAGAACTATGAGTATGCGAGTACCCGAGAAGATAATCGGGGTATCTTTAGGTCTATTCAATAAAATATGTTAAAATTGTATAATCTTGAGTTGTTATATACCCACCCCTGTAATATACATTTAGCCAATTAATCTAAAACCCCAGACTGTATGAAATACTTAAATTGTCGAGTACATGTATATCCCAACTTCTATAGATTATTTTATTAAATATCTTCCTTTGTAATTGTCGTTGTAAGTTAATAATTGTGTGGATACTTAGGGGGAGACAGGATGTTGATCAAGTGACATTTGATGATCACATGACAGTTATGATAATAGAATTTATAGTAATAGGTTATAAATTTTGCGGAAGTTAAGTTGTTTGAATCGTTTATATATAATCTACATTTACATATATGTAACGAGGACATCATGATCAATAACTCTATTTTGATTTGTGTGCCAAAAGCTCCAAATTTTCAGTTCATTTTTAGGTAGTCTTTTGATCAGTTGTATTTTGTAATATTTCCATTTTAAAAGTACATAAGTTGGGGGGATTTTAGTGTTTTTAACTTTAGAAATGTAGATGTACAATATCAAAAGTAGTACTACTTAATACAAATTACAATCATAGATATAAAATTATAATTATGTTTATGTTAATAAATAAATCCAAAGAATGAATTACTTATTTGATGTTTCAAAACAGAAATTATTACAAAAAGTTATAATTCCTTCCTATTGTAACGTTATACAATGTTATGGTATTATTGTACCAGGTGTTTGTTTCAGGAAAAAAACTTGACAAAAGAATAGCACACTTTCAACATGATTACGTACATGTATATTTATCTCTAAAAATGTAAAAATTACGGACCATTTTTTGATTTTTAATACCTGTAAATTAAAAAGAAAAGTGACTTTTGTTTTGAATAATATAAACATTGTACCGAACTGAATTTCCAATCGGCACTTATTTTGTTTTCTCTATCATTCTTAATTAATTTATTATCGACGAAAATGACTTATAAAAATCCGGAATCGGAAAAATAATATATTCAAACTTAAACCGTCCTTACGAGGAACCCGGGTGTGTCTTGAACTGCACACAATTCATCATGAATAGAATAGGAGAGGGGATGGATGTTAAATATTTTTCTTATTTTTATTGATTTTACTAAAACCCCACATTTGAAGAAAAAAAATTAAAAACATACACTTAATACAACATGCATATGTTAATTAACTTTTTCACTTGAGTCCTCATAGAAAGTGATAGCAGTATATTTTTAGGTTAATTTTATAGTTACGGTACAAGAATTCGTATAATCAGTCCATGCAGCTTAGGATCACATAGGCCATTTTCATCGGCAAAGCGCACTGAACAATTAATGATGAAAAAGATCACTCTTTATTTTTGGATACATGAATAAATATTATCACTAATGTATACTTAAATAAAAAACTTTTAATGTACATCTACACGGCGGGGATAATAAATTCATTTCCTTACGTAAGAAAACATTATATTCTTTATTTAATGAATTTATGTCAAATAAGCATATATGTAATTTTCCTTTCTAAAACTAAGCCCTCTCGAGGATTGCTAAGGTTTGCTTTAAGTTACATCAACCTTTATAGTGGAATATACTGATTTTAAAAATGAAAGGGTTTTTTTTTATTATGACAGTAACTGTTTAGCACTGAAAGTTTTATGAGCAATAGTCTCTTGCCCCTTGTCGTACGCGTGGCATTTAAAGTCATATTTTAATTCTAACCTATAAAGTTGGTATCTAATCGAACTATAAAAGAATAATTCATTTCAGCAACTTTGTTCAGTTTTAAGTAAGAGCTTTTATTTCCATCATTCAACTCATAAGCCATATAACTCTTTGATCAGCAGAAAATAAATCAATATCGCAAAACAAACATTTATGGCAATTAAGCTAATTGGTTAGTTTGGCGCCGCAGTTATAGATTTATAATTTTTATTTACATTTAAAACAATTCTCTCCTAATATGAAGCAAATAATAAATACAACTTAACCCGAATCGTACTTCAAAATGGTACATGTAAAATGAAACTGTACATATTTTTAAGAAAATCTATGACTGACAAAATTGTAGGCAAAAATAAAACAATAAACAGAAAAACAGAACAAGTACTCAAAATACAACAGAAAAATCTTTCAAACCATTTCAGACACTTATAATCATCAGACGCAGTTCTCCTTCTCTGTTCCAAGTCGTGGATAATTTTAACTGACTTTATAAAGGGTACAATGATTCCGTGCAAAGATTTCAGGATTTGAACCCAGAATAACAAATGTGTCGTAAGACAAGCCACGACAATAACAAACACGGTTTGAGGGATATCTTTAATAAAGGTTGACAACAACGAAAGAGCCGGAGAGCAGGGGTTTTCATTATCGTCATCTCTTATTAGATCGCAACAAAGGCTGAGCAATGTCAGAAGACATACTAAGATTCCCCATGAGGATAACCACCAACTAAACTGTTTAATGTTGTCGCTCAAAGGTTCAGAAGTGTTCATAACTTCATTAGAAAATTTCCAATCTAAAGAAAGATTTATTACTTCAGCAACAACCATAAACATGGCAAAGCAGTTGTCATTTCCGTTGCGCATCCTTTGTAATGCCTTTTACCTATAAATATTAGAAAAACAAAGTGACTCAAGACATACACAGACGAATGAAGACATACAATTTGTTTAATTGTAATGAGTGAGTTTACGTATCTTCAAAAAACTTTCAAGGTATTAGATAACATATTATTTCACCAACAATTGTGCAATATCGTTAAAACCTTACCTCTGGCTCATTGAACATTGACAGATATGTCTTACTTTACCGTTATTTTTTTTTTCTTCCAGGGAAATGGTTTTCTGAAAATGCTTGTCTGCGAACTATTTATAGATGATTTATTTCTAAACACTGGGTTTCTGTCTATCAAAAATAGCACATGGTTCGAATTTGAATTTCAAAACCACATAAATCCCTTTCACCAGTCATTTAATTCAACCATGGGACAGAAATGAAAATCGTTTGAATGAAGCTAATACCAACGGATTTTTAAATCATTTTGTATTCTAGTGTTGGATACGAATTCAGAAATACAGATTTAAAAATTGATTAGGAACGTTTGGGTTCTATCCATTTTTTGCATGAAACAGCTTCGCACGTATAGTTATTTTAACATATAAAGTATAAACTCAGAATGGCATGATAATTTTTTTTAAAGAAATAATTAGCTAAAATCTGAACACGACATACAATATAAACTGTTTTAAGTTTTTATAACGAAATGGCTATAATAGAAAATATACGATTGAAACGAAACTTTTAACAATAAACTACATTTATGTAAATAAACACATGAAAGTCTTTTTATAATTCATAAATCAAAATCAACAACATCGTTCACGTTTTCGTTGGTTTGGATGAGAAGCATTCACAACTTAGTAAAACATTGTGAATGTTGAGACTACGTATATTCAGTGTTATAATATTGGTTAACACGATTCTACACTCAATACTTTGTATTATCATAGCTTCTGTTTTCCAATTGAGCTGAGTATCATTTTATCATTAATCACTCCGTGTGGAATTCTAACTTTTACGGTGTACGTGTAATATTTTGTATCTATGTTTCATATTGGAAGATTTTTCAACAATAAGAACATAATTATTTTACTTAGACAATAATATATTTTTTTTTTCAAAATGTTAAATTATTTGAAGGTAAGATTCATCAGTGAAGAATTTTAAGGTTTCCTTTTGCAACTTTTGACTAATAAGATAATTATTGTGAATTACAACTAGACCATTTTCATATATTTAATACTCATCTTTTATTATGGGGCGATAAGTCATTATCCATTGAAATTAACAAGCAGTTATTCTCATTAGTTCAATTGTATATCAACGAAACTGGTAGATTTGTTTAATATCGTTTTTGTGCTTATTTCCTATTCTCGTATATATATATATATCACTTATTTTCATTTATTGTAATAACAATTTAATATCATGTTATAACAGTTGTAAGTTTTGTATAATTTTTCTATTTATGGTAAGGACCTAGTAAGTTGTCAGAACTTGTGTCCAAACCATTTGTATATGTATCTTATATATATACAATAAAATATGTTCAATTCAATTCTATTGTGAATTAACGTGTATGGGGATTATCAGAAAATCGAAGTACCGAAATCGGTTTTAATTTTAATGTTTACCTCTGATCTTTAATTCATATGCAGTATTTTATCTGTACCATATGATTCTTACCTCAAGATTCTTTATTCAAATCTATTACTTAGGATTCAAAATATTGTTTTGAGAGTTATTAAGATGTTACTTCTTTTCTATTATTCCTTGGCTTACAAGTCCAATAAATAGTATCAGCATTAAACGTAAAATGATATGTTCTTAAACAAGTGTCACCCTAATTATCGGTTTCCTAATGAAAGGGATATGCATCATAGTAAAAACCACTGGAACAACGCTGCGACAATGAAGCGATATGTGGAAAAAATAATTGACTGCCGTAGATTGAACAGGTGCGTGATGACCCGTGATTTACCAATTAAGCAAGAGACGCTCTTTATTCCGATGTTTACAACGCTCACCAAGACAACGAGTTACTAATATACATGGAAGAAAAAGTAATAAAGGTGGTATTCGTTCCTGCCGTATGTACAGATAGGCTTCAGCCCTTAGACGTACAAATCAACAGCAAATTCAAATCCCTTCTGAATTTCAGAGTTTCTATGCAGACGAAGTAAAATCGGCATTAGAAAATGGTGTTGATATATAGAAAGTGTAAATATTGATCTGCGATTATCAGAAATTAAGCAAATTCATGCTAAATGGCTTGTACATGCAATGGAGTGTTTAGCCGACCGTGACTTTATCGTCAGCGCTTTTGACAAGATTGGAATTTATTTGTCGCCAAGTGTACACCAAATACAATGATATGTTTGTGTTTTGATGGTCAGAATAAATTGTTGTACATTGTCTATCATTTTGATTTAATTTTTACGGACCAAATACTGAAATAATACTGAACACTGAGATAATTATACCCGCACTTTCTAAAGAAAGTTCGGGTATATTGTTGTTGTCCTGTTCCGTCCTTCCGTCCGTCCGTCTGTCCGTCCGTCTGTCACGTTTTACTTTCTCAAACTGCTCTTACATCGTATAAACTAGCAATCTGAACTCTTGGAGTTTGATTGGGGGTGTCATGTTGTTTTGTAAAATGGTTTCAAAAATTCTCTGGTAGTCCTGGGGGTCAGATAATTGGTAAAAAATGACGTTTTTTCACAAAAAACCTTCTTCCTCGAACTCCTCCTACATTTACAACAATAGACAAATCATCTTTTGGAATATGTTTTGGGGTATCCTATAGATGCGCAATAAGGTTTTGGAAATTTCAATTTTGCCCTGGGGGTCATTTGGTGGCTTAAAAATGACGTGTTTTTTTTTACAAAAAATCTGGTTTAAAAAACGTCATTTTTTTTTGGCAGTAGCCAAATGATCTTCTAGAATATGATTGGGGTGTCATTTTGAAGTATGATCAGGTTTCAGAATTTTTTTTTTCATCACAGGAATCGGTGAGCAACAAAAAATGACGTTTTTTTGCAAAAAAAGTATGGTTCCCGTAACTCCTCTTACAACTTTTGGAGTAGCTACGTCATCCCTTGGGGTATGATTGGGGCTGTCCTATAGATGTGTGATAAGGTTTTAAAAATTTAAATTTCATCCAGGAAGTCAAATAGTAGCAGAAAATTGACGTTTAATACTCCTAAAAAAAACCTAGATCCCAGAACTCCTCTTATGATTTAATCAATAGACACATCATATCTTAGGATATGATAGGGGCTGTCCTATAGATGTGCAATAAGGTTTTAAAAATTTAAATTTCATCCAGGAAGTCAAATAATAGTAAAAAATTGACGTTTATCACTCAAAAAAAAAACAAACTACATCCCAGAACTCCTCTTATGATTTAATGAATAGACACATCATATCTTGTGATATGATAGGGGCTGTCCTTTAGATGTGCAATAAGGTTTTAAAAATTTAAATTTCATCCAGGGAGTCAAATAATAGCAGAAAATTGACGTTTATCACTCCAAAAAAAACCAAGATCCCAGAACTCCTCTATTGATTTAATGAATAGACATGTCACATCTTGGGATATAATAGGGGCTGTCCTATAGATGTGCAATAAGTTTTGAAATATTAAATTTAATCCTGGTAGTCAAATAGTAGCAGAAAATTAACATTATCCCATGTGCGGATCTAGAGATTGGGTCAAAGGGGGGGAGGGGGTCCAGATCCCCCCTCCAAAAATCAAATTTCTTTAAAATTTAAACCACCACCCTCCCTGCGAACTCGAATAACTGTCAACCCCCCCCCCCCCTTCCCAGAAAAACTCTCTGGATCTGCGCATGTATCCCTCCTTACACTGTAAATAAAATAATGACTTTTTTCCTTAAAATAAAACAAGAGGCCAATGGGCCACATCGCTCACCTGAGCAACAATTCGTTCTAAATTCTATCTCATAGCATAAGCTATTTCTATTTTAAACTTTGAATCTCTCTCTTTAGAATTACACTAGTTGAGGATGTTTGCGTACTAATCTCACAATCTGTAGCAATGTAGTTCTTGAGAAGAAGATTTTTAAACATTTTCCCAATATACTTCTATGTTAAACTTTGAACCCCTTCTAGGACCCCAGTGTTGGTCCGGGGTCACGGCCTTACAATCTAGAATTTTCACTATTTGAGGATCCTTGCATAGTAATTTCACAAACTGTAACATTGTAGTTCTCGAAAAGAAGATTTTTAAACAAGTTTCCTATACATTTCTATGTTAAACTTTGAACCTCTCTTAGTGCCCCAGTATAAAATCGGTGGTAACGATTTTAACAATTTAGAATCTACAATACCCAATAATGTTGCTGGTTCTTAAGAAGAAGA
This sequence comes from Magallana hongkongensis, assembly GCA_016163765.1. Classification (NCBI taxonomy): domain Eukaryota; kingdom Metazoa; phylum Mollusca; class Bivalvia; order Ostreida; family Ostreidae; genus Magallana; species Magallana hongkongensis. Next base: position 62,299,318 of record WFKH01011925.1, read on the forward strand.
TTTTTAAACATTTTTCTATATTTATGTTAAACTTTGAGCCCTGCCTGGGGCCCCAATTTTGGTCCGGGGGTCATGATTTTTACAATTAAGATTCTTCACTATATATACAAGTTTTTTTAAATATTGGCATTTCTGGTGCAGTGGTTCTTGAGAAGACTTTTAAAAATTTTTCCTACGCATTTCTATATTAAATTTTAAACCCCGCCTGGGGTCCCAGTTTTGGTCCGGGGGTCATGATTTTTATAATTTATAAACTTCACTATTTATACAAGCTTTTGTGTAAATATTGGGATTTCTGATGCAGTGGTGAGAAGAAGATTTTTTAAGACACACACCTATACTCACTGTCTTGCAATTATCTCCCTTTTAAAAATGGTTTAGCCTTTATTTTAACAATTAAGAATCCCGTTCCTATAAGAATGCTTTGTACTAAGTTTGGATGAAATTGGCCCAGTGGTTTTTGAGAAGAAGTCAAAAATGTGAAAAGTTTACAGACGTACAGCTAGACCGACAGACGGACGTACGGACAACGGGTGATCAGATAAAAACCTTGCATTTATTTGTTTTAATTGTCGAATGATCTATTAAATTCAAA
>WFKH01011925.1:62307331-62317710 GCA_016163765.1 Magallana hongkongensis
GACCGGTTCCTACTTTAAGGACTTCTACTGCGCATTGAAATATTAACCCAAGTAGATGATGTCTCGTATGTTATCAAAATTATGTAGCCAAATTTACAAATGTAAAACAAAAACATATGAAATATATATAAATTAATTCCACAGAAGTAAGACGTTTTACAGTTTTATTCAAAATATTTTGACAACAAAGTTTCTCTACATTAAACAAAACAGATTCTTAATTACATATTGATGTAATGTTCTAGAGGTTTTACCAAATTAATAAGAAGAGTTATAGAACAAAGCACAATAATAACACTAATGACAATTTCAATGACTTTGCAAATTATTCGTCCTTTGTTTTGTTTGTATTGTTTCTTCATGTTGCGGATTTCCACAACATTCATTACAATCTGAATACAAGGTTCCACCATTGCGTACACAGCTTTTGCTATCTGTACTGGAGACACAAGTTCTTTTGTCGTCAAGGCTACGATGATAGCTAAAACAATTTGCGGAAGATCCTCAAGGGCCGTTGAAAGTATTGAAAGGCAAACTGAGCATTCGTTCTCTTCTTCTTCACCATACTTTTTACAACAGAACAACTTGATTTTGTTGGCAACTGTCAATACGAATAAGACAGATCCAACGATGGCGAAAGCGAGGATGCAAGCTTTCACTTCAAAGATCACCTCAGTTGCTTTGCTTACCTCGTAGTAAAACTCCCAGTCCAACACAAGATCTATCAACTCCAAAGCCAGAGTAAACAGAAACCAAAACACTTTACGGCAATCCATATCCTATAATAGGGAATAAGAGTACGTCAATCATATTATTTTATTTTTTTTTTGTTAATAATTATTGGCCTTTAAATAAAACAGTAAAAAAAATTTAGACGTTATTGAGATATCGACTTTATTTCACTGATTGGTTTGTATCATTCTTGGATCAAAAAGAAAAGAATAATATGTGTGTCTATTACGGAGATAAAAGATTGTATTATTTAATAAAATTCACAGGAATAGATAATAAAAAGCTTAAATATGTCTGCATTATTTCAATAACAGGGCGACTGTTTTTACTCCGACAAATTACAAAGTATAGTTGACTGTATCAACGCAACTTCTAATATCACAACATAGAAGGAAAAATTTAATTAAACTTTTAACAGCCTATTTAGTTGGAATACAACTTCCAATATCACAACATATATTAAATCTATATAATAGCCTAGTTATCTACAATATAAATGCAAGTGAATATAAGAAGAAACGTTATTAGCTTACCTTTAAGATTATGAGTTCTTCCCTCAGCAAGAAAGCAACAACACTGAGGATTTTCGCTCTATGTCCTTCTTGTATGAAATTTCTATTTTAAGTTTTAAAATTTCCCAGTTATATTTTTAGCTTCTTGGGTAGACACGTGTATACTGTATTCCATTAAAAAATGTCAATATTTTTTCGGTCGCTATCGATTTCATTGTCCTATTTTTATTCAAGACGTATTGCATATAAAAAAAAGGTTGCAACAGTACTTTAATTGGAAACTATTACCCAATATAACGTAATTGTCCGTGAATACCAAACCTTGATAAAACATGTATCGATTTTGGCAATTAGACAATGGCCTTATAATGTTTAAAAAAATGACATAGTAAAGATTTGTGATTGACTTCTGAAAAGAGTTGCTTTTATGTTGTGGAATTTGTAAAGAATTTATGTGATGTTCGATGTCGTCGTGATGTCGTATGAGCAAATTAAAACGTTTGCACTCATCAAATTGTTTGTATTCTGATCTTAAATTTTAAACAACAATCACATACTAGTATAGTAAGCTATAAAAACATCAAGGGTGGAGAAACCCACACAGAAAATTGAAAACTCATAATATGACAACGTAAGACGCTACATGCACGTTGTATGTATTATCATTTAAATCATAATAAGATTAGTTAGTAAAAGTACGTCTTGCAAAAACTTCATATACCAAACGCAACATCAATATATACCTTTCCTAAAACATATACTAAGTAGACTTATCGAGTTATGACGTATACAGTCATTCGGAGTATTCTAGTTGCAAATTATATAAAAATGCATGTTAAAATTGGTTGTTTGATATCAACAGATGGGAGATTAATTATGTCAGAAAACAGAAGTGTGTCAAAAATATTTTTATCATTAAATAAGCGCCTTTTACAGGGGCTATTAAGACACCATTACTTTAGTAAATAGTGGGTAACTTTAGAATTAGTAGTTAAATTGGCATAAAGCAGTCCGTCTAAAATAATGGTTATCACGAATAACTTCATATTACTTCCTACAATCAAAAAAGAAATAACAAAATCATAATGATTATTTCAGTCCATGCTTTCGACAACTTAAATTTAATCAATAACACCCCTTTGCATCGCCTTTACACGCTATTTGTAGAAACAAATGAAACATGCAGAGACAAGACTTAATATCTGTAACTATACACAAAGTTTTTTGTGAGCTTTTTACAAAAAGCTCACCCAAAATACAACTGAATGGAAAGGATATTAAAAGCACATCCCACTTTACATACCTTGGAAGTGTAGTTACATCATAGGGTGGTGTTGACAAGGATATACATGTAGTAGGAAGATTAGGTAAAGCCAGAGGAGCCTTTGTAGGAGCCTTTGTCAAGCTTAAGAATTTATGGAAATCAAATAGCATCAGCAGACAAACTAAGATCAAGATACATAACAGCTGTGTACTATCTGTCCTAATGTATGGTGCTGAATGCTGGAGGATTACAGAAAGGGACATAAACAAACTATCAAGTTTCCATAATGGTTGCCTTAAAAAGATCTTGAAGATATTTTGGCCAGCAAAACTTTCCAACAAAACCCTACACAAAATAACAAAAACAACAGATATGAGAAGATTACTTAGAAAATACAGATGGAGATGGATAGGTCATGCATTAAAATGACATCACAAAAGTGGCACTAAGATGGACTCCAGAAGGGAAAAGAAGGAAAGTCCGACCAAGAGCAACATGGAGGCGAACTGTCGAAAAAAGAACTTAAGGACATGAACCTTACCTAGGGAGAAGCGGAAAGAATAGCTAAGAACGGAGAAAAATGGAAATCCCTAGTCCTTGCCCTATGTGCCTCCGGTTGCAACAAGGACAAGGACTAGGTAGGTAGGTAGTTACACAAATTTCGTCTAAAAATTCCCCTAGTATTGTAATAGCATTGCTTTGAATAAACAGAAGACAATTAAACGAGAAACGCACCCAAAACGTGTGTGGAAAGACTTGATTTTATCGGTTACGGTCATCAAGTACACATGTGATTCGATATACCCAAGACCGAAGGGGGTTGAAAATGCAGGAATTGGGTCAGCATTTAATAAGTTTTGTGATTCAGTTCTAGAAATTTATAAAATTATTTATAATTTGCCGACTGATCTATATACATATAATATATTTTTTAATCTCTGAATTATAAAAATCTTCGAATTCAGCATAACGTATGAGAAATATTGAACAGCGTTTTCATAATTGAGATCAGCGAGTACATTGATTAAATCACTAATTATTTCATGAATGTATCATGATGTTTCCTCTTAAATTCTGTATTAAAGTAACTTTAATATTGCAATGAAATGGTTACTGTTGGGTATATTTTCATTTGTTAACGTTATGTACATTTCACAGTGATACTTAATATGAACCTTTCAAAAACAAATAAACGCGGGGTGATTTATTAAAAGCACTTCTAATAACTGTACATATACATAATCCCCTACGCCAACGACTTTAAGTGTTTAATTATAGATTTTTTATTTACTTAAAAGTTGTTAATTATTGTTTGATATTGTTATGACAATTTTTTTTTTTTTACTCGCCAGATAGATGAAAGAGCTTTAAAAAATGAAGCAACTAATTACGGTACGTTACATGTAACACTCTGCATTTCGTTTAAATCTATTTCAGATACGTTCTTTGAATGAAAATCAAAATTGAAAGTTGCGATGTTTTCAGGAAATGAACAATGCTATTTATTACACAAGCGTTTTCTCAATCTGTAAGAAAATTCCGTTTACACAAAAATGAAATACAGATTGTAAAATCGCTAATTAGATTTTAAAAACATAAGCTCTTTTTAAAAAAGTTTGCATTAGAACGGACATTCTATAAATAGAGTTACCATTCACGCAAGAAATATGGCATGCGATTCGCGTTAATAATACCGTATTATTTTGTCCATTACAGTAAAATTCCTAGTCCAAAACCTAGAAATATTACAACCTGAGTTATTAATATTTAATGATGAATTTTGCCCCCCCCCCCCAAAAAAAAAAAAATAAAAAATCTCTCCAGCTTTTTTATGTATGCTGGCATATTTCAGCAGAGTAAATGTTTTAATTTTCAATAATATAAGTTTTTTTTATATATATTTCATTTACTCTCATAAATATTAGCTAATGTTACGAAATAGACCCAACTTTGTCATAGGCCTAATTCTCTTTTGAGTTATGTTCATGATGCTAAGTATTTAGATCAATGATGACCTTTAGTTCCAAGGAGTTTAGAATCCATGCATATTAAGGTTAGCAAGTTTAACTTTGAATCTTTCTTGATCTTACTTCTATTTCTGTTTTTATGAGTGCTGTTCATAATGTTCGAGACACCTTGTTTATTTTAGTGGAAATTGGCATACGCAGAATAAACTTTATTAACAAATTAAACAATTTAATATTCAGATACATTGATTATTTCTTCGAATGGAACAGTACAAGGTGCAGAGGACTTATTTTTTTAAACGTTTTTCTTTTCAAACAAAAGATCTCATTGTTTTTGTACGGTTTCTTTGTTATTAAGATCTTCCATCTCAAACGGAAGACCTTTAGTTATTGTTTTTGTAATATCTTATTATTAAGGTCTTCCGTTTCCAACAAAAGATCTTATTTTTTTTTTTCTCTATTTTACTTTGTTTATATTCCTTTTCTTTCTTCTAAAAGCTTCATCTCGGGGATATGTTGATGATACTCTTGAAATAAGTTACAAAAGTAATATACGAGGGTTGTCCAAAAAGTTCGTGGACGCATGTACGTACTTTCCGCGACCCTTTGATGCATTAAAATTTTAGTTTATTTCTATGGAAAACATTTAAAACCACTTTAGTTTGATTTGAAATTTTATGAAAAGATTTAGATATACAATATGTATATGTAAACCCGTTTAAAATGACAAAAACGCCATTGTCCACCTTTTGGACAACCCTCGTATACGCATCTTTGTATAAATTACGTCATTCTTAATGTCAATTGCGTCCGATTTTTATGTCAGTGGCGTCCTATTTTGTTTTAATTCAAAATCTAAAACGGTTTAAGATAGAAGCTTGAAAATCTTAGGGATAATAGATCTTTTTAAATATTGATTTTTTTTACCTTTTTTTAAATACTTTTAAGCAGTATTTCCGATTATATTTCTGATAAATTTCCAATATATATCACATTCAACGTTCGTGCAAAATGTGCATATCTATACTTTTGTCTTAAAAACATTTTAATCTAAGATACATGTAATTAAAGATCCATAACTAATGGAATCTTCTTTGTGATATGCACTTGTGGACATGTAAATTATAGCTACACAATATTTTATGAAATTCTACTCCGAGGTGTCAAAAAGAGGAGGAGTTGCGCTGACAAACTGTTCAGTACTTTATTAAAAACTGGCCAGACGTATCATTCAAAAGAGCCAAAAAAGAGCTGAAATTTCCAGAAAATTTATAGAATCAGAATTTTCTTGTAACATGAACACTTACAAATTGTGTCCAACTTAATATTGCTAGATGAGTCAAATTTGGGTTGAATTTACTAGGCGTACCTGTTCTTGTTTATGCATATGAAGTTATGAAACTGGAATATTCCAGATAATTATAAATCCTATAGAAAACACAGGATAAGGAATATAAAAATTAGTTGTCAGTTGTGTGATGTTTTCCAATTTCTTCCATTACGGATATTTCAGAATAATTCTGCGTCAATTTTCCTTGACGTATGAATGTTAAATTGTTTTGAGGCAAACAGAGACAAGTCATAATGCGTTTAAGAAAATCCGAAATGGTATCGATAATAACCCCACTGTCTTCAGAAGAATAATACTTTATTTCGTCTATTTTTCTCTTTCTTTGTCGTACATGTAGGTGCTGCAGCAGCATTTCTTAAAGATCATAGAGAATAGGATCAAACTTGAAGCAAGAACGATTAAACAGTATATTATCTGTTTAAACCAGTCAGTGACGTCATTTGTATTGGTCAGGTATGAGTGATAATTCCATAGAAACATAAGTAAAGAAACCAACGAAAAAACACTCTACAGCAACCTATGCTTGATCGCTGTCTTGAAAAAGACCCATCTCTTTATCATTCTTGTTGTTGGTAGAGCAGAAGCATAGAGATAATGTTGATCATAACCTCACTGTTTTCTGAAGAATAATACTTGCTTGCGTCCTCCTCTTCTTATTCTTTTTTGTTGTTGGTGCTGCAGCAGCATAAATCACAGATCATATAGCACAGGATCAAAATTGACGTAATAATGATTACACCGTACATCAAGTGTTTGAACCCGTCAGAGACGTCATCTGTATTTGCCAGGTGCGAATAGTACTTCCAGAGGAAACCAAGTAAAAAAAAAACGTCTTGAGCCAACCAAAAAAAAATACGTAATGTTCATGTTCTTTACACACAATGTCGCATAAAAATAAAGCTAGCACAGATATGAGATCATGATGTTCATGTTTAGAAAATAAACTAATAAACAAACGAGATAAGTACAAAGTATAAATTTATATTTTTTAATTTGTCAGAGAATGATGTTTTATATTATACTTGTACTGATGTACACTTTCAAATGTAAAATTCTTTTTATATGTATGTATGCCATTTCAACATTCTGGGTGCGGGGGATTTGTCAGGCATTGTACGCTCTTGTCCTTTATTATAAAAGGGGGCGGGTCGTCCCCTACGGCAATTTAAGTATTCTCCTCTTTACCTATACAGCGCCTATTTTGCACTGTTTTAGAAGATTTAAATTAAACAATATGACATTCCCATTCGGCAATTTGCCAACGGATATTTTGACTTTTTTTTTATCAAATAGAAAAATATTTATGTTAATTAATGGTATCCTAAAGTACATGTATTCTACTGTTTGAATCGAATAGAGTATATGTATTTATATTTGGACAACGAGACAGTTTGGAATTTTTCCTAAGTTATATATAAATTGATATATAATTAGTTTATGTGCTAATATTTGAATACCGTGCGCACGTGTTGAATTCAAATACATGTATTCTCTTTTGAAGACAAGGACTTTGGCCTTAATTCTTTATTATCGAAATACAAGCAAATATTGGTGCTTATGATAAAGTGCGCTTTTTTTTAGTGTAAATTGTAATGGAATATTATTGGGTTTTTTAAATGTCCAGGACTCTATTATCTTCTTCTTAAATAAATTTATAGAATAATTCATGACATTTCTTTCAGTAAGGACTTGCTATGTAGATCAATCCATGCATTTGTATATATTTATTTTTATGTAGGAAATGCAATTGTTTCGGAACATTTGTAGTTTCATACATACTGCAAAAAATTCTAACCAAAATCATGCCATCTAGTGTTGGCAAAGTGAGACACCTTATCAGAGTAGAGATTCATAAAAAATAAGTTATACGAGGTTCATTATTATCATTAGTTCTCTAAACACCACATAAATTCCCATAAAACTAAGATAGCATGTAGATATTTTATGCAATCCATATATTTGGTTATATGATATATTAATGTGGCAATAGCATGATAACAGTGTCGTAACAGGTGTTGAATCAGTACACCGAACTTACATGTACATGTATATAAAGAAAAATTGGAAATGTTTCTAAACATTGTGTTATTAGAAATTCAAGAAAATGGTGCCTGTTTTGCTTTTCAGCTTAATTGGTCTGGCGTACGGCAATAACAATTTACAGTCACACAGACAGACAAAGGTCGATTTGTTGAAGTCGTTAATCTACGATAACACAAAGGCCACGGTAACCCTGGACTCCTCGTCCCTGAAACAACTGATTCAACTGTCTTCAGGTAAGCTTAATTATGGCACCGATTAAATTCCTCTCAAAATTTTCATATACATATACGAAATTTAAAATTCGTAAAATTCATAATTTGGCTACAGATTCGTCTAGATTTCCACGACGAGTCAGCTTTTTTGCCACTGTTAAATCAAGCCAACTAACGCTCGGGCGTAGACAAACAGTGAAATATGACGCAGTCCTAACGAATGAAGGCAACGGATATGACGACAGAACGGGAGTGTTCACGTGTCCTGTGGCGGGGACCTACATGTTTGTCGTCGATGCTTTATCTAAACCCGGTACATGGCTGATTCTGAAAGTTAATAAAGAGACAGTTGCTAAAGTTCTAGTGTTTCCTGTGGTCAACGAAAAGTTGTTTATCCAAATTAGCAGGACAATCATTGTAAAGTTGAAGGCTGGAGACCATGTAAAAGTTGTAAATGAAGGAGAAGGCGGTATCATACACCATCATTTATACTCAGGATTTTCTGGAGTTTTCTTGCATTGACAGAGGATTTAAAATTTTGACCATATACATGTATGCTCCCTTGTAACATTTAACCCGAATACACATCTAAACAAGAGGCCCATGGGCCACATTGCTCACTTGAACAACAGTTCCTTGTAACATTCTATTTCGTAGCATATGCTATTTCTATTTTAAACTTTGAACCCCTTTCTGGAGCCCCAGTATTGGTCTTGGGTTTATGGTTGACTTTACAATTTAGAATCTGCACTATTTGAGGATCCTTGCATAGTAATCTCACAAACTGTAGTTGTATTGTAGTTCTGAAGAAGAAAATTTTTAAACATTTTCCATATATATTTGTATGTTAAACTTTGAACCCCTCTTGGGGCTCCAGTATTAGTCCGGTGGTCAAAGCTTTAATAATTTAGAATCTACATTATTTAAGAATGCTTGCATAGTAATCTCACAATTTGAAGCATTTTAGTTTTCCAGAAGATTTTTAAACATTTTCCCTCTATATTTCTATGTTAAACTTTAAACATTTTCCCTTTATATTTCTGTGTTAAACTTTGAACCTCTTCTAGGGCCCCAGTATCAGATCGAGGCTCACGGCTTCTATAATTTAGAATTTTCACTATTTGAGGATCCTTGCATAGTAATCTCACAAACTGTGACATTGTAGTTCTCGAGAACATTTTTAAAAAACATGTTTCCTATATCTTTCTATGTTAAACTTTGAACCCCTCTGGTGCCCCAGTATTAGTCCGGGGGTCACAATTTATCACTTTAGAATCTACAATAGCCAAGGATGTATGAATAGTAATATCCCAAACTGTTGCATTGTAGTTCTTGAGAAAATTTTTAAACATTTTTCTTATACATATTAAACTTTGAACCCCGCTTGGGGCCTCAGTTTTTGCCCGGGGGTCACGATTTTTACAATTTATAATCTTCACTATACATGCAAGCTTTTGTGTAAATGTTGGCATTTCTGGTGCAGTGGGTCTTGAGCAGAAGATTTTTAAACATTTATCCTAAGTATTTCTATGTTAAACTTTGAACCCCACCTGGGGCCCCAGTTTTTGCCCGGGGGTCACAATTTTTACAATTTAGAATCTTCACTATATATACAAGCTCTTGTGTAAATATTGTCATTTCTGGTGCAGTGGTTCTTGAGAAGAAGATTTTTAAACATTTATCCTATGTATTTCTATGTTAAACTTTGAACCCCGCCTGGGGCCCCAGTTGTGGTTCGGGGGTCACAATTTTTACAATTTAGAATCTTTACTGCATGCTTTTGTGTAAATATTGGCTTTTCTGGTGCAGTGGTTCTTGAGAAGAAGATTTTTAAACATTTTTCCTACGTATTCTATGTTAAAATTTGGTTTTGGTCCGGGGGTCATGATTTTTACAATTTAGAATCTTTACTATATATACTTGCTTTTGTGTAAATATTGGCTTTTCTGGTGCAGTGGTTCTTGAGAAGAAGATTTTTAAAGACATGCACCCTATTTTCACTGTTTCGTAATTATCTCCCCTTCAAAAAGGGTTGTGTCCTTTATTTTAACAATTTAGAATTCCCTTTTCATAAGGATGCTTTATACCAGGTTTGGTTAAATTTGGCCCAGTGGTTTTAGAGAAGAAGTCAAAAATGTGAAAAGTTTACAGACGGACAGACAGACGGACGGACGGACGACGGACAACGGGTGATCAGAAAAGCTCACTTGAACCTTCGGTTCAGGTGAGCTAAAAATGGTCGGGTTTATTTGTTTTTTTGTTTTTTTTTTGCATATAGAATCATGCATCAAAACTAAA
>WFKH01011925.1:62340472-62354532 GCA_016163765.1 Magallana hongkongensis
GTTTAAAATTTAACATAGAAATGCGTAGGAAAAATGTTTAAAAATCTTCTCAAGAACCACTGCACCAGAAATGCCAATATTTAAAAAAAGCTTGTATATTTAGTGAAGAATCTAAATTGTAAAAATCATGACCCCCGGACCAAAACTGGGGCCCCAGGCAGGGCTCAAAGTTTAACATATATAGAAAAATATTTAAAAATCTTCTTCTCAAGAACTACAATGCAACGGTATAGGATATTACTATAGCTATGAATACATCATTGGGTATTGTAGATTCTAAATTGTTAAAATCGTTACCACCGATTTTATACTGGGGCACCAAGAGAGGTTCAAAGTTTAACATAGAAATGTATAGGAAACTTGTTTAAAAATCTTCTTTTCGAGAACTACAATGTTACAGTTTGTGAGATTACTATGCAAGGATCCTCAAATAGTGAAAATTCTACATTGTAAGGCCGTGACACCGGACCAACACTGGGGTCCTAGAAGGGGTTCAAAGTTTAACATAGAAGTATATTGGGAAAATGTTTAAAAATCTTCTTCTCAAGAACTACATTGCTACAGTTTGTGAGATTACTACGCAAACATCCTCAACTAGTGTATATTCTAAAGAGAGAGATTCAAAATTTAAAATTGAAATAGCATATGCTATGAGATAGAATTTACAACGAACTGTTGTTCAGGTGAGCGATGTGGCCCATTGGCCTCTTGTTTTATTCTAAGAAAAAAAATCATTTTATTTACAGTGTAAGGAGGGATACATGCGCAGATCCAGAGAGTTTTTCTAGGGAAGGGGGGGGGTGACAGTTATTCGAGTTTGCAGGGAGGGTGGTGGTTTAAATTTTAAAGAAATTTGATTTTTGGAGGGGGGATCTGGACCCCCTCCCCCCTCTGACCCCATCTCTAGACCCACACATGGGATAATGTTAATTTTCTGCTACTATTTGACTACCAGGATTAAATTAAAACTTATTGCACATCTATAGGACAGCCCCTAATATATCCCAAGATGTGACATGTCTATTCATTAAATCAATAGAGGAGTTCCGGGATCTAGGTTTTTTTTTTTGGAGTGATAAACGTCAATTTTCTGCTATTATTTGACTCCCTGGAAGAAAATTAAATTTTTAAAACCTTATTGCACATCTATAGGACAGTCCCTATCATATCCCAAGATATGATATGTCTATTGATTAAATCATAAGAGGAGTTCTGGATCTAGGTTTTTTTTAGGAGTATTAAACGTCAATTTTCTGCTACTATTTGACTCCCTGGATGAAATTTATTTAAATTTTTTAAACCTTATTGCACATCTATAGGACAGCCCCAATCATATCCCAAGGGATGATGTAGCTACTCCAAAAGTTGTAAGAGGAGTTACGGGAACCATACTTTTTTTTGCAAAAAAACGTCATTTTTTGTTGCCCGCCGATCCCTGTGATGAAAAAAAAAATTCTGAAACCTGATCACACTTCAAAATGACACCCCAAATCATATTCTAGAAGATCATTTGGCTACTGCCCCCCAAAAAATGACGTTTTTTAAACCATTTTTTGGTAAAAAAAAAAAAAAAACAACAACAAAAAACCCTCATTTTTCAGCCACCAAATGACCCCCAGGGCAAAATTGAAATTTCCGAAACCTTATTGCGCATCTATAGGATACCCCAAAACATATCCCAAAAGATGATTTGTCTATTGTTGAAAATGTAGGAGGAGTTCGGGAAGAGGGTTTTTGTGAAAAAACGTCATTTTTTACAAATTATCTGACCCCCAGGACTACCAGAGAATTTTTGAAACCATTTTACAAAACAACATGACACCCCCAATCAAACTCCAAGAGTTCAGATTGCTAGTTTATACGATGTAAGAGCAGTTTGAGAAAGTAAAACGTGACAGACGGACGGACGGACGGAACAGGACAACAACAATATACCCGAACTTTCTTTAGAAAGTGCGGGTATAGAAATATATCAGCAATCAACTCTATTAAAACACTTGATATTTCTTTCTTGAAAATATGAAACGCTCAATTGTTAAATAAAATGAAGGTGACCGGAAAATAAACTAAAATTATCCCTCGAGTGTCTGATTTTATTTATGCTTTTAAAACTGATATGTACATATATTTCAGATATAAATGCTGTAGAAAAAAGTATATGTACACACTAATTAGTTTCTATGATGTGCGATGTTTTCTCCTTTCTTTCATAAGGGATTCAAACAAAAAACAGAATAATCCTGGGTCAATTTCCTTCGACATATGCATATAAAATTTTCATTTTCACTTGTAGCAAATAGAGATACGTCATAAGGCGTTAAGGAAGATCCGAAATAATATCAATAATAACCTCACTGTTTTCTGAAGAATAATACTTGCTTGCGTCCTCCTTCTCTTCTTCTTTTTTGTAGTTGGTGCTGCAGCAGCATACATCACAAATCATAGATAACAGGATCAAAATTGACGTAATAATGACTATACCGTACGTCAAGTGTTTGAATCAGTCAGAGACGTCATTTGTACTTGCCAGGTGCGAGTAGTACTTCCAGAGAAACCCAAGTAAAAAAATGTCTTGAACCAGCCAACCAAACACTCTACAGCAACCTTTGCTTGCATCTCTGTCTTGAGAAAGATCCTCCTCTTCATCTTTGTTATTTGTGGCGCAGCAGCATGTATCACAGACCATAGAGACCAAGATCAACATCGACGTGAGAACTATTAGACCGTACATCAAGTGTTTGAACCAGCCAGGTATGTCATTTGCATTGCTCAGGTACAAGTAAAAGTTCCAGAGAAACACAAGTAAAACAACGCCTTTGGCAAACGAAAAAAGTGACTTCAACACTTTACAGCAACCCATGCCTAAATCAGAGAAATGGTATCATTATAAAGTAAAGTATATTAAAATCAAAAAAAACATATATAACCTAATTTATAAGGTATTTGTTATCAATGCTTATGTAAAGCATTGGCATTATTTATTATGAAGTAAAAACTATCCAAAAAGTTATTTACTTTTTCAGCAAAAAATCTGTAACTCGTTAAATTACTGTTTTAATAACCTTCTTAACTTGTGCCAGTGAATCGATTATTTATATACCAATTTATTATAAAAGAGGGCGGGTCGTCCTCTACGACAATTAAAATACCCCCCTTTACTTATACAGCGCCTATTCTGCACTGTTCTAGAAGATTTAAATTTAACACAATGGCATTCCTATTCGGTAATTTCCCAACGGATATTTTTAAATTTGTTTTGTTTTTTATCAGATACTATATAGATAAATACTAATGTTAATCAATGGTATCCTAAACTACATGTATTCTATTGTTTGAATCGAATACAGTATATGTATTTTTATTTGGACAACGAGACAGTTTGGATTTTTTTTATAGTTATATATAAACTGATATATAATAAGCTTATTTTCTAATATTTAAATGCCGTGCGCACGTGTTGAATTCAAATATTCTCTTTTGAAGACAAGAACTTTGGCATTCTTCATTATCGAAATATTAGCCAATATTTGTGCTTATGATGTAGTGCGCTTTTTTGGTATACATGTTACATGTAATGGAATATTTTGGGGATTTTTTTCAAATGTCAACTTTTTAATCTTCTTTATAAATAAAAATATAGAATAATTTATTAATTTTCTTTCAGTATAGTTTTTTATGTAGGAAATGCAAAATTATGGTTTCGGAACATTTGTAGTTTCATACATACTGCAAAACTCTAATCAAAATCTTAACATCTAATGTATGCAAACTGAGATACCTTATCAGAGCTGAGAGTCATAAAAAATAGTTTTACGAGGATCATTATTATCAATAGTTCTGCAAACACAAGACAAATTGCAATAAAAAAAAAAGCAGGATGACATTTAGATATTTGTTGCACTCCATATATTTGGATATACTAATGTGGCAATAGCATGATAACAGTGTCGTGACAGGTGTTGAATCAGTACTTACATGTACATGTATAAAGAAACAGTGGAAATATTTCTAAACATTGTGCAATTATAAATTCGGGAAAAATGTGCCCGTTTTGCTTTTCAGCCTACTTGGTATGGCGCACAGCAGTAACAATTTACAGACACACAAACAAAGGTTGACTTGTTGTAGCCGTTAATCTACGACAACACCAAGGCCACCTGGACTCCTCAGCCCTGAAACAACAGATTCAACAGTCTTCGGGTAAATTTATTGAAAAGATTACATTCATTTAAAAAATTATTTTATCAATTATCCTGTACCTAAACGTACGTAATTTAAAAACGGTATTTGTGTTTTCTAATTTGGCTAAAGATTGGTCGAGTTTACCACCACGAGTAAGTTTTTTTTTCTGACAATCTTAACTCAATCCAACTAAGGCTCGGGCGAAACCAAACAGAGGAATATGACGCAGTCCTAACGAATAACGAATGAAGATATTACGACAGAACTGGAGTGTTCACGTGACCTGTGGCGGGAACCTACATATTTGCCGACGATGCTCTATCTAAACCCCGTACCTGGCTGAATCTAAAAGTTACCAAACATACAGTTAATAAAGTTCTAGTGTTTCCTGTGGACAAGGAAGAGTTGCTAATCCAAATTAAAAGGACAAACATCGTAAAGTTGAAGTCTGGAGACCATGTCTAAGTTGTAAATGAAGAAGGCGGTATCTTACACCATCAATTATGCTTATGTTGCAGGACCGTTAGTTCTTAAAAATGGACGGTCTGGGGCATGTTAGCTGCAGATCTCTTTGAAAAATTCGCATTGTCATACCAAAGAGCTAATGTTCCTTTGATACAAAGAGATTTCGTAGCCTCAATATTTGCGCTAACTTTGGACGATAAACATATTTCCTTACTCCATTCTGTGCAAAAAGAGTCAGTTTATATATTTGGCACTTGAATTCATTTTTAACACCCTCTCTTCCCTAGTAAAATAAAGAATAGATGTAATGTTAAAATGATTTTGTTCTTCGGACCCCGTTTAACTATCAAATCAAATTAGAATGCTGGCAATGTAATGTGAGATATACTAACTGTGATGGGGTATTTTCCATAGAAACAGTTAGATTATTATAATAATAGAAGAAGCATTAATTGTTTACAAATTTCAATATGTTTACAATTGTTTACAAAATACAATAAAACAAAGGCAGGTTTCTGACTATGGTATGCATGTCTCTGACACTGAGAAGCGCTGTATGTTACAGAGTGTTAACATGTCTCTATTCAGGATGCGTTTGCATGTATACATTTACTAACCAGGTACAAAAAAACCCCAATCTTTCTCATGATCACTGCATGTCGCAACAAAATTTTGCCCTAACTTTCTTAACACTTGTGAATGATAGAGTGATTAAAATGCCAAAATACTCTTTAAATGTCACCCAAAGTTGAATGAGGCAAAAGTCTAAAGATAACGGAAACAGATGGTTTTTACCGCCGATGACTGTTCGAGGAATTACATGTAACTTTAATTTGCTGTTAATTTATGGCTAATTGAGACTCATGTTCACAATACGACCTGTTTGAAAAATCAAATTCAAAACGTATTTAGTTTTGTTTTGACCAACTCAAAAACAGAAATTTGAATTGGCTGTTAGCGGCGCCTCAGTATGATGTACTGAACATATGAGCAAATTACCGAAACAAGATACGCTTTCTTGACATACACGTTTAGACTCAGGTTCCCATAGAAGACGATTTGGATGTATCTTTTATTTCACCTACTAATGTACATTTATTTGTCTGATGAACAATATAAATATAAACAATAAAATGCTTTCTTTCATGATTCATGCGGTTATGAAGGTGGCGACATTGGAGAAAAAATACGTAACCCGCGCGTTAGCGGGTTACGTTCAAGCGGGTTATGTATTTTTTTTTTTTTTTTTTTTTTTTGGGGGGGGCAATGACCGCTGCCTTCCTATCCCGGTAAATCACCAAAGAAAGCCTTTTATTGTTATAAAATAATACGGTAAATCCGATGGGTAATTTCAGCCTCCTTAAGTAGGTAAAATAAAACAACATTCAAATCTTAATTTTTAATTTTTTTTAAATTTAATTTCGAAAGAGAACATGGCATAAAAAAAAACAATAGTGCCTTGTGTTAGAACAATTCATGTTCTGCTTTTGAAAGGATAATAAGAATACAAAGATTTTCAATATCCAATTATGCACATTATAAATATATATATAGCACAATGAAAATGATAACATGTTAACACATAATTATAGTACACTATAAACAAAACAAACAAACAAACAATAAACTTGCGGTTAAAGAACAAAAACAGGTATGACCTACAGCTTGACTAAAATCAATCATGTCCTTTTTTTATTGTTTTCTGATTTATCTTGTAACTTTTTTTTATAATTTTTTTTTTCCAAATACATTTGAAATAACAAATACATGGAATTTGTTAGTTTTCCATATATTTGTTGGTAAATCAGAAATTCTTAACAGTGGTTTTTAATATCATCTGAAGTATTACACATAATAATCTTAAATCAGTTCTTCATCCCCTGTTTTGGTTTGTTTTGCGTTTTGTTCAAAATAAAAATAAAAATTGTTTTTGTTATAACAATTGCTTTACACTTGGTTATAAACTTATCAATTTTATTTACACAATTGCAATTTTAAATATATTTTTTTATTTTTTATCGGGTATATTGGAGTTCGAATCTTCTTGAAGCTTCCTCGTCCACATAAGTATTGAACGGTTTGGCTCGGGCGCGGTTCTCCAACAGATCCTCGCTTCCATTTTTGCCACGGCCTTTTTTGTTCCTTTTGTTGACGTTGCCATTTGAGTTAAAGGCCTGACCGAAATCTAATGGAGGCAGCACGACTCTCTCTAAAGGCACTTCCGAGAAAACTTGGACAGGTGGTCCTCGAACTGGCCCGTACCCCGGAACGTACCCCACAATTGGTCTCTGTGTCCTGCCATGATTGGGATGATTCTCGATGACAGGAAATGACGTACCGGTATTGTTGGAAATACGTTTTATCCCTCCCGGGCACGCTTGCCCGCTGTCTTCCTTCATCACACGGACGGCTCCATATCCGGGAACGTAACCCACCGTGGTTTTCTTTTTAGCGTTGAACGTCTTACGTCGAACGTGCTCGTTTTCATCAGAATAAGAAAATATCTTCCCGGCCTTTCTTCTATTTTTCTCTTTTACTTTTTTGTATGTGGGAATCAGATCCAAGTTATCATAGACGTGTGCAATGCTAGGATGCATGTGCGTGAGACTGTACCCCTGGTCGTAGCCTGGTTGACTTTGAACCAAAACATTGGAGGCAGTAGGGTGACGAAGATAACCAGAATCTACCTCTGCACGCTTGCTGCTGGGATTAGCTCGCCCACTGTCTGCTGCAACTCTTTCATGCACCATGTTCACATGCCGAGCGTGAATCTCTTTATCGGCCATGAAGTTGAGGTGAGGTATATTGTTAGGGTTTCTCTCGGAAGCATGTGTGGCAGACACTGCTTGGTTGACATCGTGGTTGTAAAAAACACTATCTCAATCTTAGACACCGGAGCAAAAGGAACAGCTTTGTTAACGATCCCATTATCGGCAGCCGACTTATGATGTTTATTTGTTTCTTCTTCATCCATCGGTTCGAAGTCATCTTCATACATGAAATTGTCTTCATTGTGACAAGGTATTTTCTCAGTGATTTGGACTTCGGTGCTGACAATTGGTTCTTTTTGTGCTATATTTTTTAATTCATCTTTGTCTCTTATTTTGTTGATTTTCTTTTTAGTGGCTATTTCAGTTTTCTTTGTAGACTTGGCAGTGAGAGCTCCTTTCCGTTCGAGTTTGCGTTTGGCTTCATAAGCCTTTCTTCTTTCCAGAGCATTCATCTGAGTATTTTCTTCTTCCATTTCCTTGGCTTTGGGAGAACTTGCTCTCTTTTGGGCTTTAATAGCGATTCCATTCGGTACTTTGTTTTCTATGCGAGCTCGAGCTTCACATTTCTCCTTGTATATTCTCTTTACATTATCCATTGCTTTATCATTCGCAGGCTCTGTGACTTTTGGTGTGATGCTTCTTAAAGGTATTTTGCTGGATCGACCAGATGGAACTCTCTTTGAAATCTGGGATGAGCTTGACGTTTCTGAAGCAAGTTTTTGTGACTTATTTTTTTGTTTCATCAATCCTCTTCTCTTTGTTCGCATCCTCATTCGAAAAAGGAGCGCCAAGACCAACACTTGAAGTTGTTGACGACAGTTGTGAACTGCAGCACATTTTTCTATCATCCCGCTTTATTTCATTGTTTGATTTGCGTTTGCAATTGTCTACTTCATCACCGAAATGCCCGTTTGGAGAATTCATTATTCTGTATATGACAGGCGAGGAAGCTTGTTTGATTTTGTCCTCATCGCGTGTGAATTGTGTATCGCCCTTGACACGTGGCGTTCTGGTTCTGACTGGTATATGGCTTGCACTGCTTCGACTAGAGGCACGCTCTTTTCCAATTTTAGTGGATGATTCATAGTTTTGTGGCTTTGATTGGTCCAGCAGTACAGTCTTATTATTATGCTTTAAACCAGACTGAATTGAGTTTGGGCGGTCTTGGACATTTCCAGAAGGTCTGCCTTCAGTAGATCTTGGGGTACTCTGGATGCTCTGTATAGAAGGTGAGGAGGTTTGTCTGATTGAAGGCGATCGAGTATCTTTGTTCACGCTGGATTCTAGAACGCTTCCTCTAGAACTGACACTGTTGGCTGATGAACCACGCTGTCCACGTGCTGGTGTTCCGCTCCTTGTCAAATCTCCCGATACTAAACTGGATGATCTTAAAGTGGACCCAATCTCTGAACGGGCGCTTTTTGCAAGAGAACTCACACTTCTGCACTTGCTCGAGTTTCTGTTTTCTTGGGATGATTTTTCCTTCCTTTTGCTTAGGGAATTTGCTGATTTGACCACTGAACGCTCGGAGGTTGCTGCAGATACGACAGAATGCCGGTCGCCATCAGCTGGGCTACGACCATCGTTCTGTTCAATTCTTGATTTGTTGCTGGCAGAACTTCTCACACGATTATTCTTGCTTGAGTTTCTGCTCTCCTCCTTTCTTATGTTGAGAGAATTAGCTAGTTTGAAGACTGAACGCTCTGTAGATGCTCTAGATACGACAGAAACTCGGTCACCATTAGATGATTTGCCGCCATTGTTCTGTCCGACTCTTGATCCGTTGTTGGCAGTCGATCTGCCACTAGCTGGGCTAGCTAAAGTTGATCCATCTTGATCGGTACTTCTTCGGAAACAGCGACTTGAGAACTCGTTGTATACACGTGCGGCCACGGTGTCCACAAACTCATCTTTCAGTACACCGCTCCTTCTTAGGTCATTGCACATCTGGCTGCACTGTTACAACGCACTTTGAAAAATTACGCACTTTGAAAAATTTTTTCAAAGTGCGTTAATATTTGGACCAAGTCAACGCACTTTGAAAAAAAATTATTTTTTTTCAAAGTGCGTTGATATCGTCGATATTAACGCACTTTGAAAAAAAAATTGTTCAGGGTTTAGTCGAAATAATATTTAACTTCAGATACAATAAGTAATTGTTTTAGACTTGTGTAGCTTAATGGGATATACTTTAGAAAGAACCCACTGCATTCTCAGCTAACTTGATTAACAGGGAAACTCGGGAAATCTGAATTATCCAAATATGACATAAACTGCATCGCTTAGCAACTGCATTTTCCTTTTTTGTGTATGCAGCAAACTTACTAATTATCTGGTACATTGTGCTGTGCCAGAAACGAAAATTATTTAATTTATTTATTGATAATGGAGATAATGTATAACGTATTTCAACTGTCTTCAATTGCATGTGCTTATAAACAAACATGATTTAAAAAAGGATACGTTAGTTATGGTTATCAAAAACAACATGATCTTTTAGAAGGTCAGTTTTTAAGTTTATAATAATTTAATGTTTGTTAATGTACATGGAGTTTTTTTTTTAAATGAAGTGATTTATTTATTTAGAATTTGAAAAGAGGGTTTATGTTGAAACGCTTATAGATTCTTTGACATACCATTGGAGAAATAATTGTTTGACCAGCTCGGTTTTTTTTTCAATATCACTGTATTTAATTTACAACAAAGCGTATTCCTTTTTTTGATTTTATACATTTACTCTAAGTTGCTGAATATCAAACACGTTTTGGAAGGAAAAAAGAGGGGTAGGGGACCTTCCTGTACGTAATCAATGAAATGAAGCACTGGTAATTGACCTGTATCTTTGGCTAGCCCCCACTCCCACCCCTATCCCCGATTTTTAAGACGGTAAATTAGATTCAATAGTGTAACAAATCATCATACTATCAACAAATTAAGAATTTAATTGCACAATTTGTGATTTATACATATTTTTTTCAAAGTGCGTTAAGTGTCTCGATACTAAAAAATGTTGATGTACCTTCATAACGCACTTTGAAAAAATTTTTCAAAGTGGGTTAACTTGGTCCAAAATTTAAGGTTTCTCCACCCTTGATGTTTTTATGGTTTAATCCATGTAATTTTTGTTTAAATTTGAAGATTAATATGTAAACATTCAAATTGAACTTAAATATTGGTATGTTGCAAATATATTTTTCATGCTGTAGGAGCTTACACAGGTACACTATCAGGATGACTACTCTCCAATCAAACATCACATTTTTATTTTACTGATTTCTATATAATAAAGCAATTTTTTTAAAGAAATTAATCGCAATCCTTTATTTGATGTATTTTAACATTTTAAGGCCATTTAAACTTGCCAGTCTGAAAGATATCACATTTACAGTGCATTTTGATACAATTTTTTAACCATGAATAAGTACAGTTTAGCAACATAAAACGTCTATAACTTTTAAAATAATGGTTCAAACTCACTGAAAATTGGTACATTTGTAATTCATTATATATCCTATCGAAATCTGCAAAGAAATGTTTACCTTGCCAGGTAAAAAATTATGAATTGTTGTCTCTGTCAAGTTTGACTATGTACGGTTTTATCAGTTTTTCCTTGAATTTAGCGATACTCTCTATAAATTGTTAAACATTAGTGTCATTTCATTTTACATAGCTTAAAATGTGTTAAACACAAGTATAAATCAAGATATAATGGCAAAACCATGCATCACATAACACTAAAATTATAACCGATAACGGTAAAAAATTCCGGAATGCTCTCAATGACGTCACACGACAATCGAAAGACCTTAACGCACTTTGAAAAAAATTTTCAAAGTGCGTTGATTTTGTCCAAAATTTAACGCACTTTGAAAAAAATTTTCAAAGTGCGTAATTTTTTCAAAGTGAGTTGCCACACTGCACACGCGCACAATGATGGACTCTACGGAGGATAATTCATCAGTTGGTCTGGGTGTGTCGCTTGTTCTCTTGGCACTGAATGCCTGAACATGACCATCTCTGGAGTCCTTAATGGGCGAAGTAATTCTGTGTGTCTCTTTAAAAGACCTGGGACTTTCTTCATTCCAAGCGATACCCGGAATGCTTATAGAACACTCCGACTCGATGAAGTTTGGTGTGTAATTTCCTTCCACAGGAGATTCCATAGTTAGATATAGATTAATTTGATTCACTTTAAAATTTGATTAACTATAGGAAACAATCCAGCCTGGAATAAAAATAAGAGATGATATAATTTACATATATTTAATATAATTTATATATATATATATATAACCTATCTTCACTCTAAATAACGATACATGCAAACCGTTGGGGAATTTCAGCATGTACGTGTAACGCAAGATATCAATAAACAAGCTTAAATTAAAGTTCTATGGATGTTTACCATATTTTCATATGAAATGATGACAGAAGACATTTCGTATCACTTATAACAATTATTTAAAAAGATGATTCTGATAAAATTACGGTAATAATTTTACATAGAATACGTCTTTTAAGATTTTATAAGATTTGATACAAATGAAATTTTACTTACCAAATAAATGCGGCCCAGGGGTTGTTTATTGTACTACTAATGTTTTAAAATCTGCGCTACTATCCGATGTATTGGGGTGAATTTCTCAGGTGACAAGACTAAGTGAATGGTTAGACCAATTTTCAAGCTCTGTGATGTATATACTACGATCGAAATCGTACAAAGATTGGTAAAATCTGACGAGGCAGTGAGTTACCAACCGGCGTTCCAAGATGACTTCTTAGAATGATTGTGACGTAGCTTTAATGTTCAAAGGAATAAAGACATGACGTCAAAGAACATTGTGACGTCATAGAAAAATCAAGCCGAGTTATCGTTACTGCTTTGCTCCACTTTGTTGTACGCCCTTTGGTGAGAGATTGCCGAATTCATCGATCTCTCTTTTTTTCGGAGTAAATTTATATCATTATAAAGTTATCAAAACTTCACCGGTATTCACATTAATAGAAATTACTTACATGTACTGTTGTATTTTTCAATGCATTATTTTAAAAAAAGTAATAACATATAAGATATTTTTTTTTAAATGTTATAAAAGATAAATTTAATATCTTATTGTTTGTCCGAGAGTTTCTTCTCCTATTCAATGAACTGGTGTCAATGAATCCGTGGTTTAAAAGAAAAAAAAAAACATTCTGAAAGGTTTTCTTGAGTAGTTTGAGGAAAGGTAGTTGGGTGTTGAGCTGTAAAATTCCATATCAACCTCAAAAGTTTATGTTATGCGACGTCAATAATATAATAAATTAATGAAGTTATTTTTTATTATTTTTTTTTATAATAACATGTATATAGAATTTATCATAAATATCATTTGATTCTCTTGACTTTTTTGGTAGATGTACGTGTAATGTTTTTCTTTTCCTGAAAATAAACCAGATTTAAATTTTAAAACAACATGAGGTGTATTTTTTAGAATTTTATTTTGCTGCAAAAACCTGCTAGTTTGATAAGTCTGCATGTAACTTAAACTTTAAGGATAAATAAGATTTGAAAAAATCTTTATAATTTTTGTCAGAAGAAAGATTCTTAATTCTAAGGAATATATATAGCAAATCAATTTTTGTACAGGACGACAATAATTCAATTTTGTTCCAGTTTGCTTCTTATAGCGACTTTTCCACAAAAATATGGCTATTAACAGAAATTTAAAAAACGTGATTTTTTGTCATTTTAGTAGAACATAACATTTTCCTTAAATAAAAAAAAAATTACCCTGAAAATTGCAGCTCATGCATTTACATGTACATACTGTACATATTGAGGAAGAGAGAAAAGGGTCTACATGAGAAGTTATATAATGGATTTGATGAAGACATAATTCATTAATCAAATGAATAAAAATTCTACACATTATTGCATGCACAGATTCAGAATTGTTTCGGGGGTGGGGGGTGACTTTGTTTGCCTGGGGAGGGGGTCATGGCCCATTGACACCTTAAGAGATTTATCATCCATGAAAACAAATATTTGGGGGTTTGAGAATTTATTAAGCATTCAATCAATGACTTGTTATATAACATGCACAAAGTAAATTCACTTACAATACATGTACAATACAAAGATTTAAATAAACATAAACAATCGTATGAATATAGACATTTTACAAGTACAAAACTATCATAAGCTGTCATATAGTTCATAGTAAAAAGAAACAATTAATCAAAAACAAATCTCTACAAACGTCCAGATATTTCCCTCTACATCTGTCATCTGCTGTTCATCCCCAGTAAATTTCTAGTCTATAAAGAAGACAAAAACACATCAAATGAATATTAGAAGACTATTTGCAGTCTCCAAGAAAATATGACACCATATTATATAATTATACTCATATTAATCCATACAGTTTTTTCCTAATATGACAGAAGAATTGGTGTTTTCAAATCAATTTAGTCCAAAAGACTGAATCTGAGCAATCTACACTGATTACCCATGTGATTTTGTTGTCGTTGTTGTTTATGTATGGTTAAGAACAAATGTTATTAACATAGTTTGTTGTCTGTCAGCATTTTCAATCCATTATGTATGTAATAAATTTCTCTCTCTCTCTCTCTCTCTCTCTCTCTCTCTCTCTCTCTCTCTCT
>WFKH01011925.1:62368573-62445875 GCA_016163765.1 Magallana hongkongensis
ATGCCCCTTGACACAAGGAACAAGAATATATATGGTTTAGGGGTGGGGTTCTTAATCGTTTTCAAGATATTTGGGCCCTTCCTGTTTGAGGAGGGTCAGGACCACCCTTGAGGCCCATGACCTACATACCATTTGATGGCCCTTAACACAAGGAACAAGAGTGTATATGGTTTAGGGGTGGGGTTCTTAACCGTTTTCAAGATATTTGTGCATTTCCTGTTTGAGAGGGGGTCAGGACCAGCCCCAGGGCCCATGACCTTCATACCATTTGATGGCCCTTAACACATGGAACAAGAATATATATGGTTAAGAGGTGGGGGATATTAACCGTTTTCAAGATATTTTGGCACTTCCTGTTTGAGGAGGGACAGGACCATCCCTGAGGCTCATGACCTACATACTATTTGATGCCACTTAACACAAGGACATCATATCCATGCATTTAGTTTTTCACAAATATATACAGGAGTAGAGAAGAAGATTTTCTAAGATTTAATACATTACTATATGGCTATATTGGCCCCACCCTAGTGCCTAAACACCTGTCCCAGGGGTCATAAATTTCACAATTTTTGTAAAAGGCTTCATGGACATCATAACCATGCATTTAGTTTTTAACAAATATCTATGGGAGTAGAGAAGAAGATTTTCTAAGATTTAATACATTTTCACTATATGACCATATTGGCCCCACCCTAGAGCCTGAACCCCTGACCCAGGGGCCATGAATTTCACAATTTTGGTAGAGGGCTTCATGGACATCATAACCATGCAATCAGTTTTTTCCTCACATGTGTGGGAGTAGAGAAGAAGATTTTTTAAAATTTGGCTGTTTTTTGCATATTTGGCCCCACCTGTGGCACCCTGGGGGTGGTAGAGCCACCAATTTCACAATTTACATTCCCCTTATACCATAGAGATGCTTCACACCAAAAATGGGAACAATTGGCCTTGTAGTTTTTAAGAAGAAGTTAAAAATGTAAATTGTTAACGCACGACACACATCGCACGTCGCACGACAACGGACGAAAACAGATAGCAATAGGTCACCTGAGTTTACTCAGGTGACCTAATAAAAAGTAGACATAGCACACTGCTTGTAAAATTTCCATTTCACCTTGGGCCAAAATTAACAACAACAAATAAGATATTGTTAGGAAATAAATATTTATTATTAAACATGATTTTTCTGTCACTTGTATCTTTTACAAAAAAAAAAAACATCATGGAACATACAATGTAAATGTTTGTATTATATATAATTCATGAATACGATAAGAAAACATGTCACTGTTTAACATTATCCCAACAGCGTGTTGTTGTCACAGTACAGTACATACATGGGACTTTCTTGAAGAAAAAAACAACAAACAACTTGTTTTTTTTTATTTATAACACCACAACAATCAAAACCTCTGAACAACAAGAAACTCCATTCAAACAAGTGTTTTGGTATGTACAGTTTTAAATAGTAACAGCAGTACAAATGCTGGCACGTCACATGACCTACTTTTTCTGTACAATACTAATGAATGACTTTCTAACAACAATACAGCACCTTGTTATTTGTGTTTTAATCAAGGAAAAAAATGTAGAAATATGTATTTAAAAAAATTATGATTGTTGATTAAAACTCAAGTTTAAATATTTATAAAATGATAGGTGACTAGTAAAACTCTGAGTCTGCCTTCATGTACTTAAATCTCAGGTTAAAAAAAAAAAAGAAAAAGAGAAAATACATGTAAAATGTGTATATATATATACTATATACATGTAAATGCATATACATGCATGTAAGAGAAAGAATTGTTTAATGAATTATATACAATATAAATACATACTGTTACAGGAGAACTGTATTGTTTCTACGACCTGAACATAAAGAGATCAAGTGGTCTCATTGTTTTAAAAAAAAAAATGAAATGTAATGAGTGAAGAAATTGCTTACTGGCTTATGCATATACATGTATGCATATTCCATGCCTCGGTTGCATCTGATTTACTTCCATGTGACTACATGTATTTCATAAATAATTAAACCTGCAGTGTATTTAATGAATGGATGCCACTTACAGCTATAATGGCATGCATGGACTCCACATATATAGCTCACATACAATCAAGTTAAATCTATATGATAATTAATGAAAATGTTAATTCACAGTCAGATTTTTCCACAGTGTTAATTACCAATCCCTTGATTTAATCTGGATATACAGCCTGTGTACATCATGAAAAAGCAACCAATTATTGCCACACAATAAACCTATGCCCCTCCTAGGGACCGAAAAATCGGCAAGCATAAGGCAAAGAGAAACTTCCAAAGCAATTGGTTTGCCCACAACCAAGAAAGCTTGTAATTTTTTAAAAATAGCACTGTAAGAGGGTAAGCTATTCTTGTAAGGAAAATAATGCAATAAGCTTGAGGATTTTGAAGCGTTAAGTAAAAATCATACAAAAAGGGATGAAAACCATAACCAATCAAAAAAACATGCTTTTCCAATTCATCTTGAATATTTGGTCAATATAATATCCAAAGCAAAAAGATATAAAAAGTCTTGATTCTGTTTATACAAAATAACAAGTTTAATTTTATTATTCTTCCTTGTGAAATAAAAGACCGTCAAGAGAAATTCTTGCCTCTTTGCTCCCAAGATCACCCTCCTTTGATTCAAACCATAGGAGATACTACCCCTCAGAAAGGCATAGCTTTCAGTCTGTTTTAATTTTCACAGTATTCTATATATAGAGAGATATGTACATGTACAATGTCTTTTTTGTGTTTGATAATACAGATAAAAAGTTGAAACTTCTCAAAATTGATATTTTGTATTATCCATTATTTACAGAATAAATCACAAAAGTTAAGCCGTGTCTGTCGATACATTCTTGGGTGGTCGCACCTTAAAATAAACAAAACAATTTATCATGAAAATATGTTTCTCTCATATCCTGGAAATCATTGCAATAAAAATTTAAAATCTATATGGAAATCAAAGTTTTTACCATATTTTGTGATTAATTTATCATAAAACAGTACTGTTAAGTATAGATGGTGCAGCTTTTTTGAACGTGAAGCTATACATACAAGTAATCTGTATTACACAACAACAAAAAAACCATGCCACATGCTTGAACTAGACAACAACGGTACACGTAGATTCTGAATACAAGTATTCCAAATTTAATCTCTAATTTATGACTCAGTAATTATATTTGAGCTACACCAATGCTTGACATTGACTTATACAAGTTCTCTGGTTTTGATGCAGTTGTTTGATAGGATCCAATATTGCACTTTTCCAATTTGGCCTGACCGGTGAAATAATAATTCATGTTTCCTTTAAGTACATTTGTACTGCAAGTGTTCAATTTTTCAAACAAGATGTAATACATTTAGCACCTTATCTGAACTGCTGCCTTGTGTTTTTGTTTGTATTAAATAACTAAAATTAGGGCTAAATTTGTATTCAAGACCACAATGGTATAAGTAAGCTGTATCCAAACTAAAAATAATGTTTCTAAGAGACAGGTATATCACCGAAAACCTAGTGTTACGTTTGGCAATTTCTTTTTGGGTATATACTGTTATGTAATATTACAATATACAATATTTACAAATCAGATTAAAAATAATTCTGATAATCAAATAAATTAATAAAACATGATTTTATACATTAATTAAAAGAAAAAAGATTCCTCCCATCAAAATAAACTTGTTGACAAGCTCCTAAGTGATCACAGCATTCAGCTTCATTAAAACGTTTGAATTGCATTCTTGGCATCAAGTAGAATATTTTACAAAGTCTTAAGAATGTTTTTTTTAGATGGTTGATTCTACACTCGATGTAGACAGATCTTGAACACTGCTGCTCCGACTACACACGCTGGCGGAATCGTCATCCTGTCCGCTCTGAGAGCTAGAATAATTAGCCGCTTCTTGTAGCCGTTTGATCATGTTATACTGAAAAGTCACAGAAAAAAAACATACCAGCAAGTCAGATAACTCTACATGTAAAACAAAAACAAAACACAACATTCCATCATCAACAGACCATTTATACTCCCGATAAATATCATAGGTATCAAAAACAAATCACAAATTATTAGCCCATTCAAAAATTAATATCGTTCTTGTCAAATAGATTTAAGAATGAAGAATTTTCTAAGAGTAAAGCGTTTATATTAATTTGCATTGTCTATTATCATCTACTCTATAAATGTTTCAGGATCAAAAGGTCTAAAATACACATTTTATAATAAAAGTATAGCAAAAAGTAAGCCTTTAAATGATTTACTAAGAGGAAATATCAGGATCAAGATTGAGGCAAATAAATGGTCTGCTGAACGAAACAAAATGCACACAAAACTTGATCACAATGCACGCCACTGAATACGATGCAAGCAAACAAAAGTACATTGTGCTTCGAAAAAACATCCTCTGCCTCAGATTCAAGCCTTTTGTCATCTTTCTACGTCTGAAATCAAACACCCACCTGCACATTTTGTGCCTCACATCGAAAAAAAAAAAAAGAAAGAAAAAAATTAAGTGATAAGGCCTTATATATTTCACCGAATTACTGAAGTTATTCTGAAGTATAAGATGACAATACACTGGTTTAAAATATTTCATTTTGAACAATATCAATATTCAGCAATTTCTGCAGGAATATAATTATCACTCATTATCTACATTTTTACTATGCATTAAGTTTTCATTTACTGATTACTATATAGGCCTTAAAACTTAATCTTTTATGGCTTGCATATGACAAAAGCTTGGATCTGAAAACAGAATGGACTTGATCAAATGTCATGCAGTTGCTCAAACATTTGATCTCACTTTTTTTTTTCTTTCTCAATACATTTGATTGAATGATAATGTGTATATATTTTTTTTTTATGTGGAAATCCAAGTAAAACATTTTCCATTTCGATTTGCAGAGGTGCAGATGTTGTGAATAAATTGGGTATTATGAAAAAAAAAATGGAGTGAATAACTGTGGGTTTGTGGAAACAAAATGGCGTCAGAACAAAACAATTTGGTGTATGATATGTGAATTCTACCATCAGCTCATAAAAGACAAAAAATTTAAACGAAAAACAAAGAACTACAACATCGAAACAGTGATTGACAATTCGGTGGCTTTTACACATGACTAACCAAGGGATCCGTAGAAGATTCCGCATGGTTGGTCGAGTCAGAAGACTTGGATTTCAGGGCGACCCCGCTGGATGTGGAGATGACCCCCTGGGTATCGTAACCTACATCCTCAGGGCGGATCTTCAGCAAGGAGGGGTCCTCGTCCTTGGCCGTTGCCCAGGGATATGACTCCAAGACCCAGTCTGTGGGGTCTTCCCATGGGGCTCTCTTGCCGTAGACCTACAGAGGTAAGACAACAGAGAAATGTTGTTGAACAGTTTATACTGTTTTGACCAAAAACACGTTGGTACAAAAATGTTGTTCAATAGTTCTTTTAGTGAAATATCGATAAAAGATATATCTCCAGTATAATACTGTGTGGAGATGCAGCTGCTAACTTTCATATATTTTCAGTATATCAGGTTTAGTGTCTTGCAACAAACCTGCAGTCCTTCTCTGACAGCCTCCAAAAGATAGGGAACAATGGAATAGTTCCACAAGTCAGTAAACCAAACCTTAGAGCCAGATATCTCCATGGGGCATGACAAGAACAATCGTGGACCTATTGAGAGAGAACAGTACAGTCTTCACATTGAGTCTTCAATTATTCATAAAACAAAAATATCACTAAAAATTGACATTTTCATAACGTGATGAAAAATCATCTTGATCTCCATGAACATACTAGGGCTTTTACATAATTAAGTAAAATTTGTATCTTTTCTGCTAAATTAAAGATGATCTTACCAATAGTGACATCAGAAGAACTGTGTGTCTCCAGGAACTTGTTGAGGTGGAGCCAGACCTTGGGCACCCAATCAATGATCTTGTTTAGGTCATTGTTACGGATACCAGTCCTGACCTCTGCCTCCACCAGCTTCCGTCGCAGATACCTTCCCAGAAATCCCTTCACCGGCTCCATGTGGTTGGCACAGAGCACCCACCGGAAGTTATGGTGGAGCTGAAGGTTTGTAGTGGAACATGTGGCTTGGTTCATGGTTCCAATTATGTAGGGGCTAAACACACAAAAAAATTGAATCACCAATTACAGTAAAAAACTTCGTTATCTCAAACTAGATGGGACTGTTTAAAAACTTCGAGATATCCGAGTATTCGAAATATCGGGGGTAAAATACTTAAGAAATAAGTGGTTGGAACTTGCAAATCACTTCGACATATCCATTGTATTCGAGATATCAGTGTTCGAGATATCGAAGTTCAACTGTATTTTACAAGTCATACAGCTCTCATAATTGAATCACCAATGGCATCATTTGACATTCATAGTTTTAATTGCAATCCTGGCCAATACCAACTTCTTTCCAAGCAATGGCCATCAGATTAAAAGGATGTATCAATAGCAAAACACAAAGGGTTTTTTTTTTCTCTCTTTAGCAGTACTATGTATATATAATGTATCATCTTTGAGAAGAATTTAACCAACAAAGAAATTTAAAATTATCCAACACAAATCACAATGCTCTTAATTGCAAAAGTGATACACAGCAGATGCACACTGATCTTACAATTTCTGGAAATATTTAATACTGAGGAAGAGTTTGAATATTATAATAAAAAATAGACATAAAAGGATCGGATCTTACCATTTCTGGTACTTGACACTGAGGAAGCCGTTGAACACCTCCCCCAGGGAGCCCACGTGGTGGAGGTTGTCCAGGATGATAACGCTGGGGAGTTCTCCCACCCCTGTGTTTTCGCACTGCTCCGCGATGTTGGCCAGGTACTGTCGGAGTTCCTTGGCTGACTTGTGGTCCACATTAAAGGTCGCCACCGAACCTGCAGTCAGCTCCTTACCAGATCTATGCAAAGATAAATAATCTTCATAAAAATTTAGTGTATGATTTTGATGGCTTGCAGAAAACATGCAAATGTTAAATTAACTATTCAATCCCATGCATTTTTATTATAATAGAAAGGTATTGGTGAATCCATAGGAATAATATCGGAGTAAGATACTCTAAATTTAATTTTGTTTAAATCAAATTTGCTTCATAGAGTCAATTTCATTTCAAATACAAAACATTTTAAATAATATATCTATTACTTGGTGCATTGATTTGAATATTCATATTTGTATTTAAAAAAATACAACTGATAGGAAGGAAGTTGTTTGGTTGGAAATTATTAGTTTACCTTAGAACCAGGTGCTCAGCCAGTTTCTGAGCCAGGTAGGTTTTTCCGGTTCCACTTGGTCCACACAGAATGATCCTCCTGTGCTCCAGAAGCAGTGACACGTAACGCTGGACAATGGACTTAGGTATCAAAGTCTCAAATGCCAGGGAGTCCACACTGTTCTGCCTCGTACCTGTAAATCATTTTTTCTTTATCTTAGAAAATGCAGTCAAGAAATGCAGAGAAGTAGTCTAAGATCAAATGAACCTATTTTTTGACCACTAAGAAAAATGCAATTTGATCTAGACTTCAAATTCAATACTTAAGATTTATGTTCAAGCTAGAATTGAAATGTTTGAAAGATATTTTTGTATACAAGAGAACTTTTTAAATATTTAAGCAATATTTTTACCTTTCAAACAAATTCCAATTTGCATAGTATCACCGACAAGGTAACCAATGGGAAGTAACTCTGGCAGCTCTGCATCCTTCGTTCGGATGATTTCCGCAATGTGATATGAAAACACGCTCTCAGCACTTAGCCCTAGATTCGTCACTGGATCAACTCGTAACACATATTCCTGAACAAGATTGTAATTCATATTAACTTTCGAAGCAGTAATTTAACATAAAACAGAGTTTTAACAAAATGTTGATTCATGCAAGTCTGAATTGCACTTATAAAACTGAATATCTATTTCTAGGTTCCTTTCTTTAACAATGAAGCTTAAAACTTATTTTAACAAAATTGTGCAAAAAATAATCATAAACATCACCATTTATTGTAACAAAATCAAAATAATTTTTTTTATAGTCATATTTAAATGAACACTTTATTAGAGGTTGAAATCTCTTGTTAAATAATCACCTTTAATATTTTTCGAACGATATTATCTAGTATGTCCCACTTTGTTTTTCCGCTGACCGAGAGAGAACCTATCAATACTTCAGCAGGTCTCTGCAAAATAAGAAATAAAGAAAAAAATTAAATTCCAGGAATTTGTATAACCTTGTGAAACATATGTTGAAATTAATGAACCTCAATTACAGAAAACATCCGATGCCAAATAGAGAACCTGGAATTACAAATTACTGAGCAATCTGTATTTGTGATTGTGGAGGAGCTATAATTATATCTTATCTCGGTAAGCCCTACATGAAGAAACTAGAAAACAGGTGTTTATTTCTTGATAATGTACTACACAGGAAATAGGTTTATCTCCAAGCATTGTAATTCACATCTGATATAGACATTATGAGCTGCCATTTTTTCTCCCTCAACATCCGAAATATACCCTTCCTGTTTTATATTTCTCACAATTCAGCTAATGTTTAATCTATGCATATATTTGCAGGTGAGATTTATGCAGTACGAATAAAATTTCATAATACCAGTAAATCTATTGACAATATTGGGATCTTTTTTTATTAATAAATATCCAACACATTGAGTGCAGTTTAAGTACAAGCACAGTATGAGTAATGTGATGGAGATAAAAAGACATGAAATATTCAAGATTACACCAAGGACAAAAAAAAAAATTTGTTCCTGCCTACAAAACATCAATTTAAACATGGAATAACTACATAATCTGGTTGCTTATTTTCAGAACAATTGTTCTAACAGCATACATGGCCATGGAATTCAAAGTATTCTGGAATCCTCCTACGTCTGTGATTTGAATTTAATTGTTCAAAATCTTTACTTATAATTCTACCAAAATGAACATTTTTTTGGGGGGGGAGGGGGTTGGGTTGGGGTTCACGGCAAAGACAAAGATGAAGGATTTGGATGGTGGAAAAAACAAAATAAACATGTTCCATTCTCTAATTGATTAACAGCCAATATCTTAAAGATTTGTCAGTTACATATAGTTATAAAATTGCTCTACTATTTCTACCTCAACTCCTTCCCTAAGTGGGTCTGGATTTGAACCAAGGTACACAGTCATGGTCACTCGTTTGCCATCTCTGTCAGGAGTTTCTGATAATAACATTTCTGAAATAAAATTTAACAAAATTAAAATAATGGGTTTTTTTTCCAGTTTCAAATCAATCTGCATTGTAGAATAATTTGTCAGATTTATCAGACCAAGTCTTTGATACTGGTAGATAATCAGATAGACAGAGTTTATTCATCTCCAATATCAATTCACGTTGAAGAAAAAGGTTATTAACAACAATCTTACATCTCCAATATCAATTCGCGTTGAAGAAAAAGGTTATCAACAACTTCTATAACACCATTCACCATCACATTTTGAAATTCTGCACCTTTGAATTCTAAAAGTAGATAGTACTTTCTTACCTAAACTAGGTTGTTCTGTAATACTGAGCGACCGCTCTAACGATTCACTACTGGTACGATTATGAGCTATGGAATTCTGGGATGAATTTAATGGACGAACATGCATCATTCTTTGAAGTCTATCATTGTCCGCTTTCAAGGCACTCATTTCATTCTGAAAAAGAAATACCATTCACTTGTTTTATACAGCATGAACTATATTTTAATGTATCCCTTTTGCCTATGGATAGTAGATCTCGGTTTTATCACCCCCCCCCCCCCCCTCCCCCCCCCCCCCCCACAACCTCCTGTCAAACACTGTGTATAAAGTGAGTGTAAACAATAGATTTTCAAATGCCATCATTATTAAAAGCAAGCCACAGCAAGCTTGTAAAAAAAAACTTTCATTTTTTTTTTTGCTGTTAGGTGTGGCTCACTACAATCACAGGTCCCCCTCCACAACATTATCCAAGTGTGTGTACCTTCATTTTATTCATGGTTTCGCGGAGCTGCTCCAGTTGATGCGCCGAGGACAGAGCCTCCAGTCTGATGTCTGTCAGCTTCATGTCCTTATCGCGGAGCTGTTTCTTCAACTCCAGCACCGAAGAGGCATCCTCCGCTTCATACAAACTGTCAAAAGAAATTATAATTCTACAAATTCTATTCACTCCATGTGCTTCCTCTTCTTTTCATTCATTCCTGTTTTCAATGATTGCTTTGTTAGCCTGCATTAAAAGCTTCCCATTCTCATAACAGTTTTTAGCATATATTACTTTAAGCATGCAACATTTGCAGGTGCTTTGCATCTTCAAGCTGCTCAACTTTCATATGACAATCATTTAGAGGCCATTGCACTCTCAGAGTTCAGATACCGTTTGACAAGAAGTATTCTACTTACGCGCTTGAGGAGTGAGAGCCTTTGATAAGACCCTGTCCATTTGGCATGTGGATCTGGAGTAAGGGAGAATTGGGAGCGGAGAAATTTGACCTCGGATTGCCCACATCCAACTCGCAATCCGACATGGATCCACTTTTATTCTTCTTCCTGGAGAAAGCCTTGCTGAAGGAACTTCTTAGCTGTTAAAAGAAAAAGTTTTTTATAGTTATATTTTTAAAGTTTAAATTTGTTGCAGATAAAATAAATTCCAAACTATGACAAGCTGTTGCCTCAAAATCACAGAAATGAGAAAAGAAAAATGTTGCAGACATATTTCATTAAACATTTAAAATACATGTGGTGCTTTATCAAGCACGTGTCCTTCTTCAAAACTGCATGCATTGAATTTGTCATTAATAATCTCCATAGGACTGAAAGTGCAACAGCTGAATGCTGTCTGGACATAAATAATCTTGATAGCATTGCAAGTGCAATAACTGAATGTCGTCTTGACATGAATAATTTCTAAAGTACTGTAAGTGCAATATCTGAATGCCGCTTCCACATAAATGATCTCGATAGCATTTTTAAGAGCAATATCTGAAAGTCCTCTGGACATAGAAAATCTTAATAGCATTGCAAGTGCATTATCTGAATGTTGTCTGAACATGATCTCAATAGTATTGTACAAGTGCAATATTTGAATGTCGCATCAACTTGAATACCTGGTAATTTCAATAGCATAGCAAGTGCATTATCTTAATGTTGTCTAAACATAAATAATCTTAATAGCATTGTAACTGTATTATCTAAATGTACCTCGATTTAAGCTAAAACATGTGGCGGACACTTACCCATCCCTTTTTCTTTTTGCGGCGACCTGCTTCCCCGTCCGTGGCGGCAGACTGTTGGCTCGCGGTGCTACAGGCGCTGGAGAGACTGTTGATGCTCGACACACTGTCAGTGGAAAGCTGTCGTGTTATCCTGCCCTCTGGTGACAGAAAAAGAAAAACCCGACGTCATTACCCCTCTGTCTAATCTCCCCAAGACTGACTTTTGTATTATTTAAAACATGCATTGGAAACAAAACAGGATTATGGAAGTTGGCAGACACACAGAAAAAAGTACAGCAATCATTCAGGGCTAAGAATGAGATAATTATTTTTGAAAGATTATTGGCATATGGTGAGCATTTGTAAAACGATGTCTGCCAAGGAAAAGTTGTAAAATTCTTAAATACCAGAGACAATCAACAGATCTTACTTTAGAGGACACTTTGGTTTTCGGAAGCACTTAATTCTTAGATGAAATTTTTCTATACAACCTCTTATTTATTGTTAATCATTTAAAATGAGTAAAATATACAGTAGAAAAAATTCTTTATTTAACGTTTAACCATGGTGTCTGTTATTGAAAGGATCCATTTCATGTCACTGGCTTGCATCTGCATGCATGGAGTTCAGTTTTTATGAAAATTACATCCAAAGTGTAATACTGATGAAAATATTTGAATCATGACAATTCTTTTGAGAATTCATAACCTGGTAAATATCATAGCTAGATATTTTAAGATTCTTTAAAAAATTTAAATTTTGTGTCCTAATCCTTTTTTTAACTACATATTAAACAAATCTTATTAACATGAAGAAAGATAATTGAGATCAATTAAATCCTTATTACAAATACATGTGGATAAAAAAATTATGAGTTAGATATGAAACTCATATTTTTCAATAAAAAACAGTACAATTTAAATATGAAGAAATATAAAGAAAGAAAAAGATGAGTAAAATAACTTAATGAGAAAAATAGATCACCATGCAAAAGATGAGTACAACATACAATAAATCTAAGGAAATAAAAAAGAAAACAGTGTACCCACTCCACCACCCTGCTTAATACCAGGGAGAAACGTAAAACCTTTTTCGAAAGATTATAATATATAACTTAATGATGATTACTCCAATAAAAAAAAAATAAAATGTCAATATCCCTGCACCTTAGAAGTTTATATGACTATATTGTATATCCCAGAACTCCTGAAAAGGGGCAAAAGGAAATCTAAGCTAAAATTTGGGAGAGCTGTGTTACCAATGATTCTGGGAAGAGTATTAAAGTCTTTCATTCCTCTCAGTGATGAAGAGCGTTTTTTCAATGCTAAACAATGGGTAAAACGCAAGTTTACATAAATGTGAGCCATCTTGCAAACACTTTAAGCATAAATTATACTTTTTAATTTATCCTTCTCTTAGAATATTTCAGTGATCATTCAACTAGATTTTTTTTGAAAACTTGTAATTTTTAAAGAAAAAATTTCATGAAAAACAATGTGCAAAAAAAAGTTTTTGGTTATTTAAAACTGCAACTGACTATAACAAATGTGACAACAGTGATTATAAAATAAGTCAAAAAACACTCAAAAGTGATGTTGGTGATTTCGAAGCTAAGCTAGTATTCGTTTTTACCCGTGGGCATTGGAAGGGTATTGAACCCGGGCCGGTTGCCGTGGTGAGGAGATTGGTGATGGATTTGGTGGAGCGGACTAGAGATGTAATCGTTTGTATTGACCATACCCGGTGAAGTGTGCCGACGCCCCGCCCCGGGGCTGAGAATAGTGGGGTCAGGTATACTCAGACCACTCTGTCTTTTCAGCGCCTCAATAGTTGCCCTTAACTCATTCAACTCCGAATCCTGGAAAAGAAATAAGCACTATTTAATGCACAGATATGAAAAAAAAAATCTAAATGGAAAATGGAACATACTTCTTTGCATCTCAGCGTCTACATCAAAAAGATGGCTTGGTTTAAACAAATTGCAAAAGAATCAGGAAAACACTCCCGAACCACATGTTATAACAGGAAAACGTAAAAATAGAAAGCATATTTATAAACAGAGGATGTAATTACCTTAATCAGAACAAATTAAGTACACACACAGATCGAGTTAAGAATCCAGAAAAATAAGATAACTAAATACACAACAAATAAAAGAATCCAACTTGGGCAGGCTAAATCGTCCTGTTGTAAGGTCTAATTCCCCCCTTTGCAGAGAGATGGCAAGACACAATTGCCATTCGGTATGGCGCATTTAGCTGTTTTAGAAAATGATTTCCATCTGCCATGAGGCAAAACAGATGCAAAGATTATGAAATGTTTTATATTTCAGCAGGGCGCAAGTGAAACCCAAATAAACTGCAACCAAATACACCTATATGAAACAACATATAAGCCTCACAAACAAAATGCTAAAATAAACAAAACAGTAATGGAACTCGGGCAAATCAGAGACGGCAGCGGATCCAAGCTAAATATTTTCACTGCACATCTCCTTTGTTTATCTGCAAAATGGCATTTTCCTCATGCATCTATCAATACTAAAAGATAAAATGTTTGTGAATGTTTCAAAACCTTCACTTGTTACGCAATGCTGTCATGTTTAATCTTGATATATTCTTGATCTTCAGAGACGAATGACAAAGAAATCGAGTTTTAAGTTGTTACCAGGACTTTTGACCTTGTTTCTGTTCCTTCGATGAAATACAGTTTACATTAATTTGTTTCTACCTTAATTTCCTCCCTGTTTAGTTGTTAAAAAGATCATATCCAAAATCCTTTGATGTTCTTCTGTCATAAAATTACAACTTCTATGTGTGGGTGTATATATATACCATATACTACTGCTTAAATAATACACTACTTGCCTGACAGTCACATATTTGCTACAGTTCATTAGTGTTGTATTTATTACTGTCAATGTTACTGCTCTTGGGGTGAAATATATTGTGCTTAACTTGCAAAACCACTCACATCTACTAGATTGATTAGTTGATGGTAATTACAGATTTGACTAAAAATTTCATAACCATAATATTGATTTACAAATAAATCATATTTACATACAAGGAATATTTATTTTTTGCAGTAGCAATAGCTATCATTAGAATAAAACATTTTTTTCTTGGTGACACAATTTTTTTCTCCAGTGACACAAAAAAGGGATAAAAACTGACTAAATCATATGAAAGAAAAGAAGATAATGAAAGCCCTGGCATCTTTGATCAATATCATCCTATAATAAAAGGGTCAATTACCCAATCAGGCCATCTCTACTAGGTTCTTACTCCCATTTGATAAAAGAATTCAATGATAATGCTTCAGTTTGCTTAATTGGCCAATTTAATGTCACTGAAGTCCTACGACTGCTAAATATCACGTACTGTATGGCAAAAAGAACAGGCAAACACAACACCATAGGCAATTGTCAGCATGCAGAAAAACAACATTATAGAATATATGTTGACA
Organism: Magallana hongkongensis; assembly: GCA_016163765.1. NCBI lineage: Eukaryota > Metazoa > Mollusca > Bivalvia > Ostreida > Ostreidae > Magallana > Magallana hongkongensis. Next base: position 62,383,315 of record WFKH01011925.1, read on the forward strand.
TAAAATACATGTACTACAACACACCACACTTTAAAACAAAACCAAAGACATGCACAATCATATTTTTTACAGGGGAATAAAAACATTGAAACAAAAACAAGCATTTCTTTGTGAATCTTCAAAACTCTAATATTAAACCGGGCGAACACTGTTAATATCTGGGTACATTATTGAAAATTAAGTTCATCTGTCAATCAAGTCTTTCAGATGATATATTGGTGCAATATTTGAATTTTATCCCCTTTCAGTGTGTCTGACATATAATTATGACAGCTAGGATATAATTCGAAATAAATATAATTATGTGAAACCAACCACAGAAGAAAGAAAACATCTACAATTAATTGTTATGCTATGTATACAGGATAGACTGAATATTGTAACAGAAGAAAAATGGATGCACTGACACATACCTTTTCTTGTTTGGAGCGAAGACGTACTTTATCGCTAGCCTATATTGAACACGATATATGCAGCATGAGATGTTAGCCAATCAGAAAGTCAGCAAAAAAGGAGAAGAAAAAAAAATTTGAAAGAAAACAAACATCATAATCGCATTGTCAGCTGAAAGAAGCCAGCAATTGTCATGACTGAATGCATTACATTCATGCAATAAAATTGGTTAATTGATTCGAAGGAAAAAAATCCATTTAATGACAGTACAGTTAATGGCAAAAAACAATAGAAAAAAAGCATTGTTAAGTGTCTTCTCTCAAAATTAGGGAACTTTTACACTTAAACTCCCCCCTCCAAACCCCTAACCCCCTTTCTTGCTTAACCTCTCACCCCACCCCCTTACTTCTTTCCATCTCCCCTCCCTTTTTCTTCCAGACGGCGATGGCGGGTTTAGATTATTATCCTCTGTCTAATGATGACGTTAGGAAAAGCATGCTATATCTCCATATTTCCTCTAGACCTTTATCTCCATCTCTGATAAAGCGCTATGATTCATATCCAATATTACCCAAAAATCTCCCCCCCCCCCCCCCCCCCCCCCCCCCCCCCCCATAGATTGGCAACTGCAGCCTTCTTGAAGTTATCTTTGCTTACTTCTGCTTTGACAGTTTATCTGATATAACTCAGTGAATAATATGCCACATGTATATGGACATTACATAAGATGTCTATATATCCCTGTGTTCTTAACATTATAATACAACATGAAAAACGCAATGTACAGTATAATAGCCCTGTTTTTGAATACCAAATCCCTAATGCAAGTCTGTACTTTTCAAAGCATTGATAGAGCTTATGTGGAGGTATACTACCACAGCTTTAAAGAAGTGTTATTTTATCTATATCAATCTTGAGGTCAGAAATTAAAAAAAAAAACAAACTGAGCAAGGCACTGTAAAAATATGTCTGATTAAATGACTGCTTTAAAAAAATAGGCAGGGGAATGGGTTGTTAAGTAAATTCAAAATAACCACTTCAATTTCAACAACATTTTAATCAAGATGCATACATTCATTTGCAAACTATGGTCAATACGGGGGGGAAAAAATAAAGCAGTTCAAGGGGAGATAAATCTACACTGTCCAAAAAACAAGGTAAGTCTAAATCAATCAAAAACAGCACATCTCAATGCTTATCAATTCACCGATGATAAAAGCGATTAATTTTTTTCTTTCGAAAACAGCAAAATATAATCATTCGTAAAAGGAGAAGGATGTTAAAACCCATGACATGACAACAAGAAATTGTAAGATTCTGGAGCATTGATATGTGATCGAAAAGGGCAAAGCCCCTACCTTTTGTTCAGCAGTTGAGGTTAGATGCTGTAGTCGGGCAGTCATGTTGGATAGGCTCTGTTCAAATGCTGCCACTACATGGGCCTATAGGAAAAAAATAGAAGAAAGGAGAAAAATAAGAAGAGACATTAGCAATAAAAACATCAATATACTCCATATGAATATTGTTTCTTCAGTGAACTGCTCTTTTGAGAATTGGCCTAAAAAAAATGGAATCTTCTGTTACGATATCGTTTTCAATTTATTACAACACCAAACCAGCCTGTTGGATGAAAAAGATCAATTTTACATCGACCCTTAATTTACATTCTTGCTGCAGATAAAATGATTATATGTTTGGTTCAAACTTATCATTTTAATTTCCATTCAAATTTAAATATCACACTACGTGTATTAAAAATTATAGAACAATGAAATTGAATTAATCTTTTGATGGCAAGCACAAAACTAATTTCCGTTGGATAATTAAGTTGATGATGGATCCAATTCCTCTGCTTATATTCCATTACTTTTCAAAAACACCGACACATTTTAAACAATGATTTCAAAATTATTTGAATAATGCAGGAATCCTAAAATCCCAAGATGTGTGGAGCCATCACATTGATTCTTTATCCACATCATTTATTTGTACAGAAAGAAAAAAACCCACGGAAAAACAAAAAGCATTTGATGGGTTTACGCCCCATCTGTCTTGAAATTAACAAGCTCAGGTGAAACTGAATTTGATGAACCTTATGTCAAAGCTGAAAATTAACGGCTAATTCAAACAGATTCGGTGATGCCACTCTTGTAGAAAGTAATTTGACAAGATCTGTTGTTTAAACTGGCACTCAATGAAACACCAAAGTCTACCACACAAATGCATTCTGACATTGAAGATTTGGATGAGGTCACATACACACTTCTCTTTCAAAGAAAAAACAACAACAAAAACACACTGAACATATCTAGTAATTTCCCAATATTAAGTGAAGATACAAAAAGACCAACTTATTTTCAGCCGAGAGAGAGACTCCAGCTCATACTTTCATCTCATATAGAACTGTTTAACTAAATTTGATTAAAAAATAATTTTTGGTAATAAATAAATAAAGATTGCTTACAAACCTGCTAATTGATGTATAGCAATTTAAGGGAGTTTGTTAATTAATTGATTATATACCATTGGAGCTTCAAGAAGACTCATAAAAATAGTGACCATGAACTTCTTTTGAACATTATAATAACAAAAATATGTCCTTGGTTCTTATCATGATGTCCATCACAAAATGTTAGATGCAAATGCATTATTGCCCCGGGATCAGATAAATATTCAAGGACTCCAGGAATTTCTATTCAAACACTACTGAACCATAATGTAGCTCCTTAGCAAAAAAGGGATAATATTCACTGCGCTTTTACTGTTCATTTTGTGTGAAATCAATACACACAATGACCTGAAAAACAATGTGAATAATTGGCAAATGCATAGATAATCAGGGTAATCAAAAATCAATTCTTTTATCTGATGATTCCAGTTGTTTTTCACTTGTTCTATGTTTATTTAGGGGTCCAATAATGTCCATGGGGGAACGTTTAACACATCTCCTCAATTTTCACTCCCTTTGATCATGGATGGAAGTTTATCTTGATTATGCTAACCACTACAACTTAATTTAATGAAGTACATCAAAATGTGGGCAGAACAGTTTTTACCCCCATTAAAAGCCTGCAGTCTGCGACATTGAAATCGTACATAATATCAAATGACAGCCTTATATCCTTTTCAAGCAAATCCATTTTGAAAAAAAAATGCAACATTTACAGATGTTTTATCAAATTTTCTGCTGATTTATTCTAAAATACATAGCAACAGTATCAAGAATAGCAACCAAGAGGCGGAGTTTTGATTTTCTAATAAAAAAAAAAGTGACTTTAGTCTTTTTGTCACTACCGATTCCTTCCCGTAATTGCCATAGTAACAAGAGATGATACACTGGAGGCATGCTCAGCTGCTACCCAAAAAGTAACGTCTCCTGCTGTGCAGTTTATCAACAATGTCTGAGCAAAATGATGCATTTTTACACAAATTTATGAATATTAAAGCACACAATGAAACAGACGTCAGGCATTGCAGCAGTGATCTATGCAAGGCTACGATCGTCATAAGAACAGATATCTGCCAGGGTGAGCACATCAAACCATAGCACAGTAGGGGGACCATGGATGTGCCAAAAATGCAGTGTTTTTTTTTCTCTTCTTCTTCCTGAACATCTTATCTACAAGAGATTCCTGCAACTATCAGACCTCAAAAATTTATCTGAATTCTTCGACTACTGAGAGATCCCAGAATTTTACACAGAGTAGACAAGACAATTTGAGAGATTAAAACAACCCTGAGTCTAAGGTTCATAAATGTTATACACTTTAGTTGTATACGCAAGAGTTCTTGAACTGAGTTGCCATCTTCATGTTACAGTACTGCTAAATAATGTACAGTATTTCACACATTTAATGCTGTGGAATATTGCTTGTGTGTATTCCCAGTTCATAAAAAAACTCTAAGTCATCCACTGTGAAGTTTATCCTAGAATGCAATCATACCCAAGAAACTAGATACACTTCCATTCATGCATGAAGAACTTTTTTTCTCATTCAGTCTAGAATTACAATGTAGCTATTTTCAAAGTGAAACTTATTTACGGAATACTTATATAATTAGTATGAATGGAAGTGGTGAGGGTGTGAAATTGGAAGTGAAGGGGATGATGGTGTACAAATGAATTTCTCTCTCTCCTTTCTCTCTCTCTTTTGATTAAAATAAAGGAAAAAGCTTACATGAAATTTCTCTTGATATGCAAAGCAGCTCATATGCAACTGAGGAATGTGGGAAATTATTGATAATTATTGACTGCCAGTGGTTATAATGATATCCCCCAAAGCACCTGTGTTGGTCCGATATTTTTACTAATTTGGAAGCCATATCAAGCTGCAACTCCCTCAACATCAATGAATGTAACAGGAAGTGCAGATAGAGGTGTTTTGCATTATTTGGAACTAAAACCCTTGTAATTCAGAGAAATATATGCAGAGATAAGTCTCCATTTAATCTATGGATTCAGGCAATTTTCAACATTTTCATTTGAAGTCCTTGAGATGAAAAGGCCAAAATAATCATGCCAAATCGATCACCCAAAACTCATTCCTCTGTATATTTTTTAAATAATTAAATGGTAAATTTGAATTTTTTGTGAACAAGATATATATGATTCTAGCAAGAGTCATTTATCTTGGGAAAATTACTCACCCCACCCCCCTTTAAAAAAAATTAAAAAGAAAAATAACCATTACATAATTCACATACAAAATGTTCCTCATGACTCAGAAAAAACCCACGAAGAACATGAAGATTAATTAAAATTAGAAATAAATCGGTAAACATCCATCTGTCCTCTCAATTATAGCTCATTTACTCCACAGAATCAATTCCCTGGACTAATTCACCTGCCAGTATGGAGTGTTCTCGAGGCAGGTGTAAGTTCAGTTCATCCTGACTCTAACCAACCCTACTTCAATCAGCTTTCAATGTGTCAAAATCCAAACAATAGTGAAAATTTGTAGAAGAAGTACACTGTAATCAAGGTTCTATGTTAATTAACAACATGTTGTATTTCATTAAGACAAGAATTTAAAGGATCACTATACAATACCTAAATGTCATGTCCAACAAATTGGCTTTTTTACCCCTTTACATTAATGATTGTGGAACCTGAATTTACAGGCATTATTAGAAGGAAAAGGAAATTATTAGTGCTTAAAACTCATTTCGTGTCAATGAAAAAAAAAGAAAGAACATTTTCAGTTAACACTATATAATTCCAATAGTCTGCAATGGAAGATTTACGACCACTAATATACAAACCATGTATCCCTCATTTCCTGCACTGTCATACAGAGACTCATACTCAGATTTTTCCTGCATGTTGTCCTTGAAAGGCTTCATGTAAAGCAAGTTCCACTGTACGATATCCTTTCCAGAAGCTCTGTACAAATTTCTCACATTTCAATTTTGCATCACTCTGTTATATGTATGTACATCCCCCTGTGTCTTATGTTGAAAATAATCACAAGTGTTAAAAACTGTTGTGGAACCGTCTGTTTTTCTCTGGCTCTCTTTCCTCACACTATTAGTTAATCAGAAATATTGATAAATATCTCGATTCCAATGCAAACACTTGTGAAGAAAAAATATGATCCTCGGTGTGTTTGATGATAGGGCAAGATAAAAGGACTCCCACAACATCCAATGGAGAGGGTCCTGATAATGCTACTTAACATGGAAATCAATTAAAAACCTAGTAATTAAAAGAAATACTATGGAATTCTGTCCTGTGATGGATTCTGTCTGCATGCTCTCTGTAATTTCAGAAGTCCCCTCACCAGGACAAATTAGATCATTCTCCGAATCTCTGAAGAAATCTCAGAGATGCAATTCCATTAAAGAGTCCAAAGCAGCTAGCACTTGAAAGTTATGATGAAAGCAGAGTCCTGTATTGTTATAAAATAGGAAGCCAATAGTTCACTTGGATAAGAAACAAACTTGACTTTTACAAGTCCACAGGCATATTAGCATTTAACGCAGTATAATTTTCAGAGTCTTGCCTCTTCTTGAAAACATCACATTTTTTCATCAAATGTGTCAATTGTTCATATCATAATAATATGAACTGTATGTAACACATGATGACTTTTAACACCTTTACATGTGATTTAAATTGTATAGTGCAACACACTTGGGCACCAATAGATCAATATCCACCTATAGGCAGCAGTTATATGGCTTAGTGGTCACTGTTGCATTTTTTCCAATAGTACTTAGAGCTTCAGTGAAGGGTGATATAAAAACAAACTGATTAGGATCAATACATCCCACACTGGTCTATAAATAAATCACAAGATTGAATTTTTTGCATCCTTTTCTGCATCATTATGATATCGGTTTTATCAACGGCACACATTTTTTATCGTCATCTGAGCCACTGGAAGCAAGGGGTAAAAAACGTTACCGCACAAAGAGCTAAAATAAAAAAAAAATCACCAAGAGATGTATGAAGTCACAAAAAAATTTAATCTATCAAAATCTAGGTGTCTTGGGAGTTTTTTTTGTTTCCTTGGTGAAAGTCAGCACAAACAGAAGGGAACTGTGGAATTCGAAAGACAATCCCTCGAAATCGTCAGAATGACATCAGAGGGAAACAGCGATCCAGGAGATGATTTTTCCTAGCGATATCCTCTAACAGATAAACCAATAATACCAAAGAGCTTCTTGCCTCTAAATCAAATACATCATAACAAAAGCTTCAATTTCACAAACTTCTGTTAGTATAACATACATATACTGCTGATAATGCCCCATCAGTGTTAATGATACCTAGGGTAAATAGGTTGCATAATCCCCCAATAATGCTCCTCTCTTGCTGGGATGTTTGATTAAAACCACTATAGATGCACTCAAAGTTCAAAGTTCAGAGCTGATTCCAAAGAATGTTTTTCCTTGATATTTACCCAGACTCTTACAGTATGCTTTTCCAATATAGTCAATGCTATTATTTTCCGTAGAGCCCCTGAAATTTTCTGGTGTAATTGGATTTATGGAATACTGTAGATCAAGGGCTGATTCATAACTATTTTAATGATCACTTACAGCCTGCCAAATATCAACTATTTCGGTTGAATCATAAATTAATATGATTTTTTTTGGCAATGACATAGCTGGCTATTTTCATCACTATTTTCATTTTTACAACCCATTTGTATGATGCAAATAAAATATCACCAAGATGATAGCAAGGTAAAGATGTTTCTAGACTCCTTTTCAAATCACACTCCAAAACTTCTCTATTGATAAGGTTTGTCTCTAAGCTGAATCAATCATTGGTCAAAAAATCACTTAAAGTAGATCATCTTTTCCCATGCTCCAAGAAGAAAGAAAAAGAATGTTAAAGCTTGATACTGCAATTTTATCACTAGATTCAGGCAACTCAAAGGTCCCAAGGGCCAAAAAACATTTTTGGTGTTGATGTTACAACATGGGAACATTGAGGATGTGGTAATTTTACTCAGAGCCCTTTCATGCAATGTAACCGCAGAAAAATCTCTAAGAATTCCAAGAAAATTCCCAACTCCTTTCTTCTGTTGCAAAGCTGTCAAATGGCGGCTTTCATATGCAATAAAAACTATGTCCCTTGAGATTTTTTGGATCACGTAATTTTTTTTCTTCCATGTTGGTACCAGCAGCTGCTTTGTCAAATCTAGTTAAATTCATTGGAATCCTTGCAAAATTATGCACATAAAAATTCTTGGGCAAATCCAGTTTGCATGAAGACCTTTCCCACAACGTTCCCCAGACTGACAGTTAACCATTTCACACCAATGGCCACTTAGTGAACTGGACCTCTTCGGCATTCATCTTCTTATACAGAAATTCATTTGCATATCATCATATTCCTTGGCAGATATGAAATAGTAGGACCACACAACAAATATTTATCAAAACCTATGAATTCCTGATAAAAAAAAAAGTTTTTTCCTATCTCCAATCTTCCAGGTTTCTGATGAGCTAGATGATCTATTGGCGACTTATCAGATGAGTAAACGTGGTCTAAAGTACATCATCTTCCTTCAGAACAGAAACGACCTTGAGTGAAATTAATACAGTGACCGACGAATCTACGATTGCAAAAAATCCCTGGGATCCCGCTCTTGAGTGAAGAATCAATGTGGCCACTTTGTTCAGCTCTGATGTCATCGGAAAGTCTTATTGAGGTCTCTGCCCTTAGCCTCCCTTACAAGCAACTTATACATGGCAGAGGTAATGTTTTCTTGCCAGATGCCTTGTTGTTTTCAAACTTTAATTTGGGTTGATTCCTTTGGTTTTTAAGACTGGTGAGAAATTCTGTCGATAGTATACAAGGTCTCCCTGAGATAGTTTGGATCTTCATGCCACATAAAAGTCTAGAATTCCAGCTAAATTAACTTCAGATCCGGGTCCAATTTCATTAATTTGCAATTAAACTTTTATCAACTTCTACAGAAGTGGGGGAAAAAAAAATAAAAGCATTGGAGTATTGGAAATGCCACAGAGAAAACATGCCACACTGTTACGGAATTGAACAGATATAATTTTACAATGAAGTTTTACACATTCAAATGTCTATTTTTTAAAATCAATTTTCAGTTTAAAAAATATCTAATCATCAAGTTCAATCATATTAAAATGCATCAGTTTTAATGACTTGTAAAAAACAACAAAAAACCTTAAAGCATTTAAAACGCATCTTTCACCAGCAGTAACACATTTGAGAAAGATAATATTATGAGGGAATTGAACTAAAAGATGACTGTTCTTCTTCAGCAAATTGATCTCTCAATGATAGGACATTTATTTTGACAAAGCCCATCTGAGTAACAAGAAACACGCACCCTCATTTTCAGGCACTATGTGACTCTGTCAGTAACAAGATTTTTGATAAAACTGAGTGAGTTTTGCATTATATGTTTAGATTGCATCCAGCACAAAGGGCAGATAACTCTGTTGCAAAAGGCTCTGGTAAGATAAATAATCTGCATGGAACTGGACAGCTTTGAGCATTATATAAATCATTTTTTCCTTGGATAGGGATTACATACAAATAAATAACAGCAGGTTCCTTGTACATATTTTAACAGTTATATTAGCGGTAGAATAGAATTCTTAACGTCAAACACATGAGATGTGTATTTCATCATCAAAATTATTCTTAAAATTGCTATATCAACCTATTTTCCATCTTGTTAATTGATTACTGAGTATTCCAAAATCAATATAACTAAGTTTATGTTAGATACACATGAAAAAATACAACACTGTACATTAGATTTTATACACATTTCCAAATTTTGTTTATCTTGTTTATGTAGCTAGATCACTCTTATACATAAAACTATCGTTTTCCAATTTTATATTATCTTTTCCAGTAACATATCAATACATAAACCATAAATTAGGAAATTGTTTGGATCAATATATATTACTTGGCAAAAGATCATATGCCAAAATTATTCTCTGTGTTTTTTATCTTGCCGTTGTTACGCATATAGCCATAAAAATATTACCATTATAGGCATCATAAACTGGCCTTTATTAGGAAATATAAACTGAAACAGAATACAAGGAGCTGCCAAACTTGATTTCATGCATTAACTCTGCAAGGATTTTTTTTATGTAAGCTCAAATAATTTTTTTATTGTATGAAAAGGGAATAATTTTCTCAATTGTAAAAATATATGAAGTGTTAAACCACACATTCTTGAAAATGATAAATTATATACCTTTTTCCCCTAACCACAGAAAGCAATGGAATACTAAACCTGGTCATTTAAAAATTGAATTTTTAGGTCAGATCACATGGTCTTTAAAAACAAATAAACACAAAAAGCTTTCAAGCATGATTGCGATTCACACTCAACAACAGCAATGTGCAGAAAATCTGACACAAAATCACTCATAGAATCTTCTTGGTAATTAAATTTTTCACAAACTGCAACACTGACATGGATCAAAAAACTGTCATGCATTATCGAAGCAGAAAGCAAATCTTGGTTGTTGTTGCAAAGAAAGTACTTACTCGTTTGACCTATTCATGGCAAGATGGAAAGAAAATATGTAAAGTTTATATGCATATAAAAGACAGCAAAATTCAATGCACCATACCATTCAAAGATCATTATAAACACAATACAGTGAAACCTGATTGCTCCCGATTCAGTTTATTCTATTTAATGTTTACTATGGAACAATCTCTAAGGGATTCCGATTCAGTTTATTCTATTTAATGTTTACTATGGAACAATCTCTAAGGGATTAATCAGTTTTCACTGTATTTTTTCTTTCTTCAATTTTACACAGCAGTGACATAATCCACAGCAGCAAAAATTCCAAAATTTCTTGCCATATTGTGCAATGTTCTTATAAGATACCTGTAGTGTTCATTCCAAGAAATATCTACTTTATTTTACCTTAGTATTACACTGATATCTGCATTTAATTACCACATTTTATTCTTTATCAAAGATTTTATGAACAAAAGATAACCTAAAACACACATGTACATCTTTGTAATCCTACAATGAAACTCTCATAAAAATAGCATTTGCACGAATTCATCAATCTTTGAATTCTCATTCAATTGTGTTAAAAGTATACCGGGGTATTACACAAATAAAATTTGGTTATCAATACTAGTCTGAACTGTTGTAAGGTCATTCACTCCCTCTTTCCAGCTCTTAGAAATATGTTTAATGTTTTTCTTCTTAGTAAGGACAACAGAAAGCATTCCATAATATAGAATTACATCTATACATTAGTCGAAACTGATTGTGACTCACAAAAGACAAAGATGCTCTCTGTGACTCTACAATATATCTAACATTCATTCCTTTTTGTTGATGATTAGTCACAACAAGATACATGAAAGAGCACCCACTAAAACTTGCACAGAAACCAAGGAGATGCATCTGTTTGATATTGTGCACCTTTATAACAAGCACCACTGATAACCCCCCTTCTGGCCCCTTGTCTGGTCCCCCCTTGTAAACTGGTATCTAGACAATGACCTTTCAGTCCAATCAGATTCCGAGGATGAATCTTGGATCTCATTGAGAAGTACATAGGTCAGCCCTATTATCTCTTGGAAATTAATTGTTCCACATCAGGGTTGATATTTTCAAGAGTGGATTGCTTGTTTTCGAGATATTCCAATCAAGATTTGATGGCTGTTGATGTTCTTGTTGGCAAATTGAAAGTCTTTTATTTTGCAACCATTCGTATTGTATTTCAAGAATGTTGATTTTAATGTACTTTTGAAAAGGAATAAAAAGTCAATCCTGAAAAATGTTAAAGAAGTTGATAAAAATACCAAAAACCCCTAAGTTAAAGAAGAATTTTCATTGTATGAAGAATTCAAGCAATGACAACAACAAAACAGAAGTTCATAAAAGTTCAGGGCTGTCCATGAGATATTTCCAGAGAGAACTGATAGTTTAAGCTAGAGTGAACAAAGCCAATTGAAGCCTACTTCCCAGAGTCCCATGTATACTCTTACAAGAGGGAATCATTTTGGTATACAAACACAACTCAATTGGAATAATGTGGAAAAATGCTAAATTGACATCCAAGTAAAAATTACAATTGCAAAACAGGATAGGGCTTTGAGAGAAGGTTGACACTTCTGTTAGTTGAGGCTGGGATTCAATATTGACAACAACAGCCAAACAGGCCCCTCTGATTAGCTCAAGAATGTTTTCAAGAAATTCTTGTGTTTCAATAAGGTGATCTCTGATGATACCATGATGATGGAAGAAAATTCTATAAACTTTAAACTTTATTGACAGACCTTGAAGACATAATCTATTGCAATACACAAATATGATTTCAATTCCATGAAATAAAAGGTATATTTTCTGCAGCATTCAAATATTTTCATCTCTATCTAAATCTGCTTCTGATAAATTATATATAATTTTTTTGCAAAAAAAGAAAATTTAAAAAAAACTACAACAAATTCATTGGACTTCTTTATTAGTATTATCAGATTCTACTATTCTATAAATATCAATTTACGGATAATCAAGCACACATCAGCATAGTGCCTGGAGCAGGGATTATTTCAAGAGCCGTCCTGGAAAGCTAAACAGTGCATTCTTCCAACTTTCTTTCAAGTGAAGAATAAATACATGATAGTATCATATGATTCACCCTGATTAAACAGAGAAAAATGCCCATTATCTTGTTATGAAAATCTGTTTTATTGCTTTCAAATCTGCCATTACCTTCTCTGGTCCATGACTATTAGCTTTATGAGAGACAGCGGCACATAGAGTATAGGAACACATTAGGAATCCAATTTATGATTGTGCAAGTCTTGGTATCATATAGGATATATGGTGAAGATATTAGCACCCTGCGTATAATTCAAGTCACGTTTTGTGCTATTATCATTGAGTGTTTATTTTTAACTCCCATCTGACGTAAATATATGTATATGTACTTCTTTACTTTGGAGGGCAAAAAAAATATTAATCTATCTGGGAAAAAAGAAAACAATCTAAAACATTTCATCTGTTGTTATCAACAAAGAAAGTGTTGCTGATAAAAATGTCTTGTTCAATTTGCAAAAGATATAAATAGATGTAATAAGGTGTCTTCTGGGGATTTAAGTTGAACTGTAAAACACAAAAACATTCAAATAAAATACATTGATGGTAGAAAAATATTAGAATTTGGTTCAGTAAATATTGTTATCTTCACATATGGTGGTCTTTTTAAAGTGTTAAAATAAATTTGGAGAGAGAGAGAGCGAGAGAGAAAGAGAGGGAGTGAATGAATGTATTTGGTAAGTAATTAATGTTATCCTCACATATGGTTTCTTTTCAAAGTGTTTGAATAAATTTGGAGAGAGAGAGAGAGTGAGATATAGAGAAATCATGATGTCATCTCTGAATGCAGGCTTTCATTTGCAACTTTTGAGGTCCCAACAATTCAGTGCAAGTCCCCGACAAAGCCTGCCAATTATTAGTTTTCTCTCCAATACAGACAGAAAAATATGATTCTTAAATCAGTAATCATCGCAGTGGAACCAGAATCATTCATCTTACCCACAAAGATATGTCAAAACATGGCTGAGTCATTCAGAATCATGCTCTTTTGCAATGCAAAAACCATATTTCTGTTGGTTTTTTTTTAATATTTGAGCATGTGTCTTGCAACTGTAAAAAGTGAATCTGTTCTGAGAAATTGCAACTGTAACAGATCCAAGCATTGAGAAATGATTTAAGATCATTTAAAAATTCAGTGAAAAATTTTATCTTCCCAGTGCTCATCTTTACAGCCTGCTGCTGCACCTGGCATTTCAAAGATTCTTTATGTTCTTTAAAAACATGAGAGAGAGAGGAGAGAGAGAGAGAGAGAGAGAGAGAGAGAGATTGCTCATCACAAAGTCCTAAATCTGCTTTGATATGAAAGAACCAAATGTAAAATTTTCCCTTTATTTGTTATTAATAAGTTTGTAAAAGTATATTAATTTATGAGAAAAATTGCTATATCAATTAATTTGTATGAATCAATGAAAAATGTTTAACCTACATAAAAATCAAGCTGTGAACATTCAGTGAGGAAGTAGAACTGATAGAGGAATATACAGATAGCGGTAAGGTGCCTCCAATAGATGGAAAAACACTGATGAGATAGAAACCCAATTTACTTATCTTTGGCTTAATTTTTAAGTTGAATTTGGGTCAGAGTCAACAACAACCTCAATTCTGAGACATAAAAATACTTGTATGCTCAAATTCCTATAATGTGTTCGGTTTTCAAATGTTGATCAAGGATTATTGCCAATTAAAGGCTAGACTCAAAAGCCATAATAATTTGGGTGAACTATATTTAAACTTAAAAATAAAAAAAGAACACCCCAAAAAACTCTCCACTTAATCAATTCACTTTCATCTTATCCTAAAACTAACCAATTCTTCAGCCTGGGTGTTAAAGTTCACAGTGCCTGGGTAACCAAATGTTTATACACCAAGAGAACACCATGAAACACCATGGAAATTTGTTTCCATGTCTTCAGACCAGACAGACACACAAATGGGTTAATGAGCAAAAATACTGTACTGATTAGCAAAGAGTGTTTCCCTTAGCCATCTGTGGCTGGTATTCACAGCGTGAGCTATGAAATCTGGAGAATTCCGAATGATGGACATACATGACAGAATTTAGAGTCGTGAACTGGAACTAAAAACAGATAATGCTTACTTTAGAGCAAGTGTTAGGCTAATTTTCACAATGAATGCATGCAAAGATTACTTTAACACTCGAATCCATGGAAACTGCTGCCATATCTACAGAAAAGACCAGTTGGTCCGGATCCTTTACCTTTCTTAATTTATACATCTAGCTGATGAACTTTGAAAAATGACAGGTAGGAAAAAAGGCAAAAGCAATCTTAAATCTGAGCTTTAATAAAAATGAAGTGATATTTAAGAAACTTACCAGCTAATTAATAATGTCCAACTTGAATGAGCATATACCATTGATGTCACAGGCTAATGTATACAAGTGACAATAGAATTTGTACACAGAAATCTATTCTACAAATAATGATGGAGATTGTAAAGGCTTAATATACACAGTGGAATCATAAAAACCAATGGTAGATTCCCCAAATGTGACTTGTGTGCCACATCATATTGCCAAGGAAATGTTCTCGGTAGAACATTTTGTTCATTATAAAACTTTAGGGTGCTGATTCTATCATGAAAAGATGACCCATGGTTTTGCAGGGAGCCAAGGTAAAAAATCTCTCTCCACATCCTCTGTGCAAATTATCAGGTCAAGAGAACAGCAATCAACTTTTTGCTTGTAGGCTTTATACTATAAAGCTGCAACATTATGGAAATATTCCAGGCAATTTGCATATAGTTTCATGTGTTTTCAAAGACCTTAGGGGTCTTGAACATTGGATAATAGGAAAAAAGTCTTTAATATCATGATTCCTTTATCTTAAATAGTTGCTTACAAGATAATGCATGTTCAGAATGAAATTATGTATTCTGATGAAATTCATTTTGTACTACATGGAAATGTTTCCCCCTCATCTTTATCATAATCATTGGGCTCATAAGCATTATTTTACAAAACCTAGCCAAAAGGCCATGCAAGTGAGATGAGAATACTTATCGATTTCAATCTCACTCTAATTTTCCAATTTTAAAAAAACTGAATCTTATATTAAGGTCTTTGAGAACAGCACTTTTTACTCTTTCCAGTAGTGAACAACTTTTGCAGAAGTTTGAATTCTTGTTAATATACTTTAAGCATTGCATTTTCATTCCATCTGTGCACCTTTCACACTAGCGGTTAACCACAGAAGAAGTGAGCCAACATACTTTTTTTATCATTATGTAACACATCAGCATCCGTCACGATAAGCCCTCTGAACGAGACCCCATAGTAAATCACGGGGACGTGTGTAAGGCAGGGATATTTATATACCTTCAGGTGATAACACTCCGAATCAAACTCTGCATCTGAGTCAATGGGCCAAGGTAGAGGTGGCGTTCGATGGGAAATCTTGAAAAGGCTCCTAATTTACGATGAGAAATGATTACACCACCAACATGCATGGCAGCAAATAACAGCGAAAGGAAAGGAAATCTAGACTAGATCATCAAATTATCTTGCTGCTCTTTTCATATTTTAGCCCTTTTTTTCGGATAGATAAAAGTACATCAAGATTAAGGGATTTAAGGGGTTCTGCTCACACAAAGGAAGTGCAGGGTAAATGATAAGGTATCTACAATAAAACTTAGCACATGAATGTAGATGAATAATTCAAAACTATAACAAAATTTTTTTTGGTGAGATATTAGATGGAATGACACGTAAATCACCTATGTAGCTGTGAAGAAGATGCTAGCGCTTCTGGTAGTGATATCAATTAAGTCAGGGCGTGGGTCAGAAAGCTCCTGTGTAAACTGTCAAGTAAAAGTTTGAAACTGCTCACTTCTCATGTCAGAAAGTCAGAGAATGTGAAGAGAATAGATTACTATCATAACAGATATTCTATTGCAGTGAGTCTCTCTCTGTGTGTTATTGTTTCCATATCTCCTCCTGTGCAGGTGCGGTCCTCAAGTTAAATCAAACAATATAAGATGGAAGATTAGAGGGAAGAAAACAAGACTTTATACCTTCCACACCTCCAGGGTGTCAGCCTGTGATGGAAGATCTCTAGAGGGTTCCTGGGAATCTCCACAAAAACTGCACAACATCCAGTGGCAATTATGTATTACATTCAATATAAACTTTCAAACACCTTCACTTTTATAACTCCTTATCCCAAATTAAAGTCTCAAACAAAAACCCCCCAAAACACAGTGCTCCCTCTTTACAAGCAATGGAAGAAATTTAAGTAATCTGCAGGTGTGGTGAATGACTACTATATAGAAGTTATAAGGTGGGGGAAACAATTACCCTTTATCAAGTCACACCTACTCATGATGTGTTGTGTTTATGTTGTCTGCAAAGATGCAAAGCTGTTGGCAGATGGGGGTAGGAAAATAAACAAATCATCTATTAATTATGTAACATGGTCTGCCTGGGTTAATTGGCTTAAGTGTTTCTTTGTTTGTTTAGTGCATAATTCTGATAGGATCCAGGAAAACAATCCTAGCTAGTAGCTAGAATGAGGCGGGGAGTACGGAATGTTTGGAAATGCAATTTCAGTATAGAGAAAAGTCCTCTCCAGAAAATTGGACTTGAAGCACCATCATATGAACTGTTGCTAAGAGAAATTGAAAGAAGCCAACAGAGTGAAGAGGCTTGCTAATTTGCCTCCTCCTTATTGCAATGAAACCCTTCACAAAACCTGTCAAATAAGAGCAGATTCCAAACTTCTTGAGCTATTAGCTATAGTCATGCCGGGCTGCATCTTCTCTGTGAACTATTATAATTGATAGCCTGGTACAACAGATATGCATATAGCAACACCAATCTGCAGCATCAAAGAAACCCAAGGAGAGAAAGAGAGAGATTGAGAGTATAATACATTGCCTGTCTAATCTTTGCTATCAAATCTAAAGATCTCTTGCATTAATTCAATTAAGTTGCAGCAACCTCTTGTTGTTAAGACAGCAGTGCACAAGTTTTTTGAACCCTATTTTTCTTGCCAATTGGAGCACTTGATAATACAGAAGCACATTGCTGTATCTCTCTAGTGGTATGCACTAACTCCTATGACCTTATAACAGAAAGACCTTGCAACTTTTGAGGAATATTGAAAATTATCAAGCCATTTGCCTATAGGATATTTGTTTGACAAAGGTATCTTAAGATACCCTGTCCCTGTAAATATGTATCAATATATATATACACTTTATATTACAATAGCAATTAATTACCACTTTTCATCATGAATGTGGAAATATTAGATGAATTATTATATGTTCGGTTACATGAATGAACATCAAATATTTGGTAATAGAATATTCTACAATTGTTAAAATTAATAGAAAATTAAGGAAAGACTGGTTCCAAATTAATAATTCAGAAGTCTAAACAAAAAAGCAACAATCATACACCAATAATTCACCATCCCCATCCCTCAAAAGTCCGATTCTGCTAAATAACTGTACGCTCTACTAAACTCTTATGCTCCCCCTGGAAATTGCGGAGTACAAATATCATTTAGCTATGTCAATATTTTGTCTCTGAGTAATCAAACAGTTTTGGCCTGGGTCAAAAGTGGGGGACTGATGGAGGAAGAGGAATCAATAAAAAGTGATCGGAATGACCACAGATCTACATCCCAGTCAAGCCATTCATCATGTAAATCTACCCCATTTGGGAGACCAATTGGAAAATTGTCAGAATTAATGGCCGAGGAGAAAGGATCATCAACGCTAAGACCAGTTGGAAGCAATAAATGCATTAAATTGTACCTACATACATACATCTTAGCGAGTTTTAATGAGAATTGGTAGTTTTTCTGCAATTTTCTCTAGAGGTTTGTATTCATCATTAATGATTAAAGTGAAAGCAAAACAGATCTTCAAATCAGAGTTTACTATCAAACTAGTAATGAATTTTGCAAGACTGATAATAAATTTGTTTAAATAAACATAAAGTTAATTCCGTAATGATGGATGTAAGAAAATTTCCAATTCCTTAACAATTTTTTGCCTTGACGAATGTAATTTCATGGTGGTTACATCTCTGAGATACTGTAACCAATCAAAATTCAACGTTAGATAGGAGTTTAAATCTCTCTCTTTAGAACTACAGAGGTTATTAGTTATTAATGATAAAATAATCTACAGAATAAGCAAATATAGCTGGAATCCTCATCAAACCAAAGTCATGGTTGAATGATACCCCCTAATCATTATCTTGCACTGAGGACAGGAAACCCAACTAAAATCTACACAGCCCAGCTCAAAGCAAAAGATCACGTTCTCTATTTTGGAAGTGGTTCAATTTTCTAAAATATGTTTAATGTTATCTAACATCTATGCCAGGTGCTTAGTTTTATATCAAATGCATTTTTTGTTCAAAGAGTAACATTAGTCTAATTTCTTCATTTATAATTCAGTGTAATGGAGATTTACTCTGTTGAATTTTAACCCTTGGACCACCATAAAATGAGTGCATTTGTTTTTCAATTACTAAGCAAAACAATTTTTGCAAGGTGAAATCTTTCACATGCTATGAAAGAAATGTCAACTATGTTTTTAAGAAGATTGAAATGAATGAAGAAAAAGAAAGCATGCTGCTGAATGAAAACAATACAAAACCCCCGGCTCTGTTAGGTATGTCTCTCTTAATGTCTTAGGCACTAAACATTTCAAAATTGATAGTTGTGCTCTTATATTGAAATGATCATTACCAGAGTTCAAATTGATATTTTTAACATGTATGATATGAATTGTTCCAATGTTTAACACATCAGACATATTCGGTATTGACTGATGAATAGGTAATTTGAACAACTGTAAAAGATAAGCATTCCATCCCCACCCCCCAAAAAAACCCCAAAAACCAAACACACAAAAAAAAACCCATACATCATTGCCAACACCTTTTTGAAATTCCAGTATTTTCACCCAATACCCTAAACAAAATATTCTGTCACCAAATATCATGTGAATTTGATAACAACTTGCCTTGTTATTATTGTTATAAGCAGTGTGAAATGGGTAATAGACTTCGGACTTCCATTCCACAGGACCATTGTCATACAGAGACTTACAGCGGGAAGGAGAACTCGGACTCTCCACTTTGGCATCCATCTTTAAATCAGTCAAAAAAAAAAATTCAGACACAAAATTTCGCGTTAATAAATATCACACACAAAAATGCTTGGTATGATTAGCTGCCCGTAAAACCACAAATATTTTGGCCGGGTATCCCAAAAACGTTTCACCAATAGAACACTTGAGGAGTTAGAGAATCCATGTGAAAAATATTCCAAACTGAAAGAAGCGTAAACAAAATATTTTCTCTCAGATGGTATCCTTCCAGCACTGGACTTTATGGTGCAATTGCAAAACTTACAGCCGAAGAAAACTTCTCAAGAGAAGCAAGGTTAAAAAAAAAATGCAGTATCTTCACACTTTTGGGAGTGTTCGTAATGCTTTTGCTATTTCACCTCTCCTTGGGTGATGGTCAATGCAGTTGAAACCTAAACATCATTAAAGCATTTCAAGGACCGCTGCCAAAAAAACTTGAAACTTCTAGAGCAAAGGTTCAAACGCTAGGGAAGGGAGGAAAAAAATTCCTGGTGCCAACAACTTGTTTGATAGGTTGAAAGATCTTCAGTTATTGGAGGTAATATTGAGGGGAATATCGTGTGGCGATTACTGGTTACCAGCTAGTCACTCCTCTATGTTAACTATCAAGACGAGTGTTCATATCAGTAGCTTTTGATATCAAATATGAACCCACCTTAAACAAAAAATTTAAATCTGGCAAAACTGAAAAAGTGCTAGCTATAAGTAGGATTTTTTTTAAAAGATTAAAATGCTAAATATTCAAACAGCCATTCTCTACATTTTTTTAATGACATCAGGAACAATATTGTCTTTAAAAAATGTAAGTGTAAGTAATAAGGGGGGATTTTTTTTTTCAAAAATCACAAAAAATACCCCAAAAGAGAACTCTTTTTTAAATGGATGCAAGATATGCAGCTGATCTGTTCTTAAGATTAAAGAAATGAGTTTGATATCTAGAGGAGGTATCTTGAATGTCTTTAATCCCCCAAAACTTATGAAGATGATTGTTGCGTGCATTAGCTTGCATTTAAAGCAGCACGACTTCAGCTGTTTTTTCTTGGCACCCTACTTCACAGTATCAATTATATACTGTTCATTTACTCGAATCTTCTTCAACATCTTCATATTCTTTGTTTAGCTGGTTTTAAAATCTTAATTTCAATGTTTCCATTCCCCCTTACTCTCTCTTTATATATTAGATATTTTGGATAAGATTCCTGGCCTGGATTTTAATTTACTGGAAAAGAACAGCTGTTCCTCTAAAACAAAACTGTTACTATCAACCAATAAACAGCAGAGTTATCTACTTTTTCTCAAAATGAATTCAGAGAAACCCTTGAACACACACTCGACACACACACACACACATTTTGAAATTGACTTGGAAAAAATAAAAACCAGTCCAAAATTGACCTTGAAACTAGAGCACAGAGATGAAATAAAACATCAGACTGATAATTTACACATAAATTCAGAGCCCTCCATAACTAGCTACCGAGAGAATCGTTTAAAAAATTAAAATCTCCGGGCTTGATTAGGAAGGCCAACATAAAACTTAATGATCACGAATACCATTCATCTTTCGATAAAAAAATTGAGAAAAAAAATATCAATGATGTGCGATAAGGACTTAAAGGATGCTACAATCTGATGTTTGCATCCGAAACAGCCTGTATGATCAGAAATTGACTGAGCTAAGGGTCTTATCAGTGAACTCAGAGAGAGGGGGAAAGATTCTAGGTGCAGATTATGCTTCTATGCTCCCAGTGTATGTGTTAAAACATGTTTCAAAAGGGCAGGTTAAAACAAGGTACACCCTCTGCCTCTCTGCAGGGACAGATAAAGGCCGAGGGTCATCAGAGGTCAATGAAGGTCACTGACAATGTATGCACTGCTTCAACTACATACAGAGAACACATTAGCAATTTGGTTAGGCAAGAGAGGCAACTCCAGTTAAAAATAAAACCACCTGTTCTTCCCCCCCCCCCCCCCCCCCCCCCCCAACCCTGGAATGTACAAGCAGTTTAGAGAACACGCCACTTAGTTCTTCTAACCAGAGTAAAGAGAAATACAGGTTTTGAATCTTAAATTAAAAGTAGAAGTAAAAGTCTTGTTTCTACACCTCAACCTTATGATCAAACTAACAGATAATGAATCTAATCTTGTCTGGGTTTTTTCCAATTCTTTTTAACACTTTCTGAAACCTGTAATGTATAGAGAATTTTTTTTCCTTTGAAGCTGTCACTCAAAGCATCATAAATACTGTCTCGTCAAACTTGCAAGAACATAAATTGGTATCCGTATCATAATCTCATGCAATGGAAAGCTTAATCTCTTAGACATTAATTCTTTTCTGCTTCAAACCACAGCAATAACTGCAAACTGTAAAAAATTGCATGAAATTCTCTGCCACTGCAAAACTCTATAGTAAATAAATTCACAGATAAGACACATGCAGGCTAAGTAAAAGAATCATCAGTAACATCCTGGGACTTACGTTTGTGCTGAGTTGCGTGGTCAGTGTCACCACTTTTTCCTGTGCCGACTCCAGTTCGCGTCGTAGCTTACGAATCTTTACGAGGAAAAAATGAAAAAAAAAAAAGATGAAAAATAGTCTTGTATCAAACAAACATCAAACTCGGCTGGAGGAAAAACACACACACACATATATCTTGTCTGCAACAATTTCTATTTAATTTTCCTCTCTTATCTTGCACAAAGCTAGATATCTCCAGTCGGATTTTGTTCTTTCTTTCTTCTTTCTTTTTTCAGATTCTTGTCTTTTTGAAAAACTAGCCGTCTTGAAAACTTATTTAAGCTCAAGCCTAGAGGGTTATACCGTTAATTTTGCAAAGTGGGAGAGGGAAACTCAAGCCTACCAAACAACATGTAACGTTTCTTCTTTGGTTGATAAGAGAAATATTTTCAATACATATTTCTCTCTTCCATTTTTTTTACCCCCTTTTCTAAAATTATAGCTGACAGAATTGAAGAATCTTCTGCTTTCTGATCGACACTGGCTGTTGGCCAAAGTCAACTGCTTGCTTCCGAGTTTATTGAAAGTTTTGTATCTGATTCATCATCATTAAAATTTTATATTGCATCGAAACATGTATTGCAGCAGAGCATTTCGTTTTGAAAAAAAAAGAGATAAACTTTAATTCAAGGAATCCTGTGCAAAGATGACCTGGATAGTATATTAATCATAAACTGACATTTTAAGTGATTGCAACTTGCCAAGTTTCTTATCTAGATAAATTTACTTATCTATAGGAAAAAAAAGATTTTAAAAAGGTGTAAAATTTTGCACTTTGGGCAATTAATTTCCAGTAACCTTCCCCTATCCCCCCTTTCAATGCAGCAAGCAAGTATTATTTTGTAATACCTCCCTAAAGTTTATTAAGTAAATTTGAAAAACAAATCTCAAAATAACACTTCAGTTTACAAAAATTCTAATTCCCTAATTGAGCATCAAATCTAAAGAAGAAAAGATCTTCATAAACCAAGATGTCTACACTAAAAATAACGGAAAACCTCCAACATCTGTTGAAAGATTTTAACAAAAAACGTAATTCAGTAATAATGAGAGCCACAAACTAAAACTTTCAAATGAATATTTTTTGCTGCTAGAAAACAAAACAGCTCAGTAGTGGAGGGTGAGAATAAACCACACAGAAGCTGGCGATTTATTTCACATAACTCACCTCGTGCTGATGCTTGTCTTCAGCCTACAATGCAAAAACAGATCAGGATGAGAGAGAGAAAGAGAGAGAAATGATATACATATAATTAATATCATACTTTTTTTATAACCACCTGTTCGCTCTAAAGTGGCTTATATATACTTGTGCCAAAACGTCTCTAGTGTGCTGCCAAGATTGTACTTTAACACTGTTTCTGACCAAGCAGACATCCCCTTTTTCATTAAATACAAGAACTAAAACTGTTCTATTTAGACAGAGACTTAAATACAGTCTTCTTGTAAACACAATTATAGAATTCTTTCCATTTACCTCATTGCTGTATCTTAATAAATATTTAGCTTAAAAATTTTGTCAAAAGGAGACATCAGATTTTTTGCAATGTTTTGAAATTTTACTAATTTTCTTTGTTCAACATTTGTTCAACATTTTCATTCATCTTACCGAGGAATACACAGAAGAGCTGCAGGATGCCAGAGATAGATTGGAGCCATGAACTGAAAAAGAAACCAAAAAATAATTGCAAGAGAGACAACCCTAAATGCATTAAATCACTGACAAAAACTTTTAAATTTAGAGTTATTTCCCTTTCATTAACAATTTCATACATTGGCAACTCCAAGAAGAATTGCATGCAAATGGATGTCAGTTCATGAAAAATGACCGTTATCTGATGTACACATGTAAAAAATCTGCAAAATAATTAAGACACTGGAGAATCTGCCATGAAGGGACATGAAATGGATGCTGCAGCAAAGTGGGGAATGAATGATGCAGCTCAACTCGAACATGATCAATGGAGATCTAAGATGACAGATTAATCGATGAAAGAGGGGGGAGTATGGGGGAGGGATGATGACCTCAGCAGAGAGGTCAGACAGGGTCAAGATGATGGGAGGGAAAGTGTGAAAGGAAAACTTTGGAGCATGATGGTTATTACCAGTAGGAGCAGACAATATAAGAGTATCCTGAACAAGTACAAACTTTCTTTTTTAAATAATTTTTTTTTTTCATGCAATATTATGACACTTTTTGTTGGAATCTTTTTTCTTTGTAGTAACATGCAAATATCATCTTGCAATTTTTCTTTCTAAGCCAGTAACTAAGAGGTATCAAATAAAAAAAAAAGAATTAACCTCATGCAAATATTTAAAACAGTGTTAAATTCATGACATCCAACATACATGCAAAACTTCAAAACAAAATTAGAAGTAAAGATGAGCATTTTGCTCCATGGAATGAAAATAGCAAACTAAAAAACGATTTTATTCATCTTCAAGAAGACACTCAAGTTGGTCAAAGGAAGGAGGAGTTGCCATGATTCTTTCAAAAAGTCATTTTTTTTTTCTAATTATCTCAAGACAGAGAAAATTTGGATTGACTCACTACTTCCATCCTCATCCTTGTTGATCTTGGAGAGGGCCAGGCTACTGTAGGGGGGTAGGCTGGACTGAGTGTTGGACCGGACCATGTTCTGATTCAGGGTCGCTGGGTTGGCGTATCCCCCACCACTGCTCATGGATGACCCACCACCACCAAAAGCAGTCATGGGATATGTGAAGCGAGAGGAATGCGAACTATTGCTAGGAGTGGGGGAGGAAGGGGGTGGGGGGCTTGGAAGCTGGGAGAACGAGTTGGTGCGGGTCAGATTTTCCCCACCATGTTGATTGGAAGCATAGATGGAGTCTGACTGAGTGGACTTGAGACTATTGGACCGGGTCAAGCCCACATTGTTCATTCCGTGGGCGAGTATACGAGCGCTGGCATCACTCAGGGCTCGAGCCTGCTGAATCTGGGCCTGAATACTGGAAGCATGAGAGGATATGGAGTCCATGCTTTCAGTGTCTGACATATGCATAGGGATGTTTCCATTAGTGTTCTTTAGCCAGACACCCTGACCTGAACCCGAATTACGAGGACTTCCATATTCCATGGCAACATAGTGCGCAGGCACACCATTTTGTGGCATGTTGGGAAGAGATTGGGAATACATGTTAGGTCTCCCCATTTCATTCTTCCCATAAGTAGCATGGGGATTGGAAATGATAGTATTATTGCACAGAGGGGTCCCCTCGCCCTGCGAGGGGGTTCGAGTGAGACTAGCCTTGCTGCCACTCTTTTTTTGAGTATTCCTACCCAGAGTATTGGACTTATAAAGTTCCTCGGGGGGAGAAATATTGTTACCATTTGTCTTTGCACCATTAATCCCTTTTTTCTTCCTCTCTAGCGTGGCACTAGTAAACAGATCCTCGGCCCTCTGCGGTGTCGTACGTAGTGATGCGGCACTTCCTGGACGTGGAATTCCAGACGGAGTGCACTCCCCTGGCTTCATGCCATTGTTTTCATTCATCACACCGTGCTTGGCCAGACGACTGCCGACAGTGGAGCTCTTGGAGCACGACGATCCTCCCGATCCGTTGCTCTTGTTGCTACCCGCTGATCCGGTGCTGGTGTTGCTGAGAGGACGTCGATATCCGAACCCGCCCTGCCCCCCGCCACTTTGTTGCTGCACCCGCCTCATACTGGCCTCCATTAAATGTGACTGCTCCGTGTTAGTCTCCGAGTCCTTCTTATTGGACAGACTGTTATTGGAAGAGTACATGCCCGATTTATTGGGATCGACGTAATCTGCACTGTGAGTCCGGTAATGGTTAATGTCTGGTTGACTGGTGTTGGACAGTTTTCTCATTTGTCCCTGCACTGGCGGGGACTGGCCCCAATGCTGCATGGGTGACGCATGGGTGTAGCCGTTAAACAAGTATGCATAATCAGCAGGGTCACTACTCAATAAACGGTTTGTCTGGGGTAGCGGGTATTTCCTCCACCCAGACATGGGACTAGCATCACTACTATAGTCAGCTCCCATAAAAGCGCTTGTTCCGAGGTTTGGGACTCGTTTGCCGGGCATGTGACCGGGGTAGCCATTCGGAATTCCCTGGGCATTTGGTGTCCGCTTGAGGCTGTTGTACGGGTTGTTCTGATCGCTTCCTCCGGTCAAGTTTCCGTCGTCTGTGCTAATTTCGTTAATTGTATCACTGATGTCACCACTGCTAATGGAACTGCTATCATCAAAACTGCAAAAAAGAGAAACAAGATCCTAAATTAATATTGCCATTTTACTCCATATTATTCATTGTAAAGAGTTCCAATGTGTGAAGTTTTCCACCTCAAACTCTTATGGTATTTTATCTAAACTAAACTAAGTGCTCCTCAATACAGAAACTAGATTTAAATCTAGGAGAAAGAATACAATTATGGTTCCTCAAAAAGTGATGGGAATAAAGAAATCTGTAAGATTTTCCTGGTTTTTTGATAAATAGCAATTTTAATGAATTTCATTTTCAATTACAAATGAATTATTAAAAATCACAGTTGGAAAAATTCAGAATTCAACTTAGTAGCCCACTGAACAAACCAATTTCTAATGGTGTTTTCTAATTAAGGTATTGTAGTTAACTAATATGAGTCATTACACAATATGCAGGGGTCTAAAAATAAATTTCTTGAATGTGCAGTTCTATTAACTGTAGAAAAAATACATTAATTGCACAATTAAAATTACTAGAGGGAAGGTGATTCAGTTTATTGGATTTGGTGACACAATATTTGTTTTAGAAAAGAAACCACTTACTGCAAACAAAATCCTTTACCTTATGTGCTCATGTTCTTAGAATAAAAAGTGTGGGGGGTTTTTCTCTGGACCCAGACAAAATGGTATTAACTAGAAGCGCCTAAATATCACACATACTTTTTTGTCTTCATTAATAGGATCAAAAACAGATAAAACCTTTATACATTATATTTATCATACTTATGCCAAGACAAGCCATTAAAAATTAATTTCCTGTATCTGTCGACATCGAGGCTATATTTTTCTGCTTTTATATTTTTATATCATTAACTCTCCTTATGCCATTAACACAATTTTGTTATGCCATTTAGTGGTAGCGAAATTCAATGCAGTTCAAACAATAATATAGGTTTTCACAGGTATTTAAATCTGAAAATAACCATATAATCACTGTTGAAAAAAATTACAACAAATATTCTTTTTTTAACATTTTACTTAAAATATTTAAGGCTATAATGCATACCCCATTGATGAAGCAGAGAAGTCAACATGGGACATTTCCTATAATGTCAATGCTACTTCAGCCAAAGTAGCCAGCCAAAAAAAAAAAAAAATCAACCTTGGGGCCCAGTTACAGATATCTGAGTACACCATATCTAATCTTCTAATTCACAAAGTAAATCCACAGCCATAATTCACCACCGAATCCCGAATTTTCACACCTGGGGTGCTGGACCATCTTAAGCCTTGACCATATTTGATACACTAGCTATTACATTGTTGACACCAGAAAATTGGGCGATTATTGAAAATTCTAAGGCTTATAATGTCAGACCTTCCAACTCAAAAGGCGATAAGATAACAACAATACTGTATCGCATAGACTGATCTTGCATTGCACTCAAGAAGGCGACCCAAAATATCTGACTACTTTGTACTGTTTATAAATACTCAGACGCAGGCAAAGAGGACTAAACCAATTCTCCAATGTACCGTGACATAAAACTTCCCAATTCTTGTCACCAGGCATTCAAATCCATTCACATCGAATTAGTTCTGTCAAAATAAAAGGATGTCTAGGAGATGGCCCAGGGAAGAGAGAGAGAGAGAGTTTTAAAGGATAATTGCTCTCATCAAATTCTCCTTTTCTCAATTGTTATTTCAAACCGATTAAATTTGAAGTTTGAATTTTTAAAAGTGCCTGCCTTTGCCCTATATTTGTAGACACTTGAGGTGTGAAATTCATTGGTTTATCTACGTCTGATCTGTATTCATTCAATACACATTCTCTCAAAAAAGCCTTTTGGTCTATTTTGCTTGTTAAAGAAGATGTATGAATAGAAAGACTCATTCACAAAACCTAGCTTCTGCATGAAAAATTCTCAACAGTAGATGAACAAGATTTATGATGGCAAATTAAGGGTGTCTGTACTACATACATCTTTTTTGAATGAAAATTTTTGAATGAAATAAAATTGCTTCTTCGAGCAAAATAAGTCAAAAACCACCCCATTAATTAACACTCATGATTTTTTATTTGAAAAATTCACACATTTTAATCTCCCCAAATTGCTTCTTGAGGCAAAAGATGTCAAACCCACTTCATAAATCAACTGATTTTTTTTTTTACGATTTTGAAAAATCCCACATTATCACCTGGTACCTGTACAAATATTGATTGGGACAGAGAAGTCTGAATGCACTGCAAAGGAGCATGCAATACTAACTACTATTGTATGTACCAGATTCATTAGTTTCTGTGTCAGCGTCTGTATAATTATAGCAGCACTGAGTCCCTTCAGAGAGAGCAGCAGATCGATACAGTAGGAGGCTGAGTCATCATTGAGCAACGTACAATGGAGAATCTTTATTATAGAATGCTGTCAATTTTTTGGTACATGCATAATACATGTAAACTTAGTGACTTGGTCTATCAATATTTAAACATAATTGTTTGAATGTGTTTGTTGTTACATTGGGGGGGGGGGGGGGGGATGAGACAGAGAGAGAGAGAGAGGGAGAGAGAAAGAGATACAGAGGGTTCCGCTTAATCTGATAGTCAATTTGTCAGAGAAAAATTATCAGATTAACCGATTATTAGATTAACCGATTTAGCGTTTTTGTGGTCTATGATTTTGGTATAGAATAAAATATAACTTGTTTTAAGACATAATTTATCAATGAAAAGATATAATCTGTTTGTCAATAGTTTGAAATGAAATAATTTACCTTGCATAAGCAATGAAATAGCATTTTAGTCTTTATTTTGTTTGTAAATGCTCAAAAGAAAATGTTTCTCTTTATTACGATGGTTTCAAAGTGGCCGCCATTTTGACAGGAAGTAATAAGGGGAAATGGCTAATATTGTCTGAGCAGTCCCTCTTTTCACCTGGACAATTTATTTTAATTCTTTTTCCGTCATATAAAATGCTCTTAAATAATTAATTATGCATGATAAAAAATTATTTGAATTTTATTTATTAAGTTTTCTACCCCGAAGTAAAATTGAAATTAATCAGAATTTCCTCGATGTCACATGTTCCAAAGCCAGTCACTTTTGATTCAGAAATTACATGTTTAAATAATTCTCAATGATGCAAGCCCAGCATGAAATTAACACATGCAATTGGCAAATAAACAAACAATAAAATGTGTGCACAGGTAAGGTCAGTCCTGTGTGCGGTCATCCGGAACAACTATCGATGTCGGTAGCTTTCATCTTACGAAGAAGGGAGTCACCCGTGTGCGTTGAAGTGTAACTAATGCCCTGTAAAGAGTTACTGTGTACACAAGAGGGGTGTCAACCAATTAAACAAAGGAATATACGGGTGTAAGAGGGTGGGAAATTATTATTACACGGTCACAATCCTATCAGATTAACCGAAAATGACATTTTTTTCTATCAGATTATCAGGAAAAAATATAAAGGGATATATAAGAAATGGTTTGGTGTTTTGATATTATATCAGATTAACCGAATTATTCGATTAACCGCTATCAGATTAAGTGGAACCCTCTGTACTTTCAAAATAATTACTGACATCAGCACATGCAGTATAGAGCAAAACTCAAAATAAAATAAACACAGAATCAGATATATCAGATTTATGGCAAATCAACACAAATTTTTATCCATGTCCTGATGCCCTACAAAGTCTTTTAAAAACCCTTGGAAAATTTTTGTTAATTAAATGAACATGGTTATAAAGATTACAGCTGTAGTAAAATGATTTCTATCCAATATCTCATAAAACAAAGTAACCAAGAAGAGAAAGCTGATATTGTGAGAGAGAGAAAAGAGTCTGCAACCAGATTTTCAAAGGATATGTGTTCAGTTGTGTAGCTCATCATTTAATTATATTCCAAATTTCCCATTTCACTCTGCAATTTAGCATGCAATTAGAGACATGCTTTTTTTTCCAACAATGCTGTTTACGTAAGAGCCATTTAGAGCATCTGCTACATTTTGTCAACTGTGATGTCATTAAAACTAAAGGCCCTGCAAGGATGTTTCTAAAAGGGGGGAAAAAGGAAGTTCACAGCATCGAATCACAAAAGAGCTCTCAAAGGAGCAGAATGCAAGATTACCACATATATACAGCAGAGCCAATAGTCTGCACATTATACAATCATGTAAGCGGTCCATCTGGTGTGGAACCGACTGATGACAAAACTCAAAACCTTCTGAAGTCTCTGCAGTATAGAATAGAGAGGGACCGGCCCGTATCCAGCACACAAACAATACATTTCTCTGCTGTAAACAGTACCATTGACAAATGCAGGAGAAGACCCCATGTCTCCAGATTCGGCAATCCAATAGCCCCCTGTCTGTCAGGAGAATTTACTGTCAATTAGATAAATTGTGGTATATATTAACTTCTAAGCGATCTCTGATAGGGGTCAGTCATCATTGTCTTATGTCATATACTTTGTTGGCTCTCATGTATGCTGCAGCCTGCATTCACATCTGCCTAGAACCAGCTTCTGACATATACAAGATCATAGCTATATGACATTTCTTACCTAAAAACTCCACAAATAACTTATGCCCAACAATGACTCAGTTTGCATATGTGTTCAATACAGCAAGTCTCAAATGGGGGAGGGGGTACTATATATAAAAGAATTATTGTATTTGTATCAAATCAATTTAATTTTGGTTGTGCTTTCTAATTATATAAGCTCAATTTTGCTGCTCAGTTTTGCCAGAACATCCAACTCCCACAGATGATAATTCAAAAGATAAATACATGGCAGGCTACAACATTTATACAAATTTAAGTATTATGCATTCAAGGACATCAGGGTACAAATCAAGTTACTGACAATCCATTTATATACTTCTGCATAAAAACTGGGGCCCCTGCCACCAACTAATTTATCTACTGCACATAAAACTGCACAACAATACGCTCTTATAATTTCCTTCCTTGGATCACATTTGTTTCTGCATTGCGGATGCACAAATTCTAAGCAATAAACCAGAATTACACGCTTCTCTCTGACAAAATCACCCAAACAGAAGGAAATGAAAACCTGATAAATTTGGCACCCAGACAGTCATAGATCAAAGAATATTGCAATGGGGCAAATTAACCATTTCTGGAACATGCAACCGTCAAGACAAAATATTTAGCAGCTTAACTTTAAGAATCAATATCTTGGCAGGAGAGGATTGCTTCTTCAATAAATTTTTTTTTCGCTCTAGATTTTTTTGGACCTGTTGGATCAATAAATATGATTTGATCAGGACGTCAACTCACTCCGAGTATTGGCAGATTTGGTATAAATCCAATCATTACAAGTTTACCAAGCAGAGAAAAAATAAAAGACGGACAAAATACTTTTGGGTAGATACTAGCAAATTGCTTGATTCTGGCAGACATGGAAGACAAAATTCCAATACCCAAGCCATATTGACAGAAACAGGATGAGTCACATGTTTTGTTACATTGCATACAGACTTGAAACAGGGAAGAAAAAAACAACATTGATTTCAACATGTGACATGATGACAAATATTTATCTCAAGTCAACCATATAATTATGAATCTCTGTGAAAAAAATTCAAAAATCGTCAGAGGAATGCAGTTAACAAGATTTCAAGAGAAAATTCAATTAACATCAAAAAGAGCATTTTTTTTACTCCCTGGACAATGTTTATAAATACTCTGGAATTATCTGAGAAAAGTAATCATTATTTGATGAACATTTAATGATTTGATCATTAGAACTATGCACTTCATCACAATTAGCTTGCAGTATTGACTTTAGGGCATTGTTGTCATCTTGAGAGAGATCTGACTCACTGTTGTACATGAAAGAATCAGATGAGAGTAGTTTTAACTTCAATTATTGTCAATAAAAATCAAGTGCATACCTCTTTTCTCAAAGACACCAGCATGGCTCGTTTGAGATTCCTTACAAGATCATATCAAATATGTGTTTAGCTCAATTGTAAGAACCCACGCTCTTAACTTGGATTCCAGTTGAAAGGCTTTTTGCAGCTCTAATTATCACCTAGCTTCAATGCCAACTCTAGCTCCACTAACGTCATAACGGATATGCAATATGACAAAGATCCTTATAATGTTGTCAACTTCTGCAACACCTTATATTGCATGACTTTATGCAAGATGACCATTCTTCTAACACACTATATAATTTCCATTTCAATAATTCTCTCTTAACCAACTAATATTAATAACCAGATAGGGCAATAGATATATACTTGTAAACACAAATTAACCATAGGTAACACTGTGGGGCTCATCTTAGAATGAACAGTTACCAAATCTGAACAACTGAGGACAAGTGAAGCTGATGCAGGACTAGATGCTTACCCTGATGAGGAGGAAGTAGTCCAGTAAATCACGTTCAACTGGGACTGAATATGCTGCTGTAGCTCAGCCTTGGTTAGGATCTGCTGATTAGATTTCACCAAAGAAGGCGGCTTATTTTGCCTCCCCAGACTAGCAGTCTTGTGGGTCAAATTCCTGTTCTCATCTTTCTCTTCTGTAGGGATGGCTGGAAGAGGCCTATTCCGA
This sequence comes from Magallana hongkongensis, assembly GCA_016163765.1. NCBI lineage: Eukaryota > Metazoa > Mollusca > Bivalvia > Ostreida > Ostreidae > Magallana > Magallana hongkongensis. Next base: position 62,416,232 of record WFKH01011925.1, read on the forward strand.
ATGCTCTGGTTCTCAATGATGGCTTGGGTTATAATCTTCCTAGGTCCTGACCCTCCAATTTGTTGTTGTCCAATTTGCTGTTGTTGTTGTTGCTGACTCGGAAGCTTTGGCTTGGTCCCTGGGTCTCCCACTGACCTGTCCTGGGTCAGTTGTCCAGCCAACCTGACCTGAAAGGTACCCTGCCCCTCCTGTGATTCCCTGGGTAGCGTGTGTGATCTGACCTGTCCTGCTCGCCCCGGACCATTCACTGCTCCGCCCTGACTACTGGGATCTGGGCTCGACGTTTGCTGATGCCCAAAAGACGTTCTAAGAAAAGCTCCGTTTGTTCTCATGGTGCCTCAGATTGTACACACACAATGGAACATGCCCAAGAGCCGATACTGCCTGTGAACCCTTCAAAATCAATTATATCACAAAACACATTGGCCAGATTTTCTCATTTCTGGGGTTCCTTGTTTCTTTCCTCTCTTTACACACGTATGCAGGTGAAATGGCTATTACCTTGCCATGCATCAAACATTCTCAAGTGTAATAACCAAAATTCCATCTGAACTCGTCCTTAGCATTTGATACCAAGAGTGTCGCAAAGCATGTGTGTCAAATATTATTTCCAAACTTTTTTTTCTCTTCCTCTTTCCCACACCACAATGAACTACCAGCATAGGATCACAGCTCACATAAGCCTAATGCTCTTCATTATCATTTCAAAGTCTCTGTAACATATCACTCATTGATTTTTTTTGCCTTTCATTCACACTCCGAATGTAAACCAAGTGTTGTTTTGAATTTCACTGTTGGAGCCTCTTCTACTCTCCGAGTAATTAATCCATTACACATGAGTTGATCCAGCATGCACTTGGAGCTTCCAGACAACTCACGTTGATTTTTAAAACCTTTTTAACTCTCGCGCCTCACAAATTCACAGCATCTTTGTTGATTCCGATATTGATTTAACAGCATCTCCATTAATATGTAATAGGTAGCCATCAAAAGCTTCTTTAACAATTCAATCTTATTTTTAAAAATTGACTTAAGTAAACTCCTTCCTTAAAAGCACTAAATTAAAAGTAATTATGTTCCTTTCCCATGGTGATGAGTAAGACAGTATCAGTGGGTTTTTCCCACAAAAAATAGCAACTGTTCAGAATTGAATTTTACATTTACAGGTAAAAATATATCCATTTACACAGGTCACTTCAAAAGACAAAGTCTTTTTGCTCTATATCCAGACTCTGTCCAAAATCCATCCAACTTGTTCTATCAATCCAATGTTGCTCTATACAGAATCAATATGACTCAAACCCATTTTACACAAGAACTGGTAGCCTTTTCCCAGTGACATCAAGGGAACAATTCACTTGGAATCAAAAGTGTTTTTTATGCCTCAAATTTTTCGCCCTTTCTTGAACAATTGCAAAAGCTGAACTTTTTTCCCCTTAGATCTCAAAATATCAATTATTAACTGCTCCAGAGATCTCTTGGCTTTAAGATGCACCTTTCCAACAATATTGATCAAATCATTATGACCAAAACGCAAATGCATTATCCATCAATTATTTCATGAGGAATATCTTTTAACCTCCAAGCTATTATAACAGGATCTTATGAAGAGATCCATTGGATCATTTTTTTTCCATGAGCACAACTTGCATCTAGCACCAACACATAAAACAGAATAAAATTCAGGATGCTCCAGAGCTACCAATGGAAATCTAGTGTTTAATGCATGGACTCAACTTTTGCAATTCAGACTTCCCAATCCAATTTACAAATGCAGTTGCATGGTAAAAGAACACTTTTTCTAACGCTGAAACGGTAATCACTTTTTTCATCAGATTTTGTTTTTGTTTTTTGGCACAACAGGCAAATTTAATAACCAATTTGTCTATACCACAGAATTTGATTGCTGTGCTTATGTCTTCTTTTGAAATACACTAAACACAAAGTGATAGGATGGAATCTTTCAGGAACTTGATAAACTGGAATAAGGGGTAAATACAGTTTATTTTACAGAGCTCATCTCATAAATCATTTTTGTCCAGAATGTATTGATCTGTGTCATAGTCAGAATCCAACCAAATTGACCCTTATTCGAAAAGCATCCAAAAAACTTTGCAAGACTTAAATGTCATTCCTCTGAATTTGCACTTTCTCTCGAGAATGTGTTATATAATGTGTCATCCCTTTTTTTATGATTTAACTGGTGATCGACGGTTCTGAGTCATACAATAAAGTCTCTTGGAGAAAATCATGGACATTTGCGGACATACGCAACTCCAAATGAAAAGCATTTTGGATCAATCTAGAAAAGACGCAAATCCCAATGGCAGACTTATTTATTGGCAGATTTGGTGGAATTGATGATACTTCTTCAAAGCAATCAATTAATTCAGCTAAAGAAAAGTTATCTTGCACAAAATAAAGATTGTGAATTGCTATTATGTTTTCTCTATATATATACCCTATAATATTTCTATTTCTGACAAGAACCATAACTCATTAATCTGACAAATATAGAAAACCATTTCCCAAGGGCCAGTATCTTAGAAGAAGTAATGTAGGCCAGGATTAGGCATTATATTTATTTGCAAAGCCATCGGAAGAGCTTAAATTTTAGTTTCTAGAAAAAATTGAATTTCTAGGCCATTGACTTTCCAAAATAATTTTGATGTTTGGTGTTATTTTTCCTGAAATAATTTTCAAAATTCTGCAAGTTTTTATTAATGTCTTGGATTGATGAAAAATCAAAGCTGTAACAGCTAGTATAAACGTTTTCATTTCCTGTCTTGGATTAATGAATACCTAAGCTATAACGGGAAAGATGATAAATGCATGCCATGAATGTGTGTCGATCAAAATCATCCAGAAGCTCCAAGTCTTATACCCCTCAACATAAATGATTCTGAACTCATCATGGTGAATACAGAGAAAATCTGGCGGAGCATCTTCATTTTTAACAAGGTGTTGACCAATATAGTGGCGTCTGTCCAATTTCTGGAAATAGCAGCAACAAGATGGAAAACACCGCTTCTCAATCCAAAAGGATCAAAGTGATTGTTCTTTCTATTTGTGTACAACCAGAGACAGCAAAGAAACTGGTACCATTTCCTCTCAAACTTTAACATAAAAAACAACAACAAAGGGAGGTGCTATGGTGTACATGGATTTCTGTAGAACTTGAAGATGATCCACCAGAATCTGGGATCTGTATCTAGTGGCCTTAATGAACCTCTTGCTTGAGATATAAAAGCTTTAACTGTAAACCCTCACCAATACATCTTTACATCTGCTCATCAAATTCCTTGCAGGCAGCAAACAGGCATTACAACACATCTTTTCTCCTCCTTCAATACTAGTTCTTCCACAATCAAGCAGCAACTTTTACTTTTTTTCTGAACAAACTAAGGGGATGTTCAACAAATCTGACTTCATAACTTTTATGTATAATTGTTACGGCATTCCAGGGACCTCACCAGATGAAATTCATGGTATCCAGCAGACACTGAGCTTTGATGGCATAATCTTCATTAAATTATCCACAGTCAAATTTCATTAATTATTAATTTACATTTGCTTACACAAAACACACACAATCTGATTTGCCAAGGAAATCAAGATGGGAACCCTTTGATCAAATACTTTCCTGCATATGGTCCGATGCTGTTGTATTTGAGATTATGACAAAGGCATGCCCCATATGAACTAATTATTTTCCACTAAATGTTCTAAATTCTTAATCTTGATATGTTTTTCAGAATTTCGCTTAGACTTCAGAGTACACAACCACCATACAAAATATAAGCTAATCACTGACTGCCATTGGCTATGGATAAAAATACATATATATCAAATCTTGCTTCAATCATCACAAATGTCCTTTACACAACTTTAGGCAAAGCTACAATATTAACAATTTTGACTTGGCAACAACTCAAAAAGACGGTGCAAGGTTTATTAAAGCAATTAACAGCTAATTTCACAGAAGTGACTCTATCAATTAACACACAAAAACACAGACCCCTAATCTTCCTCTCCAAATGATATATGTAACAGACTACCAGAGTTTGTTTTATTTTTCTTTACACAACACCATGGAAATACCACAGAGATTCAATCAAATATTAATTTCCAGTGTAAAATAACCATGAAATATTTAAAAAAAAACACCCAAGTTTTGCAGTATTATGAAAGAGTTTACATTATTTACATTATGCACACATGACAGTTTAGGGAATTCCCTCTCCAATCAGAGAGAGCAAGAGGGAATTCAATTCAAATGCTCCATGATTTATCTTTTACACATGGTATTTTAAAACATTTCTTCAGAGAGAGAGAGAGAGAGAGAGAGAGAGAAATATTTGTATTCTTTTATTTCCAACTTGAACTATGATTTTTATTAGGATACCTGAAATCCATAGGATGTTAGTTAGGAAAAAATACAAAATCATAGGCATCTTTTTATAATCTAAAGACATGCTGCAGAAAATTTCAATTAATGGCATCTTTTTTGAAAAACAAAAATTGCACTGCTGTGTGTTATACAATATTTTAATTTTCATTGCTATTATCTTAAATCAAATCATTGATTGAAAAATAACATTGAATATGATTATTCTTTTATTACATCTAGACTGTAGATAATTTTTATAGATTATTTTACTGAAAATCATTTCATCAAATATTTTAAAAATTCATTTTAAACATCAGTCAAATACTTTACACAATTATTTTCTGTGATCTTGATCTTGCACATGTTTTATTAATGAAGATTTATTCATTGAGCAGTGCAAAGTCTCTCCAACAGAGACAGTGACTAATTCCTTCTGCATGAATCATCCTCCTCCCATTGTTATTGGTTGCTAGGTGACTACCATCAGAATTGATGACACAATGATTATCTCACTAAAATTGAATACTTCAAACATAGTGAAGGCTGCAATAGTTATCTCCTCTTTATCTGCTCAGACTATTAACAGCTTTATGATCAAGAGTTATCTTTCTTGCATAATTGAGAAGCACAGGAAGAGAACTGTAACTTTGTTAATATACTTGTTCAAATCTCTAAGTTTGTGTTCTTATAGTCAAATTTATATTGTGTTTGCTCTTTACCTTAATTAACTATTATCTTATCAAACATTATCAGAAAGTCTAAAAGAGAGCCAATTGAAATTAAACATGGAGACTCTCACAAGTCCACTTCATTAGCACTTTGTACATTACTTGAAATTTGAAAGCACTACTTAAACTTTAACTTAATTTGTAGACATGCAACTCTAAGATTATAACTGTTTAAATATAACTCACCTGTCATCATCTAGAAGTCCACTGCTTTTCTGCATGCATTCCTTCACCGCCTGCATCCCCTCCCTGAATCTCTGTTGTAGGCGGCGGGCGTAGAGGGACGCCCCACCCTCACTCAGGTACCCACTGGTCATGTCCTCCATCTTGGCCTGGTTATTCTTCAGAATGTCGCCGTCAGACATGTATCCGGACATATAGTCGTAAGTGTCATAGTCGGAACTGTAATCCGTATCGAATCCACTATTTTGTCCAGGGGGCACTTTCCGAATTGGTCCGGAGTAGAATTTCCCGTGATCAATTAATGGACGATTGACTCCCAATCTGCTGGTACTCGCAAAGTAAGCTGTGGTTGGTGTCGCATATCCCGGATTGTGATAGTTTAGAACTGGGAGTTTGTTAGCTGGGGATCCATACCCCCGGAGCAATCCCGATGAACCGTAGGACATTGCTCGAGTGATTGGTGCCATTGGCTTGATATCCAACTTTTCCCCTTCATCATCAACAAAAGTAGTTGTTTTCTCAGAAAATGTTGTCTCTTTCACTGTAACACTACCGTCTTTAGAATCTTTGGTCACTTTTTCTGTCCTTACTTCAGTATCAAAAGTCGTTTCCACTTTTTCGCCATGGCGTGGTTGCACAATAGCCACATTATTAGCGGTCTTGTTCAATTGCGAATGTAACACTTTTAATCCAAGATGTGGTGAATTAGTAGCACTTTTCTCTGATCCAGAAAACTCGTCACCACTAGAGGGTTTATAAATAACACTTTCACTGGAAGAATGACTCTGCCCACTTTTCCCACTGTTACTGGACGACGAAGGGGTAGAATCACTATTGTGTCCAGAAGCCGAAGTTGAAGCACTGTTACTGTCTATGCTCTGATTACTATTGTCCCGGGGAACACTTCGTGGAGGGGGCTCAGTTTTTGGCAGGGGCGGAGGAAGAGCCCTGTTCAGCACAGATAGGTTCGTCTGTGCATTCCCATCTGACTTTGTTAAGACATTTGAGGGGGTGGCTACCGAACAGGTAGGCTTGACAACATTAATTGTCTGAGAGGAAGCAGAGATAACATGATTCGACTCTGCAGCAGCAATGTTACCACTGTTTCTCCCGTTGTGCTGTGAATTATTGTGGAGACCTGTTTCATGGTGGTTTGCATGTTGTGTGTTGTTGGAGCTAAACGGGGTTGGCAGTCTAGTATTGTTTAGTGGCAGCTGACTGGGTTTTGAACTGTGACCTTCACCTACTCGCTCTAACCTTCCATCTGTGTACTCGACTTCCGTGTATCTCGACTTCTCCTGATGTTGCATTCTGGGATCCAATGTCTTTGAATGGGAGTGATGGTCCCTTGATTTTGATTGGTCCGAGTGTTCCTTGCTCTGGTGTAAGCCATGCTGTGAATGGCTGTTGTTGTGAGATGATGAGGATGGCAGTGTTGAACACCCAGGGATTTGAGAGTGATGATTTTGCATAGATCTTGCTGATGGAATATTGCTGGAAGGGGTAGATGGTAATGGCACATTGTATTTTTGAGCACTTCCTGATGAATTTGAGTCTCTTGATCTGCTTCTCTCATCTTTGCTACTCTTCAAGTCCTCCCGACTACTCTTCATAGACTTGCTACCAGAAGAGGATGGTTTTGGAATGCTACTTGAGGGGGTTGGAATACCACTTGATGGAGCAGATGACGGTGATTTGGACTTTCCTCCTGAGGAAGACGATGTCTTTGGAATTAAACTTCCAATCTTGGAACTCTTTTGACCGGCTTTGTCATGTTTGTCACTTTTAGAACTGCTTTTTTTGTTACTCGTGGGTAATGTCGATGAATGTGACGATGGTGTGGGAGAAGGCGACCCCCTATGTTTGGCTGACACGTCTTCAGCAGTAAGAATGCTCCCGCCCTTGTCCCTCCCCCCGAATCCCCCTTTACTGAGGGACTTGGTTTTGGGAGGGAGCTTAGGGCTCCCAGAGTCATTTGAGGGTGTGCTGCTACCACATGTTCCTGGGTCGGTGGAACTCGAGCTGCGTGCACTCGCGGACGACTGCCGGTCGCTCGCCCGCGAGTCCCGGTCACTGCTCGAACATGTACTTCCTGTGCTAGTTGTGCTCTGTTTAGAGGCACTCTTGGGGAGACTGCTCTTAGTCTTCGACTTGTCCTTGGAATTGAAGAATTTGAATTTGTCTAACATAGAGTTTTTGTTGGTGGTTGCCGCCCCTTTCTGGGAGGTGCTTTTGCCCGAGGCGGATGAACTTGTGGAGGTGGTGCTCCCAGTGCTGACCACTCTCCCCCCACCACCTGACTTGTCACCAGAGCGGGGGTGTGCCAAACTTCGACCCCCGGGGATCGGTATTCCTGAGGTAGCTGAGGATCCTGGGGAGGTTGCCCGTTGTGAGGCCGAGGGGGCGGGGTTGTTATTGACGTTGTTTTTGGCACTTATAAAAGATGAACCTGTGAAAAGTAAAAGTACTTCCTTGTTAGAATCATAAAATTTGTACCAAAAAATATCTTGTGTTAAAATCTTAATTATGTTTAGAAAATTTACATTTCTGGAGAAAAAAAATACTTTAAAAAAATATCTTACTATTTCATATCAATGCTGCAGTATATTCAATGATTAGTAAACAAAAAATTCTAATTAAAGAATACAGAAGCTGAACAACATAACCACTAGCAGCTCTAAAAAAAAAATATTGATTGGTAGAGTTATTCCCCTTTGCACAACAAAATCTCCACCTGAATGATCTGACTGATCATCATCATCAGAACTGAAGAATATGTCATCTTCCAGGTCCTCAATATCCTCTAATGCCTCTAAGTCATCCATCACATCAATATTTTTTTTTTTTTTAATTCTCCTCAAAAGCAAACTAAAACACACACAATAATTAATCCCTCAAGGAAACAACACTGCAAGGTCTCTAACATATAAAGTTGTGTGGCTAATTAACCACTGTATGTCAGTCCGTCTCTGCAGTCATGCTTTTCTTACTTTGAAGGTCAGAAAATCATATTGCCAAGTACTCTAGTGCCTTAATTATTTTTAAACAGCACTTGGTATGTATATATATATATAAATGTTGTTGAACTCTCTTTCCTCATTTGTCATGCGCCATATCGCTGCGGTTTTGAATATTAAGCTTTTGATATTTATAGTTTATGCATATAATTAATGAAAAGTTTTTGTAGTGGTATTAATTAACAGCAGGAATTGACAGAATGTATACAGTTGACAAAGTGGATCTACACATAGATAGATACTGGAATAATATAATATTAGTGATGCCTCTGGATGCAAAAAATATTGAGTATAAATTTTTCCCTGTTTAAAAAAATCACATATCAATTGCAAGTTCCTTATACCTGGTAAGTGCTTTTATCACAAAGATAAACTCCATATCCACAAGCATTTAACAAAAAACCACAAGACATATTTAACCTTTAAAAACTTGGAATAATCTGTAATACCATAAATAGCACTTACTAGCCAAAAAACAAAATAACACACAAGGTATTTCTTCACTAAAAAGGTTATAATCATATTGCAATATTACCTGGCTGGGGCAAGCGTGAAGGCATCCTTAAATTATAGCCATAAAAAAAGAGCTCACAAAGATGCAATTCGCAAGATATTGCAAACAAAAATTTTAAAGTTCAGGCCATTCAGACACTTCAATTACAGCCTTTGGTCTTCCAAGTCTTGGCAATAGCAGCCACCCCCATATACATATGTAAACTACCCCCATCCAAAGAGACAGATCTTATACACAGAACCCTCTGACACATCATTTAACAATGGGCACATTTAAGCATATTTCACAGTAACTCGATAATACCTTTGGACACTTGATATTCTATTAAGGGGTCTTGCTTTTTAACATAGCAGTGCAAAAGGTTGATTTTTTTCTTTCTTTCTTTCTTTCTTAGAGCCATTTTTTGTATAAATCTGCATAATAAAAAAAAAGTTGTGTGGTTGACAATGTGCTATTTCTCTGGAGCCTGATAAAAGTGGGAGGTCTGATTTTTTTTTTATTTAACCACTTCCCATAGATTATCTATATACTCTTCCCCTTAAATGTCTAGACTTCATAATTTCTGGTCAATTGAAAGAACAGCAGGGTACAAAGGCCCTGTTCCTTTTTTCCAGAAACCTTTCAAATGACACTATTTTTATCATTCACAGATTGTCTTCCTTTTCTCAGTTCAAGCTTCGATTAAATCAACATAAAAAAACAAAACCTCGGAAACATTGACTCAACACAGTAACTCCTGCAAAACCACAACAAAGGGAGACTCTTTACAAAACATAGATAATGATAAAAACACCAAATTTGCACCTTCACGGAGTTCATAAAGCTTAACTGCCTCGGGTCAATAGCTACGCATATATTCACTCGTAAAATTGTCAATACGTTACGTACCGTACTAATTGGTCCTTTGCTCTAGAGAGCTAAGATTTCCTATTTATACCAAAAAACCTCTTTATATAAATGTTAATATTTATCATTACTGGGAATTATATACTTATACTTTCCTGCACTCTAAAAAATATTGACACGCTTCCAAATTTCTTTTCAAATACGTACATCCGATCGGTTTTTCCCACACAATTTATTGAAATACATATGAAGAACAGAACTTACAATGTACTCGCTGTTCTTACTTACAGATGTTAAATGCAAGTATAATTTTCCAACACAAAGATGTCAAAAATAATTGTTTGAGAGCCTCTTTTGATCATTCTTTCAGGAAAAAGGTTTCATCAATCGTATAGGTATGGGAAATTTCTTCAACTTAAGAGCAGCTGCCTTTTAAAAAACACTGGACTCCCATTTTCACAATTAGCAACCTAGGCTACATAATAAGGTTACAGGTGTTCATCAATCAGTCCTATATATGAATCTGAAGCCCAGGCCTGATGTGTACTACTATGTGTGGTAATACCCTCATAATTAGGCAAGAAGTGATGTTCTGGGCTGGTGTCAAAATGTTATACCGTGATGAGATCCCTTATATCTTATAGTAAGTATATACATACATAGATAGTAGCTTGTTGTTACATAAAACATCCCACCTTTGGACAGGTAGCAGGGATTAGCCTGAAATTGTTACCCACAACGGGACACCTAGTTATACAAATTCTAGCAAAGTTTGAGTTCATAAGTTTAACTGTTAGAACACTCTTTGTGGTATAAGTCCAAATTTTGAAAAATCTATAACAATATTATTGCATGCTTATAATACTGGTAAGTGAGCCTTCATTTGGGTCAATCTTTTAAAAGACCTTAATTTTTTAACCTTATCTGCTTTCTTGCATATTCTTCACTCTTGTTAATTTAAGAATTAATAAATTGTATTGCTCTAAGCATTCACAAGTAAGAATCCAAAAATACAACTCACGCAATATATGTTTTCATTAGGAATCCAATGTTAATGGCACATTCCTTTGACCTGTTAGTTTTCACTTTGAGGTCAGATGCACCAAGAAAAACACAATAAATGGAGATAGCAGGAGAGAGCCTAATGCATCATCTAACATCTACAGGTCATTCTGCTGAAGTGTAAAATTGAGAAATGCTCTGACACATGGAGACATTAAATGGCTATGAGGATTATATACGGAGCCAGCCAGGGGGAAATGAGTACACAACACTCTGCATTTCACAGAAAAATAAAAATATTAAATGGGGTTTACTCTTCGAGGAATGGTTTTACAAAATGTTTCATCAGAGAGGCAGCATCTCCTATCTTAATTGATTTCGATTGAAAAGGAAAAAGGAAATAATTTTCATTTTGACACAAGGAGAGGAATATCACGATAAGCAATTAAAATAGACAAATTCATTTGATGTTCAGAAAAATCTCTAATTGTTACATAAAAGCAAGTGACTGTGGCATATATTTCCGTAAATATTTTGGAAACGTTTGCACCCATTGCTTTAATTTGGACAGATGGCTGGTTTTTACATTTTAGTGCAGGATGACATATCATAAACACCCCCTTTCCTTTTTTTCCTGGTGTCTCCTTAGTCATTCTGAGAGTGCATCTGTACTCATTTTGCTGAACCAGAAAGATACATTATTTCAGTTTTCAAATTTCAGTGCCTCCAAGATTCCAAGATTCCAGAAAATCAGTCATCCTTAAAAAATATTGGACCATAATTTGATGTGCACTAGCTTAGTCAGCCAATTAATTTATCTCATTTGGTCTTGCCCTTTTATATCAAACTTTCAGAACCTAGATATGTCTGCAAGATGTTTATATATACTTTCTATCTGCATCAAACATATTTATGTTGAATTAACTACATTAATTAATGATGACTTAAACTTATCTCATATTATGCAAACTACATATTTTTAGGGTTTGACATTTTTGTTTTGAAGATCTAATCATATCAAAGCTACAATCGTAATGGTCTTAATTTTCATAATTTCATCAAAGATGAAAATAGCAGCCTATAGTATTATATGACATACTGTCAAATACTGGGCGCTAAAGGATGTCATTACACCTATTAACAAACTGAGCTTCATTAATCATTTCTGACTGATATTCCTTTCACAGATCTTCATAAATATCATTAATACCCAATAATATATATCGCAGCTGATAAATAAGATCAAAATTTGACACAGGATTTATGCAGGTAATGCAAACACAATCTGGGGATTACACTGTCAGAAAGAAAACCTTTTTTCGGAGGAAACCCAACAATTTTCCTGTCAAGCCACAAAGTCTGACAAAACCTCCGTAACCTTAGAATCCTGAGACACCTCTTCTCACTCTGGGAACCTACTTGTTGGGGGGGGGGGGGGGGGGCACCCCCACCCCCTCCCAAATTTTTTTTTGAAAGACAGCATAAATCTATAGTATTCACCCTGATCATTATCATGACATATATTTCAATATCATGGCATATTACAAAATAATACAAGCATTAATCATTTATTCATTTAGTTTACTTGCAAAAGAACAACTCTGAATATTTGAAAGAACTTACCAAAATATGGAGAATACACATACTGAACTTCAGAATTTATCCAAGACATGGTACAAATAACGTTTGCTTTGATACTATTTAGATTTTCTGTATATTCAAAACAAAAGTATACACTGGTAGTACAGTTATCTCGATCAGTGGAAGTATATATGCTGAAATTATTTTTCTTTTTAATTCCGAAGTACAGCTGATTAGATAGTATTTCCCCCTTTTGGAGTTGCTTGATCTCTTTTCTATGCTTGTTGTGAGAAAGGCATATGACCCGTTTCATTCACAAAAAGCAGAGGGTTAATACGCATAGTAAATTTTCCTTGGAATTTCACAAACTTAAGGCACAAGGCAAATCACATTTAAACACAAACTTCTTAATTCAATAAATTTTCACTTTTCCCATTGTTTTAGTTTAAATGGTTTTGAAGGATGTTCCACTATTCCAGTTTAAGTCTTTTAATAAACTGTCGTCGAGTTGTCTAAACATTTTTCTGTGTAAGGGTCAAAGCAAGGAAGCAAGAATTTTAAAACACTTTGGTCCCAAATTCTATTCAATAATACTCAGATGAATTCAAGCTTTGATCGACATATTTTGTAATGATTAAGGATATGATATAACTCTTGAAATGACCACCTGGCAGTATATATACATAAAATCTCTAACAACATCAAATCCTATTGGGGACTAAAAAACTTTGACCAACTTTAATTAAAATGCGAAAAGAAAACTGAAACTGTAGCTACTAGAAAATAAAACCTAAGCATTTCATTATACCTTCTCAAACAAGCTACTCATTTAGGTGTTCAAATAGTTAAAGATTGAGCGTCGAGATAAAAAAACAGTTTTCTTACCACTCTTCAACTTGGGAATGCAACTAAAATCCTTGCAATTTGTCACCAAATCAAATACATTTAGGCATGCATTGCTGCGTTAGGAAACAAAAGGCTTTGCCTATCAATCCCTTGTACATACACAAAGCTTTGTTGTAAGACAGTAATCAAATCTAAAGATGTAAGATTAGATGGCTATCAACAGATTTTGGGAGATCTTTTAAAAACCGGCATAATGATTTCTGCAAACAAACGAGCTATGTAAGCTACGCAGTATCTGACTCAATTGTTTGTTCCTTCTAAAGATGTGAATTGTTTTTGTCAACATCCTGCATGGATGTGGCATCTTTATGAGGAAATTCACCACTGTATTTATTACCAGTATCTTATTTACCTTGATTAAAAGCAAAGAAGATCCGAAGTCTGAATTACAAACATGGAGAAGTTACCTCCCTTCACATAACTGTAGCCATGTAAAAAAAAAAGTCCTTTAAAGCTGTTAAGTTCTCATTAAAAATTCAACAAATTTTATTACATCTTCGTGCCTCAATAACATTTAAAGTGCACACAATGCAAATTTGTCAACAGTGTGATTTTCCAAGCACTTGAAAGATAAATTAATCCTTTTACTACTAAGAATATAATAACCTTCTATTACCTGACAGTGCAAACATTTGAAATGCCATTCCTGTAACTTTCTCCAAGTTTACTCTGTCACAGGAAAAAAACAATCAACATTCCATTTCACAAAAATATTCTCCATAACTGGGTTGAATTGATCCTACTTCAAACACTGGGTGACAATTTTTCCCTCAAGAGAAAGGATCGAGAGTCATCAAAGCAAAAATGGGTAGGGTAATTCACACAGAAATCCTTCACCCTTCACCCTCCTTAATCCATCCATCAAATATTGCACCTCAAAATTCACTCTTTGCAATAAGTCTTGACTGAATGTCTAAGTTTCGTAATTATCTCGTCTCGATTGAAGCACGTATCAAGCTTTGACGATATAAGGTTAGTTGTAGATTATCTAGTCCAAAAACATATAAAATCCCATCAAACATTTTTCAAGACATGCTCTTTTCTTGACCTCCTTTCAAATGGAATTAAAAATCAGCTTTAGCATATATCCACCCATGGTCAGTTTGATAAAATAAGGGTATATACATAAATGGTCTAAACATTTCCAAAGAAGAAACCCCATGATAAAAAGAAAAAAGCAAATTAACTCTGGCTTCTAGCAGATAAGGGATGTCTTTTGGTCCTTTGATGTTTGATAACAGGTAGAAAATAAGCCTGGCTACCTGCTCAGGTGCAAAGTTGTTAATATCTACATAGGTAAACAAGCAGGTGCAATTAAGCCAGCAAAAGAAAGATTACAATCTTCTGTTGCCAAAGCTATTAAAACTTTCATCCGTGGATCATTATCAGGTGTAATGAAAACCTCACAGCTGTTTTTGACCTTTGGCTTTTGACATGAATATAGAGCCAGGTGGTGCTATAAAGTTACCCTGACCCTTTTTGCAATGTACCCCTCAAGGCCAAGTCTCCGTATTGATTTCCAAAACCTGCACTGCAGGCAAATTTTCAAAGTCTCTATCATTTCATTTTTTTTTTACCTAATAAAAGATTATTTATTGTACCTCAATCTAAATTTGCTACAAAACTATTTGCCCTAAAAATTCAAAAGACTATTACACCTAAAACCTAATATTTCTAACTCTTTGAAGCCCCATGACTTTTTGTGGGTGGATATTCAAGTCCATGCGATAGCATGTGTAGTTATTATAATTTTATGCCAGCCTTGCTGATATGAAATAATGCAGTGAGTCTGTAAACAACACCACAGAGTCATTACTCACCAAACATCACTTTAACACACTCAATCCCTCATCATAAAGTCCTGCATGTAAACTCACTTAACACGCAACACACACACTACATAGCCAAACAGTTTATTTGACTTAATGTAATGATCATGTAATCTTAATGGCAAATTAAATAAACTTTGTCAGGATTCCCATACCTATTACCTGGGGTGGATTAACTGATAAAGTGGATAAAGATAATCAACACGGCCAGGGGGCGACACTAAAAAGGGAAAAGATTATAACACCTTTAGATGACCCGTGACAAACCCGTGCCTACATTTATATATATCAAATCTATGGCTAATTTTAGTAGGATGTATTTTAATATATATAAGATACTAGTATATATTTCCTGCAGCTGTGAGGAAATCTGTTAAGAATGTTTCTAAATAAGTAAATATTCATAGTTGAGGAAATCTGTTAAGAATGTTTCTGAATAAGTAAATATTCATAGTTTTTCCTGCATGCAATCAGCTGTTAATACATATGGACCTTTAGGACTTGATTTCAATGTTCACTACTCCACCCTTTTTAATGATACATTAACCACTTAGTAGACTTTATCCAGGCACAATAATATGATCAAATCTCTCCACTTCTATGTTTAAAACTCCTATCAGTTAGCTTAAGGTAACAAATTATAGTTATAGCTAGTGCAAACTACAATCTATATAGTTTATGCTGTTTTTTAATGCGGCACAACTCTCCTTTTATTATTTAGTAGTTGCATGGGGCTAAATGGACCATGGATAATAAGCCCGAAAAGTTAACTTGTAGAGCCCCTTTACTAAAAAATAAAAAAGGCTCAGACTCATGGTCCTATTACACTCTAGCTCCCACACTGTAACTGTATGAAGGGGGAGGGGGATGCTGTCAGGATGGATTAACTGAAGGAGGAAAGATGTCTTTAAAAAAATAAGTTATCTAATTTCTAAGCTGGTGACAAACTGACTTTGACAAATGTTTTCAATGATCACCCTAATTGCCAGAACATTTCAATCTGTGGGGCTCTACACTAGCAGCTCTTTCTTGGTTCATATGGAGCCTCTAATCACCCCATACTGCTAGAGGATCTTAGCTGTCTGTATTTAGAAGAATTAGCAGGAAAATGCTAGCATAAACATCTGTGTATCTGTCTTTAATGCCTTCCTTTCACTGGCCCAGCAGGATAAGGACCATGATACCCAATCTAGACTTACAAAAAAAGATTGCCCCTTCTTTGTAGTAATTCTAGGTTGATCTAACCCAAGAAGCTTAACCTAAATTGATCAATCTAAACTTACCAATGTATTTTAGCATTATTTTCCTTCGAATTTAAATCATAAATAAACATTTTTCCATTGGCTTTCCATAATCAAACATAAGAACAGTCTCCAATTCACAGTCAAATGACAAATGCTATGAAGAATGAAGCTGTAGCAAATCATTTCTCAAGTTGACCTTTTTGGCATGGAATATGACTACATGTATATATATACACACTGTATATAATATATAAACAAAACATTTCCCAGGCATCTATAGCATCTAGTTATTTCCAGCAACACTCAATGTTTAATCCTGGGGAAGAATATACTCTATGCAAATTAGGGTCATAATAATATCAAGGGGGCTCAAGTATCAATTTAAAATATTTAGTGTAGTTTGACTACAAACATTTAACAAACAAAAAATGACAGTTAATATCCCAGATCATTTCTTTGATAACAAGGTTCGCAGAGGTTCAAAGTGTGTACATTGAACTAACCAATTACAGGGTCTGTATCTGATTAAAAGGGAAAAATGTTAACTCTCTAAATTTAGTAAAAATTTACTCATAACCCCCCCCCCCCCCCCACAAAAAAAAAGAATAAAAAAAAAAGGTCTGTACCAACTGACTTCTTACCTTCCAAATAAATGACCACCAATAAAGCTCAGTTTCGTAAAACTGAAATGTCTTTTAAAGAATTTTAATAGGATTCCTATTTCACTCACACTCATAAAGACACGTACACCTGATAAGTTCACTGAATTAAGGCACACACTAGCTGAACTTCTATCCTTGGTGGTTTATTTGAGGGAGACATTTAACATAAAAATGACCAAACCTTCATTATGTTTATACTATCAACACAGCCACAAGTCTATTATAAGGCTGCCCACCCTCCCTGCAATGCCACGGCCTACCCCAAACGATCATCAACGCTGCGTAAACAAATACATTACAGATTATTTGTCCACCGGTGACCATTAGAGTCCCATACAGCTCTTTACAACAAAGGCGCAGGGTACTTGATATTTCATAGGACCGTGCATTATAAAGCCATTAAACTGCTGATAGATTTATCTACATTGGTATCGACATTAATTCTCTAACATGAACGATTCTGTCTTCTAAGATATAAAGTCTTGGTCACAATTGCACTTAGAGATGTTGCCAACAATGAGATGTTCAAACTCTGGTGTCCCTTTATATTGATAAAATGTTTGACTTTCTAATCCCATTATTCAATGCCTTGCAATCTGTATAAACAGTTGACAAAATAATGAAAACTGTTATCTTTATATTTTTATCTCTTGAATAGTATTTAGAGAGTAATTAATGATAACAAAACTAAGAAACTTCTCTCTCTCTCTCTCTCTCTCTCTCCTCTGTATGAGTAAAATGATAAATGAATACTTGCCCTTGTTTTGTCAAAAACAAAAGTTTACAGACATAAAATCCACAGAAATCAAATTTCACAATAATCCTGATACATAAATTCACGGAAAGCTCAAACTACTCCCATAAATCACTGTTCCGATTCTGTTGTTTGAAATCAATCACAGAGGAATCAACACCATTAAATATATTGATCTCAAGTAATTTTTTAAGCAGGCAGTCCCATTTTTCCAAAAGTTTATCACACAATTCATCTATTCCTTTGTACGGCTAGAGAGCATGTGATCAAATATCGGTTTTGGACTGGGATCAATCAAGTGCACCCCAAATCTTTCACCTCCTCAGAGAGAGAGAGCGCCTGTTCAGTAAATCGAACAAACCCATCACCTCTTCATAGCAGGTACATCTTTATATACATACAATAGGAATTCCGACAAGAAGGGGGAGAAAGAAAAAAAATCTATTCAAAGGCATAAAATGCAAAAATCTCCTTTTGTGTCTATAATGGAGGGAAAAAATCTACTGATATTGTATTCCTTGTGAACAAAAGGAAAGTTTGACTTTTTTTGTCCATTTAAGCATTATATAAATGATGGCAGTATGTAATTATCTCCTGGTGTTGAATGTTTTTGATGTACGAGGTATATAGCAAAGTCTCCGATCACCAGGAGAGAAGAGTCCATTAAATATACGTGTTGACACCCCTGTTGGGTGACAAGAAATTCCTCAATGTTTTGTGACAAGAAATTCCTTAATTCAAGTCAACAAAGCAGTTTTAACAACACCCCCCCCCCCCTCCACCTTCAACCCTTTGCCAAAATCTCTTTGTCTATCTAAACATACACTGCCAAATTTATTGATGACAATTTAATAATGATTACGATTCTTCTAGAATCGGTAACGGTAAATTACAATTAAAGATCACCTTCAATCTCATTAAACGGTCTTCAGCATATGATTTTTATTCTGGTTAATTGGAAATGAGTTGCTCTAGCTGCTTCACACTTCAATGAAAGCACGATTACATCATTCACTTTTTTTTGGTATCTCCATTTGTTAATGTTCTTTGAGACACATTTAATGTCAGAGGGCATTATTCTGTGCAATGATAAGCTTTCACAACATCATAAAACCGTACTGTTTGATTTCTGAGTAATATCCTTTTATCAAGGGGACAGAACTCTTGTCATGCAACAAAAACAAATTAAATCTAAGTGCATCAAAGTAAACAAGTAAAGTTCCTCTTCGATCATTGTTTCGTTTTTTCTTAATAGGAATGGTCTGTTTACCTCTTCTGCAAACCGATTGCTTAAAGTTTGCTTTCATTTTCAAATACAGCTGAACAATATTGAGTCGTTTGCATCAGAGAAAAGGTCTTAATGAATTTCATGCTCGTGCATAAACATGTTGTGCCTCCATTGAA
This sequence comes from Magallana hongkongensis, assembly GCA_016163765.1. Taxonomy (NCBI): domain Eukaryota; kingdom Metazoa; phylum Mollusca; class Bivalvia; order Ostreida; family Ostreidae; genus Magallana; species Magallana hongkongensis. The sequence goes on from WFKH01011925.1 coordinate 62,435,292, forward strand.
GAGAACTAAAGCGTTTTCTGACTTAACTTTTTACTTTAAACCAACTGGTCAAATGGGAAAAAAAATGGTAAATTTTCATTCAAATCAGAATGTTATTCAGTCAAATACAAGACCATGTACATTTACAGATACCGATCATTTCTCCCATATAGATAAATCAATTAAAGCTGACTTATCATTTTTATTGAAAAGGGGGGGGGGGGCTGAGTTTTAAATTGAAAGAAACAAAACTAGGACTCTCATCAAAATATGGCCTCTTCATAAAGCATACATGTATATATGTGTCTAATTCTCAAACAAAGGAGAAATAACTCTTGCACAGACATTGTTTAACTAGCCCTTTTAATCTGTTTTGCAGGGACTACCCAAATGCTTCTAGAACACATCTGTACTTCTTAACACTTCATGATTAATTTTCAAAATAAATATTTAAAAAGTAGAATCCTTGCAATGTTCCTGCTTTTAATCATTTTGGGGATATTGTCACATATCAACACCATAACAGGATGTTAGTCTAGACTTCAAAACAAACAAAACAAAAAAAGCAAAGTTTCATCAGTTAACCTATTTTATGATATTTGTGCAGTTCCTGATAACAATTCAATTTTCAATAGCAATATAAAAAAATAAACAACTTGTGATTTGATCGGTTGATTAGCTCAAATTTGAAACAATACTAGATTTTTTTTTATTACGATGATATTAAGTGATAAAAAAAATTACCATTACCGATATGTATATATCTGAACAACTCTTAATAACATCTCAAAAACTTGAAATCAAATAGAACTTTGTGCAAGTTTATATTGCTAAACTTTCTTATATTTAATCCACCATCTAACTTACGTATAGAATAGAACCATTTTAACAAGGCCTTGGACTTTCGGTAGGACGTTACTATCTATTTCTTGCGTCAAAACAAGTTTAAAATGTCACTGGTTTCAAGCGAAATATACACCGATTGCGTAGTCTTAGCTCAAAAGCCAGACAAATCGTGTTGATTTCAAAGAGCCATGGCTGAGTAGCTAGCTAGCAATGAAATAGACAGGCCTACGTCACATTGCTGTTTGACACTACTACACAAAGTCCAAGCTCTTGTTAAAATGGTTCTATATGAACAACATTCCAAAAACTTGAAATCAAATAGAAATTTGTGCAAATTCATTTTGCTATACTTTCAAACCCTTAGTTACAACATTCCTTGAATGTCACTTGAACATGACTTGAATTTACCTGAGGTGACGTTGTTGTTCTGTTGGTTGAGTTGAGCTTTGTTTCTATCACTGGAAGTGGGAGTTGAGCGACTGCTACGTGAGTTGTTGAGATTGGAATTACTGTGAGATCCACTGTCTTTGCAGGAAGGGTTGGTTATCGTTGGACATTTGCTTCCCTTGTTGAACGGGGATGGTAACCTACAAAAGGATTCCGACTATAAATGACTGCTCAAAAGCAATGTTGGAAATCAGTCTCCACAATCTACTACCAAAAATAGATCAAGCTGGCCTTGAACATGTTGAATTTCCCAAACAATTAGAAAGAAGAAAAAATTAAATGAAGCATTTTTTAAACACATAGCTTTTTGAATGTAAACTATAGAAAAATACATTGTCACAGCATTCTGCACATAAAGACTATAAATGCTCTTAATTCTGAATTTCTCATTTTCATCGGCATTATAGAAATATGACCTTGTAGTACATTGTAATTACATTCAAAAAGAATTACGGCAATAAAAGTCAAATAAAACTGTTATCATTAAAGCCAGTTTCTGTACTGTAATTAAATGTCTCATTATTATTTAGTTGTGAAATGAAACGCACTAACATAATTCAAGGACAAAATCATAAATTTTAAGCTTAGCAAAAAACTTGATTGTAAATAAAATCTATTTAGGAAATTGGCTGAATAAAAATGCCGTAATTTTTAAATACAATATTATTATATATACGGAAGATAACACACAATAACCAGTTATTTCAAGGTCAGTTAACGGTTATATACCAACTCGTGTCAACAAAATCAGACCTTGATCCTGGAAATGGTTTAGGCAAAGGTCACTAGCAGACACAACACAGGAAGATAGGGGAGCCAAACACGGAAGACCTAGACAGAAACTCCTTGATTGACAGTCTGCACATATCCAGGAAATTTCACTATTCAGGAAGTTCACTGAACACAATTCACGACTTGTCATGTCCTTAGCATCTCCATGTAAAATTTGTGCAGGAATGGAAAAAGAAGTGCATTTGCCCAAGTGTCCTCGCTCAAAATATTTTTTTTTCTTCTGGGTTCAACATGTTCAAAGCAAGCACTCTCTCGGCTCTCTACTCCTCGAGATAGCTTATATTACGAATGCAATTACACACACTATCTCTTTTCTTTGCTTTTTTGTAAACAAAAGGGTCTCTTTAGGAAACATTGCTTCTCACTCCACCTGCTTATGTTGTTTCCTGATCTAGTTACACAATAAACAATTTTACCCTAGCTGTCTTCTGAAACCACTTACTGCTTCAGGCAAGGAAATCATTCTTATGAAACAAGAGTTTCTAACACTTGTAAGAGTTTTCGATCAAACAAAAATCAAAAAGTCCCACAACTTGTTCTGAAATCTATTAAAACAGGCGGTTATGAGCGATACGAACCAAGAAAAATTAAAAAGCGTGATTTATCCATTTTCTTACCTCAACAGTCCTGCTTCAAATGAGCCACAGAAGTGAACAAGCTGACACAGACGTCAGTTGGAAGGGAAAGTTTGTTCAAAACAGACACAACAACCAAAAGGTGTTTGGCCCCAATCTTTCATAAGATCATTTCCTTGTATCTTGGAATCAGATATGCCTGCTAGTAAGGTCAGTGATATTTCTCTGATGCTGGTCAAATCAGCTGAATCACACACACTTTCTCATATTAGCTATAGCTCATATACTGAGTCACTAAGTGTTATAACATTCAATGGCAAAACGATGATCTTTAGCACTGTCTTGTTTTAAGAGCACATTAAAATTCATACAGTACAGGCAGCACACTTTTTTCCAAGACAAAGAAATTACTGGATGGAATTCAATGATCATTGGGTCAGAAACCGTCTGCCATAAAACTCAGTGGAATAACACTCTCTGGGGTGAAAAAACAGAGAAAAAGGAGGGACATGATCAAGAGGCTGCAAGTGAATTAATTTTTGGTCATTAAAGAGCACCAACAATGACAGAGGGGAATTCCTTCTCTATGGAGACAGAGAGGTTTGATTGACACGGCCATTAGTAGCACAATTTGCAGCAGGACATAGGTTAAGGAATTAATCAGGAAACCAATTAAATATGAATTCATGAATCAGAGTCACACAGCAGGGTGGAGGATTTATGGGGACCTCCTCTGCTATTGTCCAGGGGACTTATAGTGATCAAGGGTCAGGCAAGATGACCTTTACACAGGTGACCAATTATTTCCATAATTTGACCACAGCTTAAATCTGGTTGAAGTCCATTTTTGTATGTTAAAAAACATAAGCTGGACAATAAACTGTTGTTATGATGAAGTTTCACAGAGCTAATAATATATATCTATATAATTATGACATATTAAAATGTTTTACCATTTTGACATTTTTTTCCTGCTTGGCCTTAAAGGGACCTGGACACGATTTCAGATCAAAATTTTATTTTTGATTTCTATGTATAAAATAGTTTACTTTTGTATTTTGATTGATTCACCAAAATTTGGATGTTAGAAGTCATGTTACAAGCGAGATACAGAGGAAAGAAGTTGTTGTTATGTAAACAAAGCTCGAGTCTTATATTTTTTTACAAATAGTGTAAAGTAAAAGAAATTGCCATTTCTTTATCAAAATAACTTGTGGAAACAAGATAGACTGATTCACTGGGTTCATAAATAATTTCATTACAACAAACAGCAACATTAGATTGAAACTTATACCAGTACAACCAATATATGTAAACATTAACAGGACTCGAGCTTTGTTTACAAAACAAAGAATTCGAACCTCTGTAACTCGCTTGTAACTTGATATCTGACTTTCAGATTTTGTTAAAGCATTATAAACAACTATATTAACAATTCTAGACATAAATATTGAAAAAATAAATTTTGAAAATTTTGAGCTTAAATCGTGTCCAAGTCCCTTTAAATCAAGTTAAGTCATAGCTTGCTTCATGTCAACTTCAATGCAATTATATTCACAAGTAATTATTTCAAATTGATAAATAAATTATTTAGAGAAAAACTATAAAACATGTAAAAATGAAATAAAGTATTGAAAATATTGCTACACAATAGCATTGCACTGCTATTGTAGGCAATGTTGCTACAAAGACAAAACAGAGCATTTTTAAAATTTCAACCAACCTGGAAAGAGATTCGCCTCCATTGAGCTGGGGTGTGTTTCTGCCCTGCTGTGAGAGTTGGTGGTTGTCAGGAGTGCTCTCCCCTGGCTGGGCCTTAGCTTGCGCGTGTTCCTGGCCTTGTCGAAGTTTTGCCTTCTGCTGCTGCTGGTAGCGAGACAAACTATAGAACAGTCCTAATATGGATTTTAAATTCCCGTCCTTAATATCTGCAAATGTGAGAAGATTCCATGAGAGTTTTTGCTATTTTCGTTTATTTTTTCCACAATTAAAACTTTATTTTAAGTGTATAGCTAGGCACCACTTCACAATTTTCTTTCGAATACTAGCTCCAATTATACCTAGTATATTCTGGTTGGAGAATCCAAGAGGGATAGGTTTTTAACTGCAAGTGTTATTTGGAACTTGCATTTTCTCTTACTAGATGCTTATGCGTCGAGCATGGAAAACTTATTTCCCCTTTCAATGTTAAACAGGAAACCCTTGAAATGTTTACAAACTGAACAACAAAACGCAACACTTTCCCAGAGAGAGTCAAGTGCATATTACTCAAGGAGGAAAACCAGTTGCCTAACAAAAACCAAAATTTGAACGTGAGAATGATATTTTTCACGAAAGATCAATTAATTTTATTTACTACAACGGAATGCATGTTCAGGTTGCATGCAACAATAAACACTGAAAGAATTATTAAACAAAAAATTCTCATAATATTTTGTGGTTAAATGAGAATTAAAAAAAATATACCAATTGACACTTTATTATAAACCACAAGAAAAGGCCATGGTCCCTAATGTTTGTCAAAGTTTAAAACCTGATTTTATATAATTTAATAGGTTTGAATCATTCAAATAATTTACTACAAAATAAGCTTTGAAATTAAAATTATTTTTACATATACTGTGTTCAAAGAACCATTGGCTAAAAAAATTAATAATTTAGGGAGCAAAAAATTTGTTTTTGATTGAATATTTACAGTACATGGCCACCACGATAAAAAAAATAACTGACAGTTAATTTCCAGGATGACCTAATGTTCCTGAAATTCACATTTTACCTTTAGCACAAAGTCCCTCTATGTTGACTCCTAGGCCTGCAAGGAATGCTAGGCACTTGTTAATGTTATCTACCTGCAAAAAATAAAGAAAAAAAATCCTCAATAAAATTCGATTTTAAAAACATCATTGTGCATTTAAAAAAAATTATGAGGTTCCTAAAAAATCTCTATTCTTGAATCTGGCATATAAAGAATTAAATTCCGAATCCAATACCATTCAATTCATTGATACAGAAATTTTTAAAAACTTCCATTAGAAATTCAAAAAAAAGAAAAGAACAGAAAATCAATTTTCTGTAAAGGACAATAAGGTTTCAGGTACTTCATAAATAAAACGAAAATGATATCTGCTAATAATACATTGATTATTAAAGTGTTCATAAACCTCTGCAGTCAAAATTACCCCATTTGCTGTCTCGTATGTCTTACGCCACAGAATATCAAACCAATATTTGTCAACTTTTTGCAACCCGCCCATGACTCATATGTCACATTTCTCGCTCTAAAGTAAGCTCTGCAACGAGGAGATATTGCAAGCCCCAAAAAAATCAGAATCCTCTAGTTACAGCTAGAGTAGATCCTAATAATTCAATAACTTTGATGATTGAACAGGAGAGAAACCGCTGTCTATCCCACAGACCCTTGGATAATCAACACGATTCTCAAACCAAAATATGACTCACTGGACCGAGAGTGAATCTGATGACACAAAATCAATCTATATGGAGATCAGCAAACAATTTAGTCACCTATTTAACAGGTGCTTCGTTAAATAATTTTTTTCTCTCTCTCCCTCTCTGTCCAATTTTTGCACAACTCCAATGGATTACAAGTGTCTATTTTTCAGTAATGAAGAGGAGAAGAATAATTGAGAGACGCATTTGCACATCCTGATTTGCAGCCAATTTACTAATAAGGCAATTTTAAGCATGAAAGCTATTAATTTCTTTTCTCTTAATTGACAATGGATATTGGTTTTTCAATTATAAGCCATTGTAAGGTTTCCTTTAAATGCAATTTTGCTATTTTTCTTATCTTTCACAGGATCGTGGCAGTTGAATACCTATTATCTTGCAACAAAGAGAATTATTAGCAACAACCATCAACTCGTGAAATCCTGGATTTTATCATGGTTCAAAACACTGGTCATAGATAAACAGCAAACATTTTTTAGCATTTTTGTAACAACGTATTATGAAATTTGATGTCTTTATTTATTTTCAAAACATGGGCACTCTTTAAATGTACATGTGTGTAAGGGTGGGGAAAGGGGGTGTGGGGGATGCAGACAATGTCAACTCCCCAGTTTCCCCTTCTTTAATTTCATTGCAAGGAGATGCCCAAGGCTGTTCATATAACATCCTCACAATAAAAGAAAACCATCTCATGACCACATCACAATTCAGTGCAGGCTGAAAATGTTGGGGAGAAATCAGCAAAATTAATAATAATTGCACATAGCACATCTTATCAGATTTCAGAGATCAGTCATAAATGCAGCACTGGGTCACAGAAACCCTTTCATGTGTGGCTGGACTTCACTACTGATCTAGATCCTGAATGCAATAATTACTGCCTCTATGAGGCTGGTGTGTCGTTGTGACATACACACCAATGGGTCTCTGAAGAGACTCAACAGCACCTATCTCTCTCTTGATTGTACACAAACAATCCCTTATTATCTTGCAATATTTGTCTGGCAGAAGATAACTGCAAATTTAATAATATGGTGAATCACACTGCCCCCCTTTGGCTAAGAGTGAATACTGTTTCTTTCTAAGAGCAAAAAAACTCTCTTATAATGACTGGATAACTCTTTGTGGTAGAAGACACAGGGTGAACAGACTAGAATCTAGTATGACTTAATTAAGTGCCAACTATCTGGCAGATGTGAAAGCATTTCCTCATCATCTTCATGCAGGAATAATTACAGTAGAGCACAGCAATACCTAATGAATTTCTAATAAAAGATGCTCCCTAATGTGTGTTTTCTCGTCTTATTCGCAACTGTCCTAGCAAACTAGCTAGGTCTCTTGGTTACCATTCTCCAGTTTTCAAAAAGAGACCCACAAAGTGAGTGCAACATATCTGAGACCAGATTTTTATGTTTTTTCATGTATTATATTCTAAAATAAGCAGACAGAGCTTTAAAGTGGACATGCATATAACCCTATGCCTGTCCTCTTCTCTTAAAAGAAGACAATAAAAGCACTGCACAGAACTTGCAGCCATGCATGCTTATACATGGACATGGTCACTCTCTCATTTTCTTCACGTCAAGAGTAATTAATCTCAACAATCATCATCTGCATATTCATGTCCCTTCATTGCTTAATGGACCAATGGATCATTCCCTTGAGTGGCTCCCCCAGCAAGACTAGAGCAGCTATCACAATAAAACTAGCCGCCTAGCGTTTGACTCTGTCCTTGTTAGGTCACTGTACACAGCTGTTGTCTCCTGTGACTGGCTAGCTGTCATCTGACTATTCACCTTTGCAGCTGAGTGGACACTGACATTCTAAATCACGCCACAATGGCCTACAGATGTTGAGTTATAGGAGCAAAGCCTTCAGAATCAATGTCCATGCAGTCTGGATTGTTTGGGTAACATTGTAAGCAATGTCTGTCAGATTCTGTCTTGTTTACTCATCACCATCCGGTAATAAGCATTATGGTTACATTTAACCAGATAATGAAAACCTTTGGTTTACACTATGTTCAAACAAAGATATCAGTGAGTAATCTTACAGTGATAGATAGACCTTATGAACAATTAACTCGAAAACTTCACTAACTTTCAGTGCATGTCTTGTCAACTGATAAGCACTTGGGGTTATAAAAAAGGAATAATGCTGTAGGTCATTTTTATAAAAAAAAAAAAAAAAAAAAAAAGTAAAAAAAGAACACAAAACAGGAAACCCAACACTATACAACACTGTACCAACATGACCTTGGAGCAAACATCCCATTTAATTCCCATCACCCATTACGGAAATGGATCCATTTACAAACAATACTGTCAGGGTGACAGTATTTTGAAGCACCTGTCACTAAATCCAAGGCCCCACCTGATCTACTGCCGTCCCCACAACAAAATGCCGGTGTCAGAAAAAGGATAAATAGCAGTTAAAGTAAACCCCATTGCATGTGATATAATCCAAACTCTGTAAGCCTTAACCAGATCACATGCAATCAAATCGTAAACAATGTACTCAAGTTCCTTCACGGGGCAGAGGTAGCTTTGGGAGCCCCTGATTTAGGACCTGAGATCATGCAATGGCTTTAAGAATTTTTTGCCTGATGAAAATCACAAATATTAAGAGAAATCTTGTGAATAATATCTGACGTCTGAAACAATTATTAAGCAATACAAATCTTGAGACCAGTAGACTGTATATTTTATTATACCCTTCATGTTATAGGCCACTTTTTCCTGTCAGAAATCAGGCAACCATTTATTGAAGCATTGCTTCCAACAATGGTGAGTGCTGTTCACACACTTGAAGAAAGAAGCTTTCAAAATGTAACCACAGACTGCAAAACAATTCACAGGAAACTTCAAAGAGATAAAAACATACAACCAACTGTTCCCAATTGCACATTAAATCAAGAAGAAAATACTCTGGAGTATAATCAAACGTGGTCAAGCTAAAGACTTTTGCACTGCTAGAATGGTTAGAAAGCTTCTTAGGCATGTTAAGAGGCAGCTGCTCCTTTAAGCTTCAATAAATCACATCATTCTTTTTTTCCCCCATCCTCCGTAAACACGATTTACAGGTAATTTGCCGCCCCGAGCCAAACCTAACAAGCAATGTACAACAAAATTTCGCATTCCGTTGAAAATGTTACAAACTTTGTCAATTAGGAGCAGTAGAGTGAGCGTGTCACTTTTTGGGTACCGCAAGCCTAAGCATCAATTATAGCAGGTTAATGTTAGCAAGGAAGCATGCAACATATTACGTGTAATTGCCATTGTCGATACATGAATCACCAATATCATGAAAAATTGCTCAACAATATAATATTTACATGGACGACCACCTTTTGTCTTATATTTGAATGTAAAAGTTGATATTGATTACATTAATATTTAATTCAGTTTTGTATTCTCTTTAGAAAAGTGGACAGACAACGTCTTTAGCATAGACAAAGGACTGACGATGATTGAAACCAAACAGAACAAATATTAATTCTGTGGTTTTTTTATCATATTTGCCTATGTTATACTAGAAAAGCTTCCAATTCTAATTTAAGCCTCACACATACAGATTTTACAATCAAAGTAATGTCAAATCTAGATATAAAAAAAAAAATCTGAATTATTGAAAAGAAAACCTTAAATAAAATAGAGCATGCATGAAGATAATAATACCTCATAACTCAAGAGAATTCAATCCAATATCAAAAATAGTACACACAGACTCCCTGAACAACAAGAATATGACACAGGACAAGAGTACATAAATCGACTCGCTGATACTCTGTAACAGTAAGTAGCAGCAGGCAGCAGAATTCCCCACACGGCAGAAAGGCAGAGGGGTGGTCTCAAAAGGCACTTAATTTGTTCTACACTACCCCCTCCTAAGTGTGAAAGTCATGCAGTCTGAGCTGCTAGTCAATGGAAACGGGTTTTTTCAAATACAACTCCGTGATCAAATTGATTAAGGGGTGCATGTTGCTAGAAGATATTAAATTTACTATTTGATGATATTTTATTGTAGAAGGGGCTGTTGTGTTGTTTTTTTTTTTGCTTGAGAGATCAAAGACCTGTGCATCAGACAACATGCTAGTGTGAAGTAAGAGGGAGGGTCCCTGGGGAGACAAAATGACCCCCACTGGGTCTCTGGTCCCGAGATAAGAGGGAGTGAACTCATCGGTTTATTTGTTTATCAGAGCAAGGCCTTTAATGAGGGTGACTCCAAGGGGCTACTATCAAAAGATTTCTAACCGACAATTGCATAATGGTTCCAAGGAAAATTATAACACTACGTCTGACAGCATTGATCAAAGGGAGAAATCTATGATTTCCAAACACTGATTAGAAATTGGAGATCTTTACAAAAACAGAGAGTAGGAAAAAGTGGTGTTCTTGATTTCTTCATTCTGCTACAATTATGAAACTGAGAGAGAGAGAGAGAGAGAGAGAGAGAGAGAGAGAGAGAGAGAGAG